>JAHRHZ010000270.1:4460079-4473008 GCA_024137785.1 Ginglymostoma cirratum | reverse complement strand
GGGCCTAAACCCTTGAAGGGTTTAGGCCCGAAACGTCAAGTTTTCCTGCTCCTATGATGCTGCTTGACCTGCTGTGTTCATCCAGCCCCATGCTTGTTATCTCGGATTCTCCAGCATCTGCAGTACCTTTTATCTCTGATGATATCATCAGTGCTGCTTCCCTCTCTCGTCCGAAATTGGAAAAGTTCATCGATTTCGTCTCCGATTTCCACGCTGCCCTCACTTTCACCTGGTCTATCCCTGACTTCTCCCTTCCCGTCCTCGACATTTCTGTTTGCTTTTCTGGGGATAGACTAGCCACTAATATCCACTATAAACCCACTGACTCCCACAGCTACGTGGACTATACATCCTCACATCCTGCTTCCTGTAAAGGCTCCACCCATTCTCTCAGTGCCTCCATCTTTGTCGTATATGTTCAGATGAGGCCAACTTTGACAAAGGAGCCTCTGAAATGTTCACCTTCTTCCTCAACCCAGGACCCCCCAGCACCTTTGTCGACAGGCCCTCAACCAGGTCCCACCCATCTCCTGCGCTTCTGCCCTCATACCCTCTCTTCCCTCCTGCAACAAGCAATAGGGTTCCCCTTATCCTCACCTACCATCCCACCAGCATCCACATCTAGAAGATCATTGGATGCCATTTCCGCCACCTCCAGCGAGATGCCACCTCCAGGGGCACATTCCCCTTCCCTCCCTTGTTTGCTTTCTGCAGGGACTGTTCCCTCCGGGACACCCTGGTCCACACTTCCTTCATGCCCAACACCTCCCACAGCCCCACGGCACTTTCCCCTGTAACCAGTGAAGGTGCAACACCTGCCCATTTACCTCCTCCCGCTCCAGTATCTAAGGGCCCAAACATACACTTCATCTAAACTTCCAAGAATCTAGTCTACTGCATTTGCTGCTCACAATGTGGCCTCCTCTACATTGGGAAATGAATTGTAGACTGGGTGACTGCTTCGCAGAACATCTATGTTCTGCTCGCAGACAAGACCCTGAGCTACCTGTTGCCTGCCACTTTATCACATCACCCTGTTCCCTGGCCAACATCTCAGTCTCTGGCTTGTTGCAGTGTTCCAGTGAAGCCCAGCGCAAGCTGGAGGAACAAAACTTCATTTTCCACTTGTGGACCCTGCAGCCTTCCGGACTCAATATTGAGTTCAATAATTTTAGGGCTTAAACTCTCCCATGTCCCAGCCCCCCACCCGACACACCAGGCCTTGTTACCACATAGCCTGCCACTACACACCCACTGTTGTTAGTCACTAACAGTCCCCATTAACAACTATTCACCTCTATTCATCTCTATTCACCCTCCCAGCCTGATTGTTAGCAACTGCTTTGTCTGTCCAACTGTTCTTCTCTCTCTTGGCTCTCTGTCACATCGCTTACTCCCTACCCCACCCACCTCCCAATTTTCTGCATATAAATTGACGTTTTCCTGGCCACCATCATTTCTGAGGAAGGGTCACCAGGTCCAAAATGTTAACTGTGAGTTTTTCTTCACAGATGCTGCCAGACCTACTGAGCCATGCTTTAGTGATTGTGCCTTCCTTGCGGTTCTCCTGAAGGCTGTCCAGGAGAGAAGGGAAGGTATTTTTCCTTAGCGATGCCAAGAGGTCATCCTGACTGATAAAGGCAGCCCGGTCAGAGGTGGCTGCAGATGTCAGTGCCCATGGGTGGATCAGGGGAACCTGGTTGCAATGCAGTAAGAGGTTAAATGATCTGCTGGACTCTGCTGTGCACCACAATCTTCTCAATGCACCTCTGAGTGGGAGTTAGCATTGGTACGATGGCATTGCACAGGACTGTCAGACAGGAGACTGGTTGCTGCCACATATCTCCATCAGATGTTTTTTGTGCAATTAATGTCTGTCACTTCCTTGCTGCTACCACTGTAAAACTACTGGCACCTTAGTGGCACTACCTGTCACCCATCTGCCATGGTTCACACTTAGAACATAAAAGGAGCTACAACATTCGGCAACACATGCACCATCGCGTCACTGATCTTTCAACACAACTGAGAACAAACAGGTTTTCACCAACAGCTTGCATGGGGACATAACTCAAACAAAAAGAGCTGATATTTGAGTTGAGATGACAAGGTGTAGAGCTGGATGAACACAGTAGGCCAGGCAGCATCAGAGGAGCAGGAAAGCTGACGTTTCGGGTCTGGACCCTTCTTCAGAAAAAAATATTTGAGTTGAGTTCCCTTTTGAGTTCAGCCTGTTTGTCTGCCATGGTTAGGTTCACAGGCGTCAGGAACGCAGCCCAGTCCATTGCAAAAACCAGTCTTCCTTCCATTGATTCAGAGATAGTAGGAACTCCGCCGATACTTCCCGCTGCCTCGCAAAAAACAGCCAACATAATCAAAGACCCCTCCCATCCCGGTTATACTCTCTTCCACCCTCTTCCAGGGGAAAACACATACTAACAGACTCAAGAACAGCTTCTTCCCCGCTCTTATCAGATTTATGAACAGACCTCTGATATATTAGAGTTTATATTTCTCTGCACCTTCTCTGTAGCTGTGACACTATATTCTGCATTCTGTTCTATTACTCTAATGTATGTACGTAAGGTATGATTAGTCTGGTTAGCACACAAAGCAATACTTTTCACTGTATCTTGATACATGAAAAAATCAAATCATTTGGACCAGTCAGGTTTCACCCCGAAGATTGTAAATATCTATCAATAAGCCAGAGAGTCAGTTTAGCTCAGTTGGCTGGAAGGGTGGTTTGTAATGCAGGGTGATACCAAGGTTCAATTCCTGCAAACCCAGCTGAGGTTACCATGAAGGACACTCCATAGCCTCTCCCCTCATCTGAGGCAAGGTGACCCTCAGGATGAAACAAGAAAATTATCTACCTCTGGAAAGCAGCCTTATGGTCTTGTATGACTAACAATAAGCCAGGCTGCATGTGACTGAGACATCCTATGAGCTCATCAACACGGAGAGGCTTCACCTTTAACATGATAAGTGTTTGTACAAAGAAACACTGACATTATGAAGGAGGCAAATAACTTAGGATGTGTCTACTCACTGGAACTTGGAGGAAGACATCTACCCTGCTGAAGAAATGCCTCGTACAGCAGGTTTCCTGGTAACGTGATGGCAATTCTGGTGGCTCGGAAGGTTTGTGAGACTTCATGAAATGTTAACAAAAGTAGGTTCATAATAATGAAGATCAGAGAAGACAGAAAGGTTTTGAAAGCTTCGTCACATATCTTTAACCCAACGTCAGGAAACTGAACTTCTGCCTCCTACACAACTGAGCTCCACCACCAACTCATCTTAAAGCTTTCTATGGCTATGGCTATGGCCATGGACAACTCCACGCTTTGGTTTGGGTTTTCATCTTGCTGCAGAACTATTTTTCAACCTGCATTCAACCAAAAACTTATATGGGCTTTAGTAATAATATTCAGATCAAGTCAGCTGCACATAACCGAGAAGATTTTTAGTTTTTATTCAGTCATGGATTGTGGGCATTGCTGGCTAGGTTGGTGGTGAGCTGCCTTCTTGAACCGCTGCAGTCCACCTGCTGTGGATTGACCCACAATACCCTTAGGGAGGGAATTCCAGAGTACTGACCCAGCAACAATGAAGGAAAGACGATACATTTCCAAGTCAGGATAGCGTATGTCTTGGAGGAGAACTTGGAGATGGTGGCGTTCCCATGTATCTGCTGCCCTTGTTCTATTGGATGGAAGTGGTCATGAGTTTGGAAGGTGCTGTCTGAGGATCTTTGGTGAATTTCTGCCATGCATCTTGTAGATCGTAAACATTGCTGCTACTGAGTGTTGGTGGTGGAGGGATTTGATGTTTGTGGATGTAGTGCCAATCAAGTGGGCTGCTTTGTCCTGGATGGTGTCAAGCTTCTTGAGTGTTGTTGGGGCTGCACTCATCTAGGCGAGTGGGGAGTATTCCATCACACTCCTAAATTGTGCCTTTTAGATTGTAGTAAGGATATGGGGATTCATGACGCTCATTACTTGTCACAGTATTCCTCGTCTCCCACCTGATCTTTTAGCCACTGGATTTATATACTGCGTCCAATTCAGTTTCTGTTCAATCATAACCACCAGGATGCTGATAGTAGAGGTTTCAGTGATGGTAACATCATTGAATGCCAATGAGCAGTCTTTAGATAGTCCTTTATTGAAGATGGTCATTGTCTGGCATTTGCGTGGCACGAATATTACTTGCCACTTTTCAGCCAAAGCCTGGATATTGTCCAAATCTTGCTGCATTTCTACATGGACTGCCTCAGTATCTGAGGAGTTGCGAATGATGCTGAACATTGTGCAACCTTTGGCAAACGTTCCCACTGCTGACCTAATGATGGAGGGAAGGTCATTGATGCAGCAGATGAAGATGTTTGGACCTAGGACACTACCCTGAGGAACTCCTGCAGAGATGTCCTGGAGCTGAGATGACTGACCTCCAACAAGGACAACCATCTTCCTATGTGCCAGGTCTGACTACAACCAGTGAAGAGTTTGCCCCCAGTACCTGTTGATTCCAGTTTTGCTACGGCTCCTTGATGCCACACTCGGTCAAGTGCAGCTTTGATGTCAAGGGCCGTCACTCTCACCTCACCTCTGGAATTCAACTCCTTTGTCCATGTTTGAACCAAGACTCTAATCAGGTCAGGAGCTGAGTGGCCCTGGTGGGACCCAAACTGGCCATCACTGAGCCTGATAGGGCTGTTGATGACACCTTCCATTCCTGTGCTGCTAATCAAGAGTAGGCTGATGGGGCAGTAATTGGCTGGTTTGGATTTGGCCTGCTTTTTGTGAACTGCAGATATCTGGACAATTTCCTACATTGTTAGGTAGATACCAGGATAAGGATAATTAAAGGGGCCCAAAGGGATTAGTCATCACACTGTTTGCTTTAACATATTTACCAGTGACCATCTTCCCACAAAATTATGTTCTTCACAAACGCTGATGGCGAGGCCTCAACTTTCTAGGCTAAAGAACTTCAGGCGTTTGAGGTCATCAGTTAGATTTGCAGTGTGGTTTATTCATGTAAGCTAGAAGACACATATATAGATACAGAGGCCTCTGTTTTATGGAGATAAATTAATTGTACATTAATTGCACCTTTTTTATAGAAAAGGAAGGGATCCTGTAGACAACCACTCTCCTCTGCATCCACATAGCAACCCCCGACCAATCAGATTCTACCTGACTAGGTTGGGAATAAAAATTCACAGTTAACTGAAACAAACCAGAAATTGCTGGAGAAACTCAGCAGGTCTGGCAGCATCTGTGGAGAGAAAGCGGAGTTAATGTTTTGGGTCCAGTGACCCTTCTTCAGAACGCTGATGAGTACACAACCAAAATCTTCAACTTCTTGTCTCTTGTTAGCAATGTTTAACTTCAGGACATTGAAAAGACTTTCACTGAAGGTCTATGCTCCCTGGAAACTTAGTTCGGAAACTTAGTTCACAAACTTACTTTAATGATGATTGTCATTCAGCCTTCTAACTGAAAGTCTAGGGAAGCACATCATGTTCAGTCTGTGACTAGTTACTCACCCATGACCTCATGCCAAAGTACTTCGGCATCATTCTGGCGTGCGTTTTAACCTTTGTTTTGTTCATTCAGGGGATATGGGCATCACTGCTAGGCCAGCAATTATTTCCTATCCCTAATTACCCAGTGGGAGCAACCACATGACTGTGGCTCTAGAGTCAGATGGAGGTAGACCTGGTTAGGGTGAAGCAAGAGAGCCTGCAGGGCCAAGCAATAGAAAACTTTCCAATTAATTTCACACAACTTGGACTTCGCTAAAATAATACATGATTCATTCCTGAAAGGGCAGAAAGAAAATCAGTTATGTGAGATCAACAATTTTAAACAAATCCATTAAATCTCAGTTGGATTTGTTTCTTCAGATGTAACAATCACATTTGCATAATTACACCGACATCCCATGATCACGCCACTCATTCTTGACTTTCAGGCGATTTTTTTCATAAGATCAGAAATTGTGGGGGGTACGAGGAGAGTCATGTTTGTCCTCCCCACCTGGTCCCAATGTTCTGGGGGGTAGCCAAATCATCAAAATCGGTTATGTTAACAAAATCTCACGGGCAAGGGTACGCATATCTCCAAGAGGAAGCTGTGAATTATTTAATTTTATCTACACTCCCCTTTCACTTGACATATTCCATTTAACTACACCGAAAATGAGTCACTCCCATTTCAGTTTGAGGCTGTGCTACTTCTTTCCTGCCACTATTCTTTTATTCTAATTTGCTCATCCCGTTAATTATCATTCTATCTGATTCAGGATCTCTGGAGATACCTTACTGTCCATGTTTTTATCACATCTTTTAAACAAACAAACATTTCTCAAGAAGTGCCCTGAACCAAAACGTCAGCTTTCCTGCTCCTCTGATGCTGCCTGGCCTGCTGTGTTCCACTAGCTCCACACTGTGTTATCTCTGACTCCAGCATCAGCAGTTCTTACTATCTCCAAACAAACATAACTGTGTGGTTTTGAGCATTACCAAATTCTGCTTGTTCCTTCTTTCTTACCTGAAGTCTGTACAATTTCCTCAAAAATGAGTTGTCAAATTATGCTTTACATTTCTTTCTTTTAAAACTATCCACATTCAAACATGGTGACGTTAGACGTGACACTTCATTTTGTGTACGCGTTTGGCAGTTCTGTTGGGCTGACAGTGTTCATTAGCAGTCAATTAATTTCTTCTCAAACAAACTTTCCCATTTTAGTTCGATATAAATTAATATCGCCTAGGCTGTTTCCATTGGCTTGTAGACAGTAAGGACTGCAGATGCTGGATGTCAAAGTCAATTAATGTGAAGCTGGAAAAACAGAGCAGGTCAGATACCGTGATGGTAAGTAGGGTCCCCACCCGAAACATCAGCTTTCCTGCCCCCTCCAATGCTGCCCGGCCTTCTGCGTTCCTCCAGCTCCACACTGTGGTTATCTCAGGTCAGATACCATCCTGACAAAGAGTTTCAACCTGAAACGTTGACTTTCCTGCTCTTCGGAAGCTTTCTGACCTGCTGTACTTTTCCGGCTTCACATCTATTGACTCTGGCTGCTGTTTTAAATTAAAATTTAAAAGTTAAATGTACTTGTCCCATTAAACATCAATTAAATTTCCCACTGCATGCCTGAATGAGCAATTTATATCAAGTAATTTTATCAATGTCAACTTCAGAAGTATTTATATCTAGGCTTGGTGATTTTAAACAGTGATTTTGTATTGAAGCTCCTGTTCTTAAACGCTTAATCTCAGCAAGATTTCTGGTTCCCTCACTGTGCTCTTGAAGCCTGTTTATAAACCAGGTGTTGGTTCGGAAGAAGCCCAATGAGTTAATAATGGCCAGAAAATATTTGTAAATTTAGAAATTCAAAATTTAGTCCTTTTCAAAATCACACATCTCGTCTCACAGAAGGTGAGATAAAACACTGTTAGCAGAAAGAGTTAACTCTTTGCTGTTCTGAGAAGGGGCAGGTGATGTCATGTCGCACATTCGAATACTCTGTTTTACCGAAAATTGTCAAAATCTACTGATAACAGTGGGCGAAGTGCTCTCTGCCTTGTTTCATGGGATAGCAGTCACAGCTAATCACAAATTTCAGCTCGGCATGTTTTAATTTTCGCTAAACCAGAGGAGAAGTCAGTTGCAAGTATTGTTTCAATGTCAATATGTTGTTTGTATAGTCACAGCACCGGGTCTACCTGTAGCCTTTTCCCTGTATTACTCATGTCACCAGGGACATTACTTTGGCAGTCACAATCATTTGTATCCTCCAGTTGTTTTACCAATTCCCGCAGCTTTTAATTTTCCTTATCCAAATGTAAATGGGCACCAGAGGCTAAATTATTCTGGACTGTTTCTAGCTCAATTATTCCTCTCATAACCTCTTGACAAAGCCTATCGAGGACATAATTTACCATTAGACATTTCTTTAATTTTCAGCACAGCTCCTGCTGCCGATGATCCTAACGATTCCATTAAACCATCTATCAGTCACGTTTTAGAATATCCCAGTGACATGGTAAACTTCAAACAAGGATTGCCATTTCTCCCAGTCTGTCAAACTTAAAGCTTACTAAACCCTGGCTGTGTGAACATTGCAACTCCTGATCCTAATCGTTGACTTTCGGGGATCACAATTAAAGTTACCTACTATAGGCAATTTCTTAGTCATTTTCCAATAATGTATTGAGTTTGTTAAGAACCAGCAGTTTAGATATGATACATTGGTTAGATAAAGATAGTATAAAACTGTGACAAGTGGGGATACCAGAGGATAAACATGCAATCGGCACGGAATGTTTTATTCTTGCTAAAGTGATGGAGGTAGAATCCTGCTCTCTAACTGAGACACTTCCCTTTGTTTTCCTCCTCTTCTTCCAGCCCATCTTCCATCTGCCTGGTGAGGACTGCTTGATAAAGACTGCTCCATAGGGAGCGCCCGATAAGAACCGCTGCCTTTAAGATCTGCTTGCTGAGAATTTCCAAAAAGAGCTCCCCTCTGTCCCCGAGCACTTGTTTTGGGATCATTTTCCGAGAGGCAGATTATTTTCTCTGTGTCAATCTATCGTCTGGACCCTTTTGGTCAATGGCCATGGGACAGCCAATTACAATGTCAGGTGGCCACTTTCCCCTTGCCTACCTCCATTTGAAAGTTAGTTTTCATTCCTTCTAAAAGTAAAACCTTTGTATTTACAATAACAATACACAGACCAGAAGGTACATTTAGAACCTGTTGAACTGTTGACATTGGTTCAATGTGCATCATGACCTCTGTGTTTCTTTCCCTTTGTTTGCCCATGCTAGAATTTTGTAAAGTTGACTCCTGCGGTAATAGCTGTTAAATCTCAATCTATAGTAAATGTTACCAAAACACAGTTTTTAAAGGGACTCCAATATCCAACAGCAGTTTGCACTTAGACACTAAGCCATGCCTTTAGCTTCTCAATAGAGAAAGCAGCCAGAGATGACAAGTGCTGTCAGTCTTCAACAGGAACTTGTTGATGTAAGGCTTCGATTCCAGGACTTTCAGGAGTGATACTAGATTTCTATCACTTGAGGTACTCTAGAAAAGAAACCCTTCTACTTTTTGCAAGCCCCACAGAAAATTGCAACATGCATTTGCTGTGACCTGCAAGGTATGTGAGACAAATTGATGCTGTTAGCATTTTTTGAGCTTGAAACGCATGACCCTACCATTCCGACACCTACAAAAATTTATCAGCTCATCATTTTCAGTTTAATGAAGGGAACAAACTTTTCGGTAACGTTTTTCTGCTTCAAGCTCTCTGCCCTCTGCTGACATGCTGCAGCCACTGACTCATTGCAATAACACAGGAGATCCATTAGGTTTAACATACAAACAACAGTTACTTTAATGAGTTTAAAGGGCCTTAATTTAGGCTGGGAGTTCAGATGATAACTGAACTACATGACTTTTAGCCATCCATTATGAGTGTGAAAATGACGCAGGTTATTTATAAGCAGGGCACTGAGTGAAAGAAATATAAAAAGGAAAGCTTACGCTATATATAGAAACATGGCCTTTTTGTCCTTCTGCATGTTCCACTCCACACTACACAGTTAATAACATAGGGTGGATAAGGAAGATTGTTGTTCTTGTGTAGTTCATTTTCGTTTAAAAATTACTAAGCTGAAACTGGCCTTCAGCCAAAATAGGCATACACATCCAAAGCCTTAAGATCAGATTGATCTTTTTCATGAATTGTTTAGATAGCTTCTTGAATATATGGCTAAAGATTTGTGGTAGAAAGTAATTGTATTTTCACTTATTCAAAGCGTGTTGTTCCTTTTCACACTGGACAAATAGAAATTTTAACTGTTTGAGCCTGATGCAAAACAGAGTTCAATGAAAGCGTTCGCTTTCTGCTCTCCTGTCAGCTGCACATACAAAGCACAAACCAAGCCTATCATTTTAATCTGAAACTATCTATAATCTTGTTATTCTAGCAGTTAATTTCTTCTGCTTCTGCTTTAACAGACCCAGGCATAGTTTTTGAAGCATTATTAATCATTTTACACATAATTTACAGCACTGCATTATATGAAGAAGTGAGAATATGACCCTGGGCAAGATGAAGATATCACAATCTACATTATTAAACACCAAATTAGTGAACCCTCCTGTCTCTGTTATGAGTTACATGTTTGTCTACGTATCTTATTGCAGGTTTAATTTATTTTACATGAAGCTCAATTATTCATTATCACATGCCTATTTTGTAATTTTTAGAAAATCACAATTTATTCTGCTGAACTGAAAAAAGATAATAAGTTGTGAAAATCCAAGCATCAGGCAGCTTCTGTAAAGTGAAAGAGCAATTGATGTTTTAGGTCTTCGACTCAATCTTTCATTACAATTGATATTGACTGTCCTGTTGTATATTTCTGATATTTTCTGTTTCTCTTCCAGAATTTCAACCTTTGCAGTTTTCTTTTCATTTTACTGGTGGCTTTCCTTTCAGTACCAACTCATGCGTGTAGAGAGAAGTAACAGCTGGCCTAGAAATATTGATGGTCCTAAAATAACCTGCTACAAATCACAATTAAGTTAGGTAACACAACCAAAGCATATTTCCTGATTAGAGCATACTAATGGTTTCACATGCATTCAATCAGAAGGATTTTAAATTTAGAAGTCAGACAGACAAGAGCTCATGGGGTGGAAGTATCCACTGCCCTGACCGACATGGGGAATGCTGAGGAAACTGGGAAAATATATGACAATGGGGAAAATACGCAACAATGAGAAAAATCAAATTCCTGAAATCAAGAATTTTTTTCCAAATTTTTTCTTAAGGTTTAAATGGTGAATTCTGAATCTCACTAATTAGGGGCGACTCTGTTAATTCCAAGCATTTGTGTCTCATTATTAACCAATATTACCTCACTGCTTTGCAGATCCCAATCCACCCTTCTTCCCTGAGAAACAAGGCACCGTCCAATTCCCAACATGACAACATGAGCAGTTACCTGAGCGGCAGCAGCGAGCCTCTTGCTTCTCAGACCCTCCATCCAAATTCAGCTTTACCCCCACTCCCCTGCATGCTCTACAGACCTTGTCCTCTTCCACCCGTTGGCCACTCAACTGGGCATTACCAAATCACCAGCCTCGCTACACTACCAGGGCTGCTTTCAAACCACTTCGGCCCTCCAGGACTTTGCTTTGGAGCTCAGAAACACTTGTGATTTGCATGCTTCTGTCAGACTGTTCCAACTGCAGGGGCACACACACACCACAAGAAATAGAAACAGCAGGAGGGCCGTTGAGCCCCTTCAGCTTGTTCCACCGTTCGATAAGATCATGGCTGATCCGATACACTTCACGTCCACTTTTCTGCATTTTCCCTGCAAGCCTTGATTCCCCAACTGATGAAGAACCTATCTATCACACATTTCATGCATCAATGTAGGAGTCATCTTATGGCTCTTAGCTTATTTTCTTAGCTGCCGCTCACTTAGCATACACTCTGAGGCTGCCAGCCTCTCTGGTTTGTGTTGCCTTTTAGAGCATGACTTTCTCAATCTGAAATTACTGCCTATCTTTCTCTTTTTCTCTCTCTCCCTCTCTGCTGCTTGCATGGCTGGTTAGCCCAGAATGAGAACATGGAGAGTCCCCTCGAATTTTTTTTTTCTTCTGTGTAGACCTCTAAATCTGTGACTCCCAGAACCAGAAGTTAATGCTTCCTTCTGTGTCAGTGCACCAATCGCCCTGGAGGGAATGCCACATTGGCCGTGCGCATGCACGCAGCTTAGAGAGAACATTGAGGGACAGGTTTGTCACCATCCAGAGCACTGAACAATCAGTAGGGTGGGTAAGGTGCTGTACTGCACTGGTTTACTTCAATGTGCCAGCAGCTTCTGCAGAAAACACACTGCGTGGGCTTCAAGCAAATGGCCATGTCTGAAAGTCAAAGGGGATCAATGCTGGGTGGAGTAAAGGGGTCTATGGTCAGTCAATGAATACTGTCACATTCAGTCCATGGATCATCTGATCTTCATCCAGAGTGTTGGCCACAGTCACTCACACACTTGGTCTTCCTGGAGTCTGGGGATCATTGTTCTTGCAGTCTGGGTATTTGGTTATGATCATTGCTGCAGGTTTGACATCAGAACAGAAGAACACAAGAAACAGGAGCAGGAGTAGGTCATTGAGCTTCTCTGCCATTGAACAAGATTATAGCTGATCTTTCCATGGACCCTTACCTACCGGCTCACCATCTTTGCCTGAAAAACATTCAAAGAAGATGCCTCAGCTACTTCACTGGGCAGGGAGTTCCACAGATTCACAACCCTTTGGGTGAAGAAGTTCGTCCTGTTTGGGTATTGATAATCGGAGAGTTTATCGGGGGCAGTTCATGCAGTCCTAGGGAGAGTGGGAAGCTCATTCTGGGTTTGGGGTGCGTTGTACTGGGTGGCTGAAGGGGTGATGACTGTGAAGAAGAGGAATTCAAAATAGAAGGCTGCAATCTCAGAGAGGACAGGCAGGGTTGGGAAGCTGCAGGAAATCACAATCACTTTGGCCTCAACATGAGGAGACTGTACGGCCAATAAGGTCATGGCAACTCACAAAGCCACGCGCTCAGGAGGTTAAAAGGGAACATTCGGCCTCCGCCTCCTTCCATTCAGCCCCTTGATAACAAGCATGGGGCTGGATGAACACAGCAGGTCAAGCAGCATCATAGGAGCAGGAAAACTTGATGTTTCGGGCCTAAACCCTTCATCAGAAATGGGGGAGGGGAAGGGGGTTCTGAAATAAATAGGGAGAGAGGGGGAGGCGGATAGAGGATGGATAGAGGAGAGAATAGGTGGAGAGGAGGCAGACAAGTCGAAGAGGCGGGGATGGAGCCAGTAAAGGTGAGTGTAGGT
>JAHRHZ010000270.1:4404167-4459979 GCA_024137785.1 Ginglymostoma cirratum | reverse complement strand
TGAAGCTTGTGAAATCCACATTGATGCCATTGGGCTGCAGGGTTCCCGGGCTGAATATTATTTGCTGTTCCTGCAGCCTTCGGGTGGCATCACTGTGGCATTGTAGGAGGCCAAGGATGGACATGTCATCTGAGGAATGGGAGGGGGAGTTGAAATGGTTCGCGACTGGGAGGTGCAGTTGTTTGTTGCGAACTGAGCGCAGGTGTTCTGCAAAGCGGTCCGCAAGCCTCCGCTTGGTTTCAGCCCCTTTATATTTTGATTAAAGGTGATTGGAAATGCAGGGACAGCAACACAAAAGAAAACATGAAGGATGGGAGGGGGCGTCATCCTGAGTCTCTGGTGACGCCTGCCATCATTCACAAGGATACAAAGTTGAAACCTTGCCATCTTCACACACAAGACAAAACAGCTGCCCCTGTATACAGCTTGGGCTCAGTAAGATATTGTTTCTCTCCTGAAACTTGGCGGGTCTGGCAGCATCTGCGGAGAGAGAAATCTCAGTTAACGTTTTGGGTCCGGTGACCCTTCTTCTGAACTGGACTCAAAACATTAACTCTGTTTCTCTCTCTACAGATTCTGCTGGACCTGTTGAGTTTCTTCAGCAATTCCTGTTTCTCTTTCGGTTTTCCAGCATCTGCAGGTCTTTGTCGAAGAAGAGAAAACCAGAAAAATACAACAGATTATACTTCTTTGCATGCCGGGGTGGGGTTGCCTGTTGGGGGTCATTGCGTTAACCATGCATCCACTGACACAGCTCAGAGCTCCCTATTGTGACACAATGTAGGTTGCCTGGTGAAGGTGAAGTCTCTGTGCTACATTGTCCGAAGGCAGAACATATCATTTCAGTATGGTGAGGATGAGGAATCAGGAGTACCTTTACTGATACACTGTTATAGTTCATATGTTACCTACAGGTTACCTGGTCATCTGAGATTAAATCCATGAGTGGTCAATTCTTAGGAGCCTTGGATAATGTACAATGACACACATGGATGAAAATCAGCCACATCATGGGTTATAGCATCTGAAGAACTGAGGAGCTGGGACTTAAGTAAGGCACCAACAGCTTGAATGTTGAAATTCCCTGGCAACACTGAGCACTTCCGCTATTCCTGCTGCACAATTACATGAAATGGATACCATAGAGATCAACTGCATACCTAACCTCCAGCACCTGATAATCTACTTCCCAAAGTAGTACAGGAAGTGGCCCTGGAAGTATTGGATACGTTGGTGGGTCATCTTCCAAAATGCTGTCGATTCTAGAGCAGTTCCTACGACTTGGATGGTGTCCAATGTAATCCTAATATTTAAAAAGGGAGGGAGAGAGAAACAGAAGCTTAAACAGTAGTTAGTCTAATGTCAGTAATCGGTAAAATGTTAGACTCTATTATAAAAGATATAATAACCAAAGACTTCAAAATATTAATGAAACTGGACAAAACCAGCATGGGATTATTAAGTGGGTCACTTGATGTCCTTTAGGGAAGGAAATCTTTCATCCTTACCTGGTCTGGCCTACATGTGACTCTCTGGGCGAATAGGGATGGGCAATAAATGCTGGCCTGGCCAGAGATGCCTATATCTCATCAGTAAATTAGAAACGGTAAACCGTGCTTAACAAATCCAATACGTTTTTGACAATGGAATAGATAAAGGAGGACCAGTGGATATAACGTATTTAGATTTTAGGTCGGTAAAAATTAAGCCCATGTGACGGGGTTATAACATATTTAGTATGGATTGAGAACTGGTTGACAGCCAGGAAATGGGGAGTGGGAATAAATCGGCCTTTTTCCAAGTGGCAGGCATTGACTAGTGGGGTCAATGATTGGGCCCCAATTATTCATGATATATGTAAGTGGTTCAGAAGAGGGAACCAAATGCAACATTTCCAAGTTTACTAATGATGATGCAAAACTGGGCAAGATTGTGATTTGTGAGGACAATGCCAACAGGTTCCAAGGTGATTTAGACAGATTGTGAGTGGACAAACACATGTCAGATGTAGTATAACACAGTTAAATATGAAGTTATACACATTTGTGTGAAAAACAGAATGGCAGAGTATGATTTAAATGGTGATATATTTGGAAATGCATATGTACAAAGGGGTCTAGGTGTCCTTATAGACCAGTTGCCAAAAGTAGACAGGCAGGTGCAGCAAGCATTTAGAAGGCAAATTGTATACTAGCCTTCATTCAAAGAGAATTTGAGTTCAGAAGTAAGAATGTCTTACTGCAAGTTATACAGGGCCTTGGTGAGACCGAACCTGACATATTGTGTGTAGTTTTAGTCTCTCTACCCAAGAAAGGACATACTTTGCATATGTGCAGCTATGACTGTCCCATGAGAAGAGATGGGTTTGAGTGGGCCTGTATACACTATAGTTTAGGAGGATGAGAAGTGATCTGTTTGAAACATATAAAGTTCTAATAGGCCTGGAGTAGACAGACTAGATGCCGGGATAACAAGGTGTGGAGCTGGACAAACACAGCAGGCCAAGCAGCATCAGATGAGCAGGAAAGCCGACGCTTCGGGTCTGGAATCTTCTTCAGACCCTTTTCTGAAGAAGGGTCCAGACCCGAAGCATCAGCTTTCCTGCTCCTCTGACGCTGCCTGGCCTGCTGTGTTCATCCAGCTCCACAACTTCTTATCTCAGGCTCCAGCATTGGCAGTTCCTGCTATTTCAGTCTAGATGCTGGGACGTTTTCCCAGGGTGGGGAGCCTGGGACCAGGATAGACCACTTAGGACCAAGATGAAGAGAATATTTCTTCACTGAAAGGGTAGTGAACCTGTGAAATTCCCTATCAAAGGAGGCTATGGAGGCTGAGTCACTGAATATATTCAAGAAGGAGACAGGTATATTTAAAATTTTAAAGGCATCAAGAGTTATGGGGAGAAGAGGAGAATTGAGACAAAGGATTAGCTGTGATTGTACTGAATGATGAAAGAGACATGGCAGAACAACTACCCTGAAGCTCTCTAAAAGGAACATTTAGCCAAAAGAAAGGGACAGTTCAGCTCATGGTGTTAGTGATATGGTATTAGCATTAATAGAAGACTGTCCAACTAATAGGAACAGAGGATTGAGATAACTTTTCCTTTTTTCATTCATTCAAGGGATGCAACTGTCACTAGCCAGCCCATTATTTATTGTCCATGCCTAATTACCCTTGAGAAGGTGGTGTTGAGCTGCCTACTTGAATCGCTACAGTCCATTTGTGTACGAACACCTGCAATGCCCTTAGGGAGGGAATTCCAGGATTCTGACCCAGCGACACTGAAGGACTGGTGATATATTTCCAAGTAGGGATGGTGAATGACTTTGAGGGGGTCTGGCAGTTAGTGGTGTTCCCACATACCTGCTGGCCTTGTTCTTCGAGATGGAAGTTGCTCTCTATGGAGCTTCAGATTGATTCAGTTTGGCAAACTATAATTAGTTGAGTGGCACAGGGATCGATTCTGGGGCCCTGACTATTTACAATCTACATTCATAACCTTGATGAAGGAACCAACTGTACAGCAGCCAACTATGCTGATGACGCAATGTAAAAATAACTCAGAAAGCAAGTTATGACAAGGAAACAAAAGGGATACAGATGGCTTAAGTGATTGGACATGTATGGCAGATGTAGTATAATGTGAGAAAATGTGTTTTTTTTGGGCTAACAAGAAAAGAAAAACAGAGAATTGTTATAACTGCACAGGTCCTGAGGTCTATGCACGTTTTTGGTCTAATTTAAGGAAGGATGCAGCTGCATTGGAGGCAGTTCAATGAAAGTTCACTACATCATTTACTCAATGATGGGACTGCCTTAAGAGGCAATATTGAGCAAGTTGGGCTATATTCATCGGAGTTTAGAAGAATGAGAGGTGATTTCATTGAAATATAAGATTGAGATGATTGGACGGGCAGACATACTGAGCGGACATGTCCCCTTACGTGGGAAAGCAGATTTAAGAAGGCATCGCTTCAAACTAAAGAGTCAGCCATTTAATAAGGAGACGAGTAATCGTTTCTTCTCTCAGTGGGGCATTAATGTTTAGAATTCCCTAACCCAGAGAGCATCCGAGGTTGTTTCATTAGCTATGGTGTCACGTGAGTGTAGAAACTGATTCACTTGATCTATCTGCTGAAAGACATGTGAGTTTGCAGTTAACCACAGTGATTGGATTTTGCTTTGATCATATTGAGGACTGAACAATGGTCTGTTTCTGCTGATGTTAATCATGTCCAGTTATAGGTATTAATATTCTGCGATCAAAGCCCAATAATGCCATTTTATTGTGTTAAAAATATCAGAGCATATTTGGCAGAGCTAACAGTAGTTCTAGATGCCAATACTCCGACTCCAATTCCTTCTCTATTTATGTAAGTTGTGAAGTGGAAGAGGGAGAATATTATTGAATGCGAAACTGGAGGAATGCGAGAACCATCAACACTGCTGGAGATGGATTCTCTGTATCAGCTGGGAAGACAGGCATAACTAATATCAGCATCCTGAGGGAGACAATAGCACCAGCATTGGGGCCACGACCATCCAAAACTACTTACGCTGGGCTGGCCACATTCTTCGGACGCCTGAATTCCGATGTCGAACCAAATCATCATGGCCTATCTCAAGGAAGGCACTCGAATGAGAGGAGGACAAAGGAAAGAAAGAAGGCTTCCCTCAAGAAATGCAACATAGATGTCAACGCTTTGTTCAGGAGGAACCAACTTGGAGAAAGCTTCTGTGTGAAGGGACACAATTTTTTGAGAACACCCTTCAGCAGGAGGAAGTACAGAAAAGGAGCCGGAGAAAGGACTGTGAGCAATCTCAAGGCCAAGGACAAATTCCACATCCCAGAAACACCTGCCAAACATGTGGTCGGAGATGTGGCTCTAGGATTGAGCTGATCAGCCACGCAGGACCCACAAAAACTGTGACCAGTGAACAGAATTCCTAGGTGGACAATCATACTCACTTCTGTGTGATTATCAATGCTGATGACCACAGCTGGGGAAGTTGCAATCCCTTGCTATCACAACCCTTTTAACCTCTACACTTCTCTGAAATTTGCTTAGATATCTGCTCTTCTATTTCTGTTTTTCCTCATTCACAGGATGAGGGCCGTCGCTTTTAGGCAGCATTTATTGCCCAGTTGGCAGCTAAGAGCTTTAGTCTGGAGCCACATGTAGTCCAGACCAGGTAAGGATGGCAGTTTCCTTCCCTAAAGGGCATTAGCGAACCAGGTCAGTTTTTCCCGACGGTCGGCAATGGATTCATGGTCATCACTAGATTCTTAATTCCAGATCTTTTCCCCCCTTTAAACTGAGTTCAAATTCCACCATCTGCAATGGTAGGATTCGAATCGAGAAGGTTGTAGTGGTCTCTGGATTGATAGTCCTAACAATAATACCACTAGGCCATATTGCCTTCCCTCCTATTTATCTTAGACTGTTAGAGGGCCACTAATACATACCCAGCATCTTGGTTCTGGAGATGGATCACTGGGCTCGAAACATTAATTCTGCTTCATCTTCACACATGCTGCCAGATCTCCTGTAAATTCTGTTTTGGTCGAGGCGACTAATTTCGGATGCAGCCCTTTGTTGCAGTACTAGTGCGATACGTGAAGAAGTACATAACATTCTTCATACTTGGAAATGTAAAATTTACTCATTATTCTGGCAAGTCTGTCTGTAGTGAACTGCCAAACATTTTACTATATGCAAAGGACATAACAATTGATACATTTTGGATTATTTTTATCATTTTGGGATGTCACGGAATATTTGTACAATGTTGACTCTCTGTTTCTTATTTCTCAATGTTGATTGTGCTCATGAAGTCAGAAATCTTAGCTATTGAAAGAAGCAATTGGAACAGTGAATTCGTCAAGCTAAAGTATGCCCTTTAGTTGCTAACACATCCCTGAACTGTGACAATTTCAGTTGTGTGGAACTATAAAGGAATAGGAAAAAGGAAGCAGTAATCAGGATCTGGCTCCTGCTCCACCTAATGATCTTTAGAGTTGTCACAGAATCCCTACAGTGTGGAAACATGCCCTTTGGCACAACAAGTCCACACTGACCTTCACAGCATCCCACCCAGACCCATCCCCAAACATTGCAGGCAATTTAGCATGGCCAACCCATCTAGCCTGCACATCTTTGGACTATGGGAGGAAACCTACACAGACATGGGGAGAATGTGCAAACTCCACACAGACAGTTGCCCAAGGGTGGAATTGAACGTGGGTCCCTGGTGCTGTGAGGCTGCAGTGCTAGCCACTGAGCCACCATGCCGCCCCATCTCTAGTGGAACTAGGTCAGCTGAACTAAGGTGGCTGAGGCAAATCATAACTTAGACACATGCAATTATCCCTGATCAATATTGGAAGAAAATGGGAGAAACATGAATTGGAAAATTATCCAGATATTGAACCTAAAATAATTTTTGCAGTCTAACGATGCTATATCAAAAAATACAAATTGAGTATTTAAACTTCTGACTAATTGCTATTTAATTGCTGAGATAACACAGAGTGGAGCTGGAGGAACACAGCAGGCCTAGCAGCATCAGGGGAGTAGGAAAGTTGACGGTTCAGGTCAGAACCCTTCTTCACTGCTTAATTTCTGAAGCTTGTTTCGCTTTCCTTTCAAGATTAAACAAGTTATTTTTATCGGAGGGTTGTTAGATTATGTAGATAAACAAGCAGGCAATATTTATGGTGTACAATCTAAATTGAATTGTGTAACAGGGAAGAAATTTAAGTATCCTTTACTTAATGAAATGTTTGTGTTTTAATCCTGTTAAATATCAGGTTCAACTTGCAACTCATATTCCTTAAGCAAAGTACAGGGCCATTAGCCTGTAGAGAACCACATGGGGTCTTAGCAAGATAATTACAAACTATATCAGAAATTGCTGGAAAATTCAGCAGGTCTGGCATCATCTGTGGAGAGAGAGCCAGTTACAAGTCCCTAGGTCAATCAGTGAGGGTGGGTGAGATGATGCACTGGATATGTCGCAGGAAAACCAAGCAGCCATGGACGGAATTAAATGAGGATGTCAGGAGCAGAACTGCCGGCTATCCTGCCTGGAAGTGATGCTCCAAGTGCATTCAAGCTCTCAGCAAGGCAGGAGCTGTCTGCCCACACTCTGACTTTTCCAACATTCTTCTGCACACCACTCCTCACATCAACGCAACTCCGCTCATTCCTCCCTCTGGGCACCTATCATCCCAATCTAAACAGCCTACACTCACACACTCCCTACATATATAGCTTTCATACCACCAATCTAGCTTATACAAATGGCGTCCTCCCCTCCCTTCCACAAACATTATTATTAAATTCCCATTTCTTTGCCTTCTCTTCTTGTTAGCGCGGTGTCTCAGTGGTTAGTACTGCTGCCTCACAGCTCCAGGAACCCAGGTTTGATTCCACCCTCAGGTGACTGTCTCTGTGGAGTTTGCCCATTCTCCCTGTGTCTGCGTGAATTTGCTCTGCATGCTCCGGTTTCCTCCCACAGTCCAAAGATGTGCAGGCTTGGTGGATTGACCATGCTAAGTTGCCCATAATGTCCAGGGATGTACGGGCTAGGTGGGTTAGCCATGAGAAAGGCAGGGTTACAGGGAAAGGGTAAGGGGCTGGGTCTGGGTGGGATGCTCTTTCCTCTCCAGAGGGTCAACGTGGACTTGATGGGCATTTTGGAAAGGTAAATCAGGGCAGGACCTATACACTTAATGGTAAGGACCTGTTGCTGAACAAGGAGACCTTGGGTGCAGGTTCATAGTTCCTTGAAAGTGGAGTCGCAAGTGGACACGACGGTGAAGAAGGTGTTTGGTACGCTTGCCTTTATTGGTCAGTGCATTGAGTATGGGAGTTGGGAGGTCATGTTGCATCTGTACAGCTCATTGGTTCGGCCACTTTTGGAGCATTGCATGTAATTTGGGTCTCCCTCCTACAGGAAGGATTTTGTGAAACTACAAAGGATTCAGAAAGGATTAACGGGCATGTTGCAGAGTTTGGAGGTTTTGACTTATAGGGAGAGGCTGAATAGACTGGGGCTATTTTCCCTGGACTGTCGGAGACTGAGGGGGACTTTACAGAGGTTTATAAAATCATGAGGGGCATGGATTGGGTCAATAGGTAATGTCTTTTCACCAGGGTGGGGGAGTCCAAAACCAAAGGGCATAGGTTTAAGGTGAGAGGGGAAAGATATACAAGGAGCCTTAGAGGCAACATTTTCATGTATGGAATGCACTGCCAGAGGATGTGGTGGAGGCTGGTACAATTACAACATTTAAAAGGATCTGGATGGGTATATGAATAGGAAGGGATTAGAGGGATATGTGCCAAATGCTGGCAAGTAGGACTAGATTTATATAGGATATCTGGTCACCATGGATAGACGGGTCAGTTTCAGTGCTGTATATCTCTATGATTCTATGGTCTCTTTCAGCACTGTAGGGATTCTGTGATTCTTGTCCATCCAGAGTTCTTGGATGACTGGCTTATTCCAGGATCCTGTGTGAGTCAGTAAAGAAAATCGGTTGTGAAAAACCTCTCATGGATTGTGTAAGAGGGAATAAATTATTGAGTTGGTTGATGTACTTAAGATACAAACATTTTGTTAAATATTAAAGGTACAACTTTAAACTGGCAGTCCTCAACCAACGGACAGGACCATCAGTGGGTGAGAACCTGTTAGATGATGCAGGCAGCTCTTAAACTGCGCCACAACATTAGCAACACAATTACAAGTTCAGTGGCCAATCAGTGAGGTTGGGGGAAATGATGAGCAACCTCTTCAACCAAGGACCCATAGATAGAAGCTCCTTCTATGACTGGTAGTCACACATTATCCTTTTTTAGGATAATGAACTGTTTGATATAAACTTTTAATATTATACTTGACAGTGTTCACAAAATTCCACTTTCCCCATCCTTAGAAAAGATTACAGACCCTACCTGGTAAGCCTATCTGTGCACCACTATACTTTTAAAATTACTGAAAAGTTAATTTGGTAAATTATATAGAGAAATAAAAACATGCAAAATTATGTAATTAAAATGCCACTGGTTTATGCCATCTTTGACGCATTCTACTGTGTTTTCATTAATGCATGTAAGAAAAAATTCTGTTACTATTAAGTGCAAACGCCTGCCTTTACACAATGAGTTCCATGGGGAAAAACATCCAATGCACCTCACACAAGCATAATTAGATAAAATAGATTTTTCAGATTTATCGCCATTTGAGGATATTGTTTGATGAGGTAACAAAAAGACTGGCTGAAGAGCTCTGTATGAAAAAGGGTCATACATAAGAGTAGAACGAAGGGACAGAGGAGTTTTGGGAGATGGTTACAGACTGTGGAACATGAAATACGTGAGGCCACTGCAGACAATGCTACAGGAGGTTCTCCTAGAATGCCTGATGAGGCAACACACTATGGCCATAATGCGACTGACCAATAGGAGAACGGTACTAGTACAACACGAACTTGTGTTGGCTATAATACGATTCCATTGAGTATGGATTGTAGAGATTGCTCTTTTCCAGCACTATTTTGAATGCGATGTTGCTCAGGTTTACAACACATTTCGTTCCTACAATTAACTTCAATGCCGACGGGCTACACAGGAAATAAAGGTCAGGTCCCTCTGCTTCACTTGTCTGAAAATCTATCCAGAAGTTTGTGCCGAAGGAGGGGGAAATTTTACTAAAAATTGCTGATGTGTCAATTTCGGGTGAGTTTCATGGAGGGTTGCTGGCTGTGAGCTCTATCTCTCACAATTTTGCACTGCTCACCTCTTTTGGATCATGCCCGCACTATCATGCAGTACTGACCATTGCTGGGATTTCCAGTGGCAGAACTCTAAAGCCTTCATTGCAAATACAAGGTCAGATTTGAAAACGTATTGCCTCTTTGCAGCATCACCTGTTTGATAACCTGTCATTATAGTTCAGCTATAAGAATGAAGCCACGTAGGTGAGGGAGAAATTTACAAAATATAATTGTTATGTGTCCTTCGTGCCCTTAACCCAGCTTTTCCCATAGGTCCCATTATTTATTTTGTATGATTTTCAGTAGCACAATTTTGTGCGGGAACACAACTACCGTGTTATAGCAGAATCCCCTATACAGTGAAGGAAAGGGGAAACAAGTTCAAAGCTGCAGTCAGGGAAAAGGAAATTCCTCGGTGACTCCAGGATAAATCTAAATCACAGCTCTGTATCCCCATTTTAGTTAATCAGGCAACAATTTCAATAGAAAAACATTACACTACTTGCTCAGTGCACACTTTGTCTGAATAGGAGCAGTTCTACAATTGTCAGCCTGGAAATCCTCTTCCATTTCTATCAAGAATTACTTCCTCCTTCTGAACTGGAGACTGCCAAAAAAAAACTTCCTGTGGGAAAATTCAATTCCCAAAACCTTTGAACAAAGTTTTCCCAGTTCAAAGCAGTTACACTTAATTAGTTGTTAAAAATAGACCAGACAAAGTAGGATTGCTGAATTAGTTTTCTCTAGTCCGTTACTACAACATGTTTTAAAATATGTTACAGTCCCAGCTGTTGGTAACAGCAGAAAAGTCAGATACAAGACTGAAACCTGGCTTCATAGGTCTTAACTTAATTTTTGCATTTGCTTACCACAATAGTTAGTCACACAATCACACGGCTATCAAGGTTTATTACTGCAAAATATCAAAGTATATTGTATAGTATACAATATATGTGTATATATCATACATATATATGTATGTAAACACATTAGATATGTATATACACACTAGATATGTAAATTTAGAAAGATTTAAACAGAAATAGCAAATCAAGCTTCAATCTTTTTTTCTTAGTAATATCCTTTGCAGATGCTCAATTTACTGAAGTATCTTAATTCAGCGATAGCAAGAACTGCAGATGCTGGAGTCAGAGATAACACAGTGTGGAGCTGGAGGAACACAGCGGGTCAGGCAGCATCAGAGGAGAAGGAAAGTCAACATTTCAGGACCCTTCCGCAGAACTGGGGAGTGGGAAGGGAGCTGGGAATTAAATAGAGTCGGGGTGGGGCTGGGGAAAAGCAGGTGGGATGGGTGATAGACGGATGCAGTTAGGGGTTGGTGGTGATTGGTCATTAGGAAGGGTGGGGTGGATAAGTGAGGAAGAAGATGAACAGATTGTGTCAGGTCAAGGGGGTAGGAGGGAGGATGGGTGGGGCGGGGGAAAGGTAGGTGGGGTGGGATAGGTGAATGCAGGTAGGGGGTGGTGGGGCTAGGTCATTGTGAAGGGTAGGGTGGATAGGTGGTAGAGAAGATGGACAGATTGTGTCAGGTCAAGGAGGCGGGGATGAGATGAAGAGTTGGACATGGGATGGGGCCGGGGGTAGGGACATTTAAAACTGGTGAAATCTACATTCAGGCCATTGGGAAGGAGGCTGCCAAGGCGGAATATGAGATGCTGCTCCTCCAGTTTGCGGGTGGTGTCACTGTGACTCTGGAGGAGGCCCAGGATGGATATGTCACCCAGGGACTGGGAGGGGCAGTTAAAATGGTTAGTGACCGAAAAGTGTTGTCGATTATCACGTACCGAGCACAGATGCTCCACGAAACGATCCCCGAGTCTGCGTTTGGTCTCACCGACGTAGAGGAGGCCACATCAGGAGCAATGGATACTGTAGATTAGGTTGGAGGATGTACAAGTGAACCCCTGTCAGATATGGAAAGTTTGCGTTGGGCCTTGAATGGACGTGTAGGGGCAGGTGTAGCGCTTCCTGCGGTTGCAAGGAAAGGTGCTGGGGGCGATGGGGCTAGTGGGGAGTGTGGAGCAGTCGAGGGGGTCACAGAGTGAGAGGTCCCCATGAAAGGCAGATAGGGGCAGGGAGGGAAATATCTCTTTCGTGGCGGGGTCGGATTGTAGGTGGCAGTGGGTCAGTGCAGACTCGATGGGTAAATGGCCTGCTTCCACACAGTAGGGATTCCATGATGATTCTATGTGCAGGCTAGGTAAATTGCCTATTGTGTCCTGGGATATGCAGGCTAGATCATAGAAGCAAGCCATTCGGCCCGTCGAGTCCACGATGACCCTCCAAAGAGCATCCCCTACTCTGTCCCTGCATTTCCCATGGCTGACCGACCTAGCTTGTACATCCCTGGACACTATGAGCAATTTAGTATGGCCAATCCACCTAGCCTGCACATCTTTGGACTGTGGTTGGAAACCAGAGCACCCGAAGGAAACCCACACAGATACAGGAGAACATACAAACTCCACACAGAAACTCACCTGTGGATGGAATCAATCGTGTGTGCCTAGTGCTGTGAGGCAGCAGTGCTAGCTGCTGAGCCACCGTGCTGCCCATGATGATCACCTTCTGTTTGCTCTCCGCAGATATTTCTTCACATTTTGAATATTTACAGGATGTTTGTCGATTGTTGAGTCATTTCCCAATCCACAGAAACTGGTAGTTTCCCATAAACTTGACTTTGCTCAAAATTGGGTTAGCCGTGGGAAATGCAGAGTTACAGGGATGGCGTGGAGGGTGCGATACTCTTTGGTGGGTCGTCGTGGACTTGATGGGCCAAATGGTCTGCTTCCACACTATGATTCACAATTATTGCTTACTTGTACTGTTCTCATAATTGCACCAGCTTGGTGGTGTCAAATACAGATGCAGTCGACAAACCCAATCATTCCGTTTTATAAAACTGAACACAAAACTTTTATTTCACAAAAAAAGATCACCTGGCAACTTTCGGTTTACACTTTATTATTGTTTTACCAGTTATTCTTGATCTACCCGCCATCCTCAGAAGAAACCACTGTTCCCAATATAATTCTGGAGCAATGCCTTAGTTAAGAGCAGATTCTTAAATTATTTGTTCACGGGATATTGCCGTTCCTGGCTAGAACACCATCTCTTTTGCATCCCTAAGTGCTGACAAACACCTTCTTGAACTCCTGAGTCCACAGGCAGCAGGTATACACATAGTTTTGTCAGCGAGTTCCAGTATTTCGATCCAGCAACAGTGAAGCAACGGTGATATAGATCCACGTGTGGCATGGAGGAGAACTTGTAAATGATGGCGTTCACGTGCACCTATTTCTGCCCATAAACTATATGAAGCTTAAGTCGTCCTAATAATTACCAAAACGAAATGCTATTCAACAGAAAGGCCATTGAGAATTGAAATACCCAAGCTTTATGTTTGCATGCATGCATAGATAAAGGTTCAATGAAAAACAGATTAAATGGAAACTTATTTGAGTAATATGGGTGATGGTGAGATTTGTGGCAGAATTGAACACAAAGTCTGGTGAGGCCTATTTGGAGGTCAGGAGCATCTCACTCCATCAGTTATGTTTTTCACACTGTCTTCCTGATCTTGAACAATTTCTCTATTAATTAGGCCAAACTCTTTGAGGTTACGAATTACCTTTCTCAACTTATTGCTGAACTACTGCTGGATTAAGGCCCTGGAAGTTCACAAGAGCCTTGTGTAGAGGGCGTAGCTACCTCTCATAGACTGCAGTGGTTCAGAAAGACAGCCTACCACCTACCTCTTAGGAGCATGTAAGGATGGGCAATAAATACTGACCAACCAACAATGTCCACATCCCATGGACAAGTAAAAAGCACCTGCAGTGATGTAGTGGGACCTCCGACAATGACGGTCGTTTTTCTTTGTGTTCTCTGCCAATCTCCATCGACCTTTTTTCTTAGGGTTCCTTGATGCTATACTGAGCCAAAGGCTGCCTTGAACATCAAGGGCAGTCGCACTCCCCTCATGAATTTGGTTATTTTTGTCCATTTTTTGTTCAAAGCAGTAATGAGGTCCGAAGTTGGATAAAACATAACCTGAATGTTGATTGGAAGGCTAGCAAAGTATTTTGATAGCTCGGAATATCTTCCATAATTTTGTGAATGATCAGTAGTGGACTCATTGAGTGGTAAGTGATCATGTCGAATTTTTTCAGCTTTTGTAGACAGGGCGCTGAATAATTTCACACTTGTTGGGTTTTTCTCAGAGTTGTAGCTGTAACAGTGAAATAGCTGGGTTGGGTGTGCAGCTGTTCTGGAGGATTAATCACAGTATTAGAGCTCAGAGAACTTCATTTGTTAAAAGAAAGTCTGGAGAAAGATGCAGTGGTTTTTGTCAAGGTTCAGTAATTCCATGACTGGCCAGCATTTGATAAATTATCCTGTATTTGTGAAAAATAACATGTCACCAATTCAGAATCATTGGCTTGGCTTGGCTTGGCTTGCTGAATGACGCAATTGTGCGTACTCAAAGCTACCATATGACAATAAGTTGTATGAGTAGCATTTGACCATTCAGCCCATCAAGTCTGTTCTGCTATTCAATGTGATAACGGCTGATCTGAAAATCCTCATTTCCACTTTCCTGCCCTTCTCCCGTAACCCTTGATTCCCTTATTGACCAAACACCCACCCGTTGCTAATTGCCCTTGAGAAGGTGGTGGTGAGCTGCCCTCTTTAACCACTGCAGTCCTGGGTGTAGGTAAACCCAGAGTGGTGTTGAGTAGGAAGGCCCAGGATTTTAACTGTGACAGTAAAGGAACGGAAATATAGCTCCAATTCAAAATGGTGTGTGACTTGGAGGAGATGTTGCAGGTGGAGGTGTTGCCGTGTATCTGCTGCCCACGTCTTTCTAACTGGTTATGGTGACAGGTTTGAAATGTGCTGTCAAAGGAGCCTCTGGAAGTTGCTGCAGTACACGTTGTAGGTGGCATGCACAGCTGCTATTTTACCCTGGTTGTGGGCAGACTTTCATGTTGAAGTTGGTGGATAAAATGCCAATCCAGTGGACTGCTTTGTGCTGGATGGTGTTGAGTTTTGAGTATTGTTGGATCTGCAACTATACAAGCAATTGGAGACTATTCCTTCTTGACTTGGGCCTTGTAGGTAGTGCATAGGAACAGGGGAGAAAGGAGGAAGTTAGTTACCCACCACAGGAGTCCTAGCCTCTGACCTGCTCTAATAGTCATATCATGTATATGGCTAATCGAGCTAAGTTCCTGGTCGATGGTAACCCCCAGGATGTTGATAGTGGGAGATTCAGGGATGTTAATTCTATTGAATGTCAAATGGAGAGGTTTTCTCTCGTTGTTGCTTGACACTTATACAGCGTGAATGTTAGTTGTCAATTATCAGGCCAAGTCTGGATGCTGGGAGAAACTCCTATTGAAATGATAAGCCTCCAACTATTGTGCTTTGTCACAGTTCACCCGATTCCCATTGACTCCAGTTTTACTAGGTCCCCTTGACACCGCTCAAACAAAAGTCGCTTGGTATCAAGAGCAGACACTCATCTCGCCACTCAAGTTCAGCTTTTTTGTTCACGACCGGACCAAGATCTGTAATGAAGTTAGGAGCTGAAAGGCCCTGAAGAAACACAAAGTGAGCACTCGAGAGTAGTGTAATGCTGAGCGAGTGCCACTTGACAGCACTCGAACATAGCAAAGTGATGGAAAAAGAATAGGCTCATAGGGCTGTATTTGGCTGGGTGGGGTTTGCCGTAGACTTTTGTAGAAAAGTATGCACAGAATGTTCCTGGGCAATTTCCCAGAACCATGGAAAGTATAAATCAGCATTAAAAATGCACATGAATGGTGCAATGGTCATTGAGTCACTTTGTCACGAACAGACGCAATTAAGCCAGGCAGCTTGGTGACAACCAGGCCAAGTAGGGCTTTTTCCTCCATCACTTGACGCAGATTCAGTCTAAAAATTTAATCTCCTTTAAGCACCCAGCCAGTTCAGTTAGATATTCTTGACAACAGACTGAACTCCCTCACCCTGATTATATTCAGTAACAGTGAAGGTCAATTGGAGGTGCTGTGGGTGGCAATGTGGCCACGTGCTGATTTATCAGTTAAGACGGTTGGGATAAGGGATTAGACAGTAGGTGAAGGTGGTTGAAACCAGTAGGAGTACTCCATGCCACATTTACTCTGAGGCCATGACTGCATAGGGTCATAAACCAACGTTGGTGACTGTCAGTAACTACTCCAAACTGACATTAGCTCTTGTGGGCCTATTCTCCTAGTGAGACTACATAGCCTTGAAGGGTAGTGGTGGCTGCTGAGTGAGCATCGATGTTGTGCAAGAATTAGGGTCGTGCTATTACCTGGAACAGCTGTCCTGGTAAAGGCCCTAGATGTCAAGAGAATTTTAAGCAGCAATCGAACTAGAACTGCTAGTTTCAATCGAAGCACTAGGAATGGCTTAAACTTTTAATTTTCATAGGTGTTTGATACTCAAGTAGTTCAGAGGGCTGCTAATAACCAAACAGTCTTACATAGTCAACCCTCTAAAAATGTCCTCAAAATACATTTTCATTCTACTTCACTAAAGCAGCAAGTGTCATGGCTGTCATTAGACCAGCTTCGAATACCATGCAGCATGGGAACAGCAGAATTTGTCAAAGGTGAGTCTAATGTTGTTATTGTTCCCCACTTCATCTAAAGTTAAATTAATCCAAAACAAAATCCAACAACAATGAAAGTCAGGGGAGAAATATTGAAAGGGGAATAGAAGAAACTAAACGTGATTATAGAGTTAGAGGAGGCCCTTTAAATTGGAAAATTAATCCTACAGGGAGAGACATGGAGGAAGGACAGGTGAAAGTTAGATTGAATTTATTACAAGGCCAGAAGGCAACTTGAGCAGCGAGTGTATTAATAATGCTTGGAATGTAATATGGGTAAAGGGAGTATGGTAATTAAAAGCTTGGTGGTTAAGAGAGGACAGCTCTGGAGCAGTTGAATCTAAAGGTGACAAAATAAAAAGTTTATAGATGACAGTAGTGACAGTGTTAGTTTAGGTTTTGAAGAGCCAAATCTGTTTAATCCAAGGCAGGACCAAAAGTGGTGGGGCATGTGAGAGAGAGGAGGAATCCAAAATGCCAATGAGAAACATCAAGTCTAAAGCTAACAGAATTCAAAAAGATGCACCCAAATGAGGAAATTAAAATAATGGTAAAAACAAAAGCCAGAGAGAAGTTGCACTGAGTCCATTAAAAGATTAGCAAAGACAGTGTGTATTTTATTACAGACTGGGCCAGGTAAGTTTACAAAGTCTAGAATAAAAGGAAAACGAACTCAAATGCTTTGTTAAAACAAACATTTTCCAGAAATGCTGGAAAGCTTAAATGGACTTGTGAAAGTGAAGTAGTGAAAAAAAAGTGTTAATGCTAGAGAAATGGATGACTTTGGAAGTTGGTAAATTCCTAGAATGGTAAGTGGGTTTTTCTTTTTGGGGGTGGCGGGCACAGGGAAAGTGCAGGGCAGAGATGGAAGACAGATGTCAAGGCATTTAAAATTCTGCCAAATCTCAAATGGCGCCAAGAAACATGGCTAGCATAGTTCGAGAATAAAAAGCCTTACAGCTCTATAAGCTCCTTATAAAAGGACAGGGCAGGTGTTAGAATGTTATGAAAAGGATAGGATAACTGAACTGAGATTGTCAATCATTACCTTCTTTTTGCAAAGCCAGTGGAAAATTGAGAAGGGGAATGGATGGTGATTTGGATTTGTTCAGAGAACTTTTGATAAAGAAAGGTTTCAAATTGGGTAAGGTTAAAGTTGCACATGATTAGGGGTAATCATTGTTTAGACACTAGTTACCTGATGAACTTAATTGTCCAGTCATAGGTAAGGTAATTTCAGGACAATCATGGAATTAAGTGTTTGGTAGCAACATTCAATTCTGCCGAGCAACAAGGGGAGGATAAGTTGAAAAGCCTTCAGGGGGTCATGCAGCAGTTTGGCATGACCAGTGAAAGGGGTTCAAATGTGTCAAGCAGTCACTTTGATGCCAGAGTCATACTCCAAAAAAAAAAAAAAAAAGGTGTATTATTGTGAAGACAACTAAACCAAACATTTCTGTTTAAAAGAGGCTGAAGTCTTTCAGCACTTGAATTGCTGAAGGTGTGGACTTGGAAATCCTGAGGGCTCAAGGAAAAGCCATAAGTCATGTGACTAAGTGAAGTTTGACACTTCAACATAACTGAGCAAAATTGGAGCGTGAAAAGCCTAGGAATAGTACTTTTGGGATGAATCCAAGTGCAGCATACTTCATCTCATTAAGTGCTGATGGTAAGAGGAACATGGATGGCTTTATTCACAAATCAAAGCCAACTTGTCTGGTACAGAAAGCATTATGGAATGCTATGTTAATCTATGCATGCAACTTCTATTGCAATGAAAACATCTACTTCAAATTGCATAGCTTGTCAAGACTACATCTAGAGTGGAGTATTGGTCCTCACACTGACTGAAAAGTGCTTGCATGAGTACTAAGTTTGTGACTAAAGGTTCTGGGATACTGAAATGCTATTGGTTGGGGGTGGGATGGGAAGGAAGACGGGAGGAATAACTTAACAGGATAGCATAGAGGGCTGGTGTATGTTTAGCCTTAAAACATGGCAAGGACAATTGACCTAGATGCTCAGAATAAAAAAAGCAGTTGGCTATTTAAACCAGAGAAACAAAGGTATTTCTTCATTTAGAAAGTCTTTAGCATTATCCAGCCAAGGGTGATGGAATTTCCAATTAGTGTTCAAAACTGACTGATTTGTTTCTAGATATGAAAAGGATAAACCTAGAGGCTGAATGCATGAAAGTATCCAATTCAAATCATCAGGCTGATCTACCTGCAGGACAGTGCAAAGCTTTTGTTCTTTGGTTTGCAAGAGAGATTTATAGGGGAAATGCCAAGAACAAACAAGCATCAGATGCATTGGAGGCAGATATACAGCACAGACTAGTCCAACTCATGTGCTGACCAGACATCCTGAATTCATCTAGTCCCAGAGCCCTCAACCCTTTCATGTACCCCTTCAAGATGCCATTGGAATTTAATAGTTTTGCTTTTGTGAAGAGGGTGGTGCTTATGAACAAACTACTTTTCCCTCTCCCTTAAACTGTCCAGTTTTGGACTCTTCCTCCCCACCCTAGGAAAAAAGGCCTTGGCTATTCAAGCTATCCATGCCCTGCCCTTCAGCCACTAGCGATAATATCCCCAACTTACTCTGCCTCCCTATAGCAGAAACTAGTCCTAGCAACATCCTTCTACAGCAGGGTGTCCACAAATTACTGTGTCCTGTACAGCCATGTGTCCCAAATCCTACAGTAATGCACTGACCAATAAAGGCAAGATACCAAATGCTTTCCTCACTACCCTTTCTAATCCACCACTCAACTATACCTGCTAGACAGACTGGGGTGCAGGTGTAACACTTCCCAGGACCCTACCATTAGTGTGAAAGTCCTGGATTTGCATTACCAAAAATGTAATGCCTCAATTATACTCCATCTGACACTGCTCACCCAATGAGCAGATTGGAGAGAGAGGGGCCATTGTATGGAGGTAAATCTTCAGTGTCTGCTACCCTTAGTCTTGTGAATGGATGTGAAAAAGTAGACTGAGGTCTCATGACAAAGTAGACACCACACCAATCCTTGGGGCACACCATTGGTCAGAGGCCTCTGGTCTGGAAGACCCACCTACCACTACTGTCACTTACCTTTGAAGAGACGTTTACATCCAATTGACTAGCTCCCCAGATGCTGTCTGATCAAACCTCAAGGTTCCACATAGACTAGCAAGTTCATTATAAACATCTACTGCTGTCTTTAATCACCTCTTAAATGTTAGGGAGAGATGATTATGGATGGGCAGCATGACTTTGCACAATGGACAACTTTCCAAAGGCATGTAAATCTTGTCCTTCAATCCCCTCTAACTTACCCACCATTGGTGGGTGCCTCTCTGGTCTATAATTCCTAGGCTTTTCCTTACAGCATCTCAGTAAGATACAAGTCAACATCTAGCACCCTCACCTTGACTACTGAAATCTCTTCCCTAGCTTCTGTTCTGGAAAAGACCTGATCAAATTCAGGTATTCACCTGCCTTTAAAGATGTCTGGGAATGAGTTCTAAGACATCACTATTTCCAAGCTCTCTAGCTTCCGTGTCATTTGCTACAGGAAACTACTGCCTATCAACCTTGCCTGTCATTCCACAGATGGCTATGATCTTAATGGTCAAGAAGCCAAGAGTCTACAAGCTCCATTTGCCAAAACTGTCCCTTTTTGCTGACCTAGGCTTCCCTTCAGTATATTCCTATTGCCCTTTAGTCTGGGGCAGACTTTATCCTGGGTGTCTACACTAGACGACATGCCGGCTTTCTGGACTAGATAGAAGATCTCTGGTCATCCAGCACTCCTACACTGAACAGCCTTGCTCTTCACACTAGTGGGAACAATGAATTGTTATTGGATCATTTTGTAGCTGGAGAATAAAATTAGAATTAACAATTTCATTTATATAGTTAGAAAAAAGTTCCCACTCAGTAATTGGTTTAGGGATAGTGGGAGGCAGGTGGTGTGACAGGATGTTATTGACCTGTGGCAGTCTACTCTTATTAGCTGTGTAGTAAAGAGATAGTAGGGCGCGAGACAAATCAGTAATATACCTGAATAAGCTCATGACACCACCTGACTAGGTCACTTTCTTCTACTCCATTAGACCTCAAGGCAGGCCATTGTGGGAGGTTTACTATGAACAGTAAGTTAGTCCAAACATGACTATTTTATAACATGGACATTTACATCTGGTTTGTTACAGGAAACCAGCATCACCACATCAGGTTAAAACCAGTTTTGAGTCATGTTTCTGCCACCATTTTGATGGCAAAAATATACCCACAACTGAAATAGTGCAGTTAATTCTACTGAGCTGGATTAAAGCAGATTGTTTGTAAGTTAGAGATAACTAGTTTAGAGCTGGATGAAGACAGCAAGAAAGCTGTCTTTTGGGTCTGTACCCACCATTTGGATGTTAGTTGTCTGCCATCTGGCAATAAAAATTCTAAAGTTCTCATGTGTGAACATTTTCTTGGAGCTGCTTTAGTGGCTCTTGTCTAAGAGCTGTCAGAGCCAGTTGAGCTGCATGCACATGCAGAACTACACAACTGGTTTAGTTACTGGGATTTGTAATAAACACCAAACAGCTGAGAACAAGCAGAGAATCAGATGCTCTTAAAAGGAGAATTAAGACAGACAATAGGATGCCAGTTAAACACCAAAGTGGAATTTTGCTTTATTCAGTCAACAGATTTATGCTGAAACACTGGATTCTCAAAGCTGACGTACTGCACATTTTTCTTTTGCCAGGACTGCCAACCAAAGTAGCCAACTAAGCCAGTTATTATTAGAAGGGCTGCAATTGGAAAAAATAAGCATTAGACAAGCCAAAAGAGACCTTGTAATTTTGTTTAAGTAGTTAACTAATTTAGGAAAGTCAATTTACAAGCCAAGTCCTATGAACTGTTTCAAACTTAAAAAATTGGAATACTAAGGTCAAGCCAATTGACTATACAAAAGTGTTCTTACCAAGAATAAAAATGACCCAAACAGCTGTAGATCCTCTTGACTTCTCTTCGAGGGAAGAACGTGACTTGACACCTGGGTGACAAAGTTGAGATTTTACTTTGTCTTTTTTCTTTAAGGGGCCAATATTTCAGCATACCAAGAGTTTCCAAAGAGTGTCAACTATGCACAGCGGGAGCCCTTTGTCAAATAGGTCAGCATCACTAATTCATCTTTTTTGCTGTGGCTTAGTTTTTGGAAGCAACTTGATTGTAACTTAATGCCTATCCAGGCACTGAATCATGATGCAGGAATGAAACCAAGAAATTCTCCCCCTTTCAAAGTTGCTTTGAAACAATTTTTGGCTTTATTCCAGAAAACCATAATATAGTGGAGCAAGTAGCATAGCTGGTTGTCAAAAGTTAAAGAGGCTTGGACATGCTAGTTAATATTCCATTACCTTTAGATGTAGCCAAGATGGTTGGTGGCTTAGTAGATAGGCCAAAGGAAAATTCTTCAGGGGCAACACTAGAAGCCATTGCAGACACATTTGCTGTTGTAAATGCAGTTACTGTAAAACAAACCAGCATGTTCAGTGTAAAATTTAAGACAATTGAGTTGAAACTGTCAGATGGACAGCCAGCTATAAGTTAGGTAAGCACCAACTATTTTCCACTGACCCCTGGTGGTCAATAGGCAGTTAGTCTTACTAGACCATTGGGCCCCTCAGACAACAACAGGTGCCAGCTCAACTAAAGGGTCACTACACCTTTAGGCAGGAGGATGGAGAAGAGTTATAGTTAAGCAATGTCCTTCAACTAAAAACAAAGTATTGTTTGCTTTTGATAGCAAGGTGCTGATTTAAAAATAGATTGTTACAGTTTGAGATGTGCCTCATGTACTACAGTGTGATGGGGGCATGTATAATCACATTCTGCCATCTCTACCTACTTTCATCATGTAGGAGTCAGACTGGAACCAGGGTAGTGTTACCCCTGGCAAAAAGGGTTTGCTACAAGGGATCATCTCAGGTGCTGCAGTTTTGTTAAAAAGGAACATACCTGGTTGACACTGTTGTTCATCTTTGGTCAACTCCATTCCAGTTGGGCACACACAAGTATACTTGGCTGATTGGCTATTGATTTGAGGGGCAGGAAGACACATGTACTCACAGACTTCATTCTGGTCACACCAGTTCTTTCCTGGGAATAGAAAATTGCAAGTTAACTGTGTACTCCCATTTAGAGTATATTTATAGTGCATGGTTGTAGTAATTCCTACAACATCCATCATCTAACTTTATTATGAACCAAAACAAGCTGTTGGACAGGAGTTAAGCTACGGCATTGTTCATTTGACAACCTGTTGTAACAAACTGGTTGTCTAAAACATTGCTCTATTGATCCACTATATCTGGGCAGGTGATCATTTCAGGTAATGAAGATGATTTACAGAATTACTGGTTAGAACAGATACTGCATACCAACTAGCATGAACTCTAGCTAGAGATGTTATACTAAGCAAATCCTGCCTCTTTAGCCCCTTCTTCCACTGCCTCAAAATGAGGTTTTGTACACCAGTCAGTTGAAATGCAGGTCATTTACAGGGGTAGGGGATAGATAATCAAAAAAGCACCAGTGTTGATGGGTGATGAGTCCTTATGGGTATCTGAGGTATTTAGTACTTCTGGTTGACAGTGTTGCTGCTCAGGTCAAAAAGCCTGCCACGATTGGCTGCAAACTGGGGAATGGTGGAATTTTAGAGTGTATTATTTGAATAAAGAAAAAATTTTGCCTTCACAATGTAGATCCAGGTTTCTTACCAGGTGCCTGAATAAGCTCATGATAAACAATGATATCTTGAGCATCAACATTGGAGGCCAAAGCTTTGACATTATTGCCTGTGTACTTGTTGGCACCATAAACTGCTTTGTTGTCCGCATCAACCCAGAATACGTGATCCTGAGAAAAAAGGGAGAGATCAGGTGAAGATGCCAGGTTTCCAACTCAAAGCCAAAGTCAATTTAAGAATTGGGCTTATCTTGTATATAGTTAAAAACAGCTTTGATTGCTTAATTTTGGTAACATTAAATTAGAAATACAGCCACAATTTGATTCTGAAGTGTTTTAGAATGGCCAGAGTACACTATTACCCATCCTGTAAAACATACCCACTTTCACAGCAAGCTTCAAATCTAGTTTCTTCCCCACCACCATTCAATCCTCCCAGGGAGGGCATTCTAGTGAAACTGCATCGAAGCTGTGAGCCAAGCAGTTGTGAATTATGGGAAAAGTGTACTTGTAGAACTGGAACATTAAAGTTGTGGCCTTGTCAGAGGGCCATGCTCAAAAAAGCCACATTAGATTCTTACCTCAAATAAGGCAACTGCACAGGGATGTGCAAGGAATTTTTCTGACTGCAATACTGTTCTCCTATTCTGACCATTCAGGTCCACACTTGCTAACATGTGCAATTTTGCATCAACCCAGTAGAGACGGCTTTTCACAAAGTCTGCAGGGGAATAAAGGTGCTTTAAATACAGCTCAAAAAACCTGGTCAAGTTCACTTTCTTGCATGAATTACTTACCAAGTGCAATGCCCTTTGGCCACTCGATCTTAGTGGCAACCAAGAGCTGACGATCAACACCATTCATGCCAGCTTTTTCAATCTTTGGGGCACCCCAATCTGACCAGTAGATAAACCTTTAAAGTCATAAGATGCTCATTAGACAGCACATTTTTGCATTTCAGATGCGGTTAAAGTTTGCCATTTTGACTGCACCACCCTTGAAACTATGAAGTGGCATTCCAATCTCAATCATGTGCTTTATAGCCAACACCACCTAATACTGACTCACTAAAACAGTACAATCTTGTCTCTAAACAAGAGTCATGCTTCACTTAAGGCCAACATTAGTAAAAACAGATAGGACTAACTGGGATCCAATAGTTTGAAAAGTGACTTTGCTCAGCCAGTTTCTGCAAGAAGCTGTGTAACATTTGTTCTTGGTTAATCTCCCCACAAAATTAACTTGTTAAACACTAATTGAAAGTGGTTTCCACCCTCCCAATTTTGGTGTGTTAGCACCAGCCTGTGCAGTGAGGCAGTGTCCAATTTAGTTTGCTTTGTAAAGATTAGGATGCCACTCTAGAATTGAGAGCTTTAGTACCACTTTGCAGGTTGGTTATCTGCAATGCCCGATGTGGTTTTGAATGAAATTTAAAGCTCTAGGAGTGCAGTGTTGTACAGGTCAGCTTTTTGTATTATTCATACAGTGAAACAATACAGTACCCATTTAGTGGATCAACAGCTATAGAAGCTGGTTCCCTCAGGTCAGTGTCAAAGAGGGTGATCTTTCTCTTTCCATCAAATGTTGCCACAGATATAGTATTGGTCCCACGGTCAGTCCAATAGACGTTTTTATAGATCCAATCCACTGCAATTCCTACTGGGATTTGCAAGTTGCCACTGATCTTGAACATACTAGCTTCATCAGCACTTTTATTCATGACCATACTGAAAAATAAAATGCAGTATTTAAAGCAAAATGGATTCCAAGTAGACCCACATGGAACTGTTTTGTGCAGCTGGTATTGAAAGGAGTTGCAAGCAAAGTGCATCTTACCTGAAAATTGCCTGCTGGCTCACATCAGCCCAGAAAATCCTCTGCTCTGCCATATCAGCATCTAATGCTACAGCTTTTCTTAGATCTTTAGCAACTTCGGTATACTCTTGGTGATGCAGTCCTAACTTCCGAATATCATGGCGATTTACAAAGATCAAATATGGCTCCTCTCCTCCTAAAGAGGATTGGAAGTTAATTTTACTTGTTAGTGAAAAGCACTACTTGAACAAAAAAAATTAGCTTGTCATTCTGTAGTTTACAACTAAGACCATCTATTCATGGACCAAACACTATTGTATCACTGTCCAAGCACCATACTTGCCTACGGTCTTGCAGGCTCCAGTAGCTGGATCTGATACATATCCTGCATGGCATTCACAATTGTAGCTTCCTTCTGTATTGATACAGATTTGGCTGCAGGATCCAGGATTGAGACACTCATTTATATCTGAGATTTAAGAAAAACCATAAGCTTTCAAAAGAGTGATTTCTGGTTGGCTAGTTACCAAGTAAAGCTTAGAAACAAAGTTACTACCTGCACATGTTTTCTGGTCAATTAGTTCAAAACCAGTAGGGCATTCACATTCATAGCCAATGACAAGATCGTGACAGAAGTGAGAGCAACCACCATTCTTCTTCAAACATTCATTTTGATCTGTAGAACAAACAAATCAAGTGTATTCTTAAAAATGCTTGGTGCAACTAGAGCCAATTTGTTTAGTGCATGGGACATCTGCAATCAAGGGGACAGATTATTCTATAAAATGAGAAACTATTTCCACTCCACACAAGGAATTAGGACTAGCTTTTGTCCCTTCAATTTTAGGGATCCTTCAAATTGGAGATTTAAAAAAGTTTAAAAGAATGGATGTTGTCTATTAGAATCCCTATGCTGCACAGAAGCAGGCTACTCAGCCCATCAATTCCACAGACACTTTAGCATCTCAAACAGACCCACCCTTTCTAGAAGGCTGCATTTCTCATGGCTAATCCACCCACCCTGCATTTCTGGACACCATAGGCAATTTAGCATGCCCAATCCACCTAACAAGCACCTCTGAACTGAAAGGCAGAGAAACTCAAAAGCCAGATGTGGCAGGAGTGTCTGTAGTTTGCAGTCGTGTTGTGAACATGGAATGCAGGCCCTTGGTACTGAGGCAACAGCATTAACCACTGAGCTGCCTGGAGTGCAAGTTTCAGTTAACTAGGACAATTACAATTCAGAGTTAGAAATCACTTCTAGGTAAGAATAGAATGTAACCCATCTGAAGTTTATTAGAACTATTCATCTCCAAATGAATGGCACCTCAGTTTTTAAACTTAGAAAGCAAGTTAAGCAAACTGTTCTGCTGTAACACAGCTGGTTTCTCTAGAGAGCACTTTTGTTCACTTACTACATCCATTAAGTTCATCACTCCAGTCTTTGCAGTCCTGCTGGTGGTTGCATACTAAGGTGATGTTTATGCATTCACCACTTTTGCATCTAAAGTCATTAGGTCCACTGCATTCAGAAACTGGAGCAACAGGAGAAAAATAAGTTAGAATATTGGAAATAGTTGTGCTAGTTTAATCAAGGCAAGATCTGATCACCTACTTTTCTTGCAGTTGATTTCATCACTACCATCATGACAGTCCCTAAAGAAGTTGCATCTCTTGCTTCCAGGAATGCAATTGCCATCACCACAGTGGAACTGATCAGGTTGACATGTTTGAAGAGCTGAAAACAAGATTTGTTGTTAAGCCAGGGTCAGTTCAGACATTTGGGTTTTGACATGTCTGCTAAACATGTTAAGACTGATTTGTTCTATTGGTCATCTTGTCAGCACCAAGATCTTTTGCTGATTCTTTTAAAAATGGTCTGAAACAGTGCCATGTGGATTGGAGCAATTAAGGATTAGCACTTAGCCAGCCATTTGCAGTATGCTATTAGCTAATTTGAAACCCATACAGTCTTGAGTTGCTCATCCTGACAATGCTGAGAGTTGGACAAGTTGCAACTTCAGTTAACTTGGAAACAACTGTCCAGGTCAGCATCTAAGCTCAGTTTAAGGTGCTTGGGAGCCAATACACTCCTTGGCAAAGTGGCAGGGGGGGTTCAGTGCTTGTTTAGCATACCCTTAGGATCCACCTAAACTTAGATCTTGTTATTTGATTGCTAGATTATAACATGCCTTCATTGAAGAGGATGGAATTGGAATACAAATAAGAAAGTCTTTAAGAAACAGGGCCTTGGAGACATGGAGCCTTAACACTTATTTCTGGAGAACTCATGCAGAGGAGCATGGATTCTTTGTAGGAGGGTGAAAGGGCAAGTATAATTAAAACTTCAGTGGCCTATTTCGTGGAAGATTAGGCTTAGAGAGCCAAAAATTCGCCTACAGCAGTTCTCAATGCTGAAAACAAGCATGCCATTTAGTGATTGGCTAACAGTTAGCAATACATTTGCTATTAACTACAAAAAGCCACCAAGTCACTTGTCTTCCCCAAAACCTTGAGTGAAGTGGTTGTGGTATCAATATGTAAGAAAGTACACAGTAGTTAAGTGAACAGAAAAGCCCCCATCTATAGTAGAGTGAATTCTAGGAGTGAAGAAATCTGAAAGTTACTCCACACTGAACTAAAAAATTTAAGTAACATTGCCATAAGGAATGCAGACTTGCACACAATTATATTCATACAGGCAGGTTCAGAATTGCTCAAGGGTTGCCTCCAGAAGCAACTGAACTTTTGGGATCAGAGATCGCAGAACTTCCTTTTACACAAAAGATCACATGTAGATAAAACAATTTCCAGCTCAGCTTGACAGTGGTCTAGAAGAGGACCCCTTACTAGTAAAAGTTTAATTCTTCATTAGGTGTGCTGTAGTCTTACAGTACATGCATTCAAATTTTGCCTGAGGATGTCTTAGCTACATTAAACTGTTCATTCCCAATACAATCCTGATTAAAGTGCAGGTTAATATGGCTGTCAATTTTACAATTACTTTCAGATACTGGGTGTTTTTTTTGGAGGGAAAGAGCTGTCCAGGAAGACACTATAGGATGTGTCAAGTAGAGTAATGCTCAACTTTGAGGCAAAAGCAATAGTTTAGAGTTTAAAAAACTTTGTATATTGTGGTAGAATTTGCAGCCAATGTTGCAACATCTACAGCATATGCTCCAGCCTGCCATTGATTTAAGTTTCACTTGCATTATTTAATTGCACCATTGAAACCAAATGGGAAGTCAATTAGGTGGCATGCAAGGCTACAGCCCCAATATAAAGGGAGTGCAAGTAGTCTACTTACGGCAGTTTGCCTCATCACTTCCATCTCTGCAGTCAGCATCACCATCACAGTACCAGCGACGTTGGATACATTCACCAGAACCACACTGGAGCTCATTAGGAGCACAGATTACAGGAAGAGGGGGGATTGTGCGCCCACAGTGTTCTGGTGACTCGTCAGATTGGTCAGTGCAATCCACATTGCCATCACACACCCAGCTAGAGGGTATACACTCTGAACTGTTGCAAGGAAACTCGTGAATGCCACAGATGTGGGAAGGGCATTTCTCTTCATCACTTCCATCAACACAGTCATCCTCACCATTGCAGACAAATGTTCTGGAAATGCAGCTGCCACTGAGACATGTGAACTCTTCTGGGCTGCAAGTGATTATGCCTGTAAAAAGTTAGACTGCAGTTAATCATCTGCAGAAACTTCAACTGTAGATTAACAAAAATGAGGCATGTTACAAAGCCTGGGGGAAAACCACCTGGTTGTTTAGAATTTATAGTGCTGACAAGCGTGGGCCAAGAACCTACATCAGCACAAGATTTGATATAGCAATCGTTGTGTAGTAAGCTTAAGCACTGCAGGTGGGTTCTACACTTGTGAACCTCAGGTTGTATACATTACTGGGGCTTCCGATTCAGTTTAAGATTGGTGTAGTTCTTTGGGCTAATATGGAGCCTGAACTGAAACTGGCTCTCTTGGTTTTTGAAGGGATGAAATTAAGTTGTGCATTAATTCTTCAAAAGAATGGAAAATTTCAGTAGATGGCCTGGTCAGTATTCTAGTACAGTGAAATACACCAGGAGGAAAACTGGTCATGTGTAACTATCATCTCTAGAGTTAGCACTTCAAAATACCAGATACAATGAAGTCTAGATTGACTGATCTATAACCCAAGGCAGAAAGCTTGAAGCTGTGGTATTTGTTAGTGAAGGTGTACGCAACTGAACATGTGGGGAGAGCAGGGGTGAGGTGAAAACAATTGTAGTATATTGCTTTTTGACTTGAAGTCTGATTTACCTGATGTGGCTACATGGCACAAGTCAGTTTTTAAGAAAAAGAAGAGTCTATGCTTCATCTGGCATCAGCCCATGTTAAGCCAAACCAGTTAAAGCTTAGATGGCAATGCCATTCTGGAAGTGTTTCCATTGCACGGAGGTTAGTTGACCTGCAGCAACTGTCAGTTCTGTGCTCATTAGGCCATAAACTGACAGTCGGAAATTAGAAATTTAAACTGAATTTTAAGAGGCATTTACTCCACTTCAGGGAAATCACAGACCAACTTACCACAGCCAACTTCATCACCACCATTACTACAGTCCTTTTCACCATCACATCTCCAAGCAACAGGAATACATTGAAGTGACCCCAGGCCACAGCTGACCTCATGGCCAAGACAGGTTATTTCATCTGAAATCCAAAAAAGTGCCAAGACCATGAAAACTCAATACAAGTTAAAGATGTGGCACAAAAAGCTGTATGGACAAAGATTTAGCAGCATTAAAAAGCTTCATTTGAAAGTGCATACAACTGCAAGTGGCTTGAAACAATACTTAGCTTTGCTACGTCTAGGTTCTTGGAGGAATATGACAACCTCCTGTCTTCATAAAGGCTGGATAGTGATGACTGCTATGCCCATGCAACTCAACTGCCATGAGACAGGCTGCATTCAAGCATGGAGCTTTAGGAGAAAAAAGTGGCTCATGTAGAACGAACAAGTAGTTATGTTTAAGATATTTGGACTAGTTCATAAATATTACTTGGAAGGATAGGTGTGAAATAGCCAGATGAGACTGGTAGGACCCAAGAGTGTCATCTCCACTATGATTGACTGATTAGTCTGGGTTTGTGGACTTCAGATTTGCAAAGTCAACAGGCAAGGTGTTTAGCAAGGCTTGGTGCAAACTGGTTGACAATCCAGTAAATAGTTAGCAAAATCTAGTCATTGAGACTCCTGTATTTAGGATAGGCTAGAAAAGCCAAATTAGTTCAATAATTCTGCTACCTAAAAAACCAAAGCAACAAGTGTCTCAAGTGATGCTTTTTGTTAGGCAATCATTCCACTAATTTAGTCTTTCACTTATTGCATACAGTCCTACTTGCCTCCAGGAATTGGACAAGATTAATAGAAAGTCTTAACTGATTGTATTGTTTGGCTTGAGACAGTACCAACAGAATTTGACGTGTTGCAGAGGTCTTCAAGCTTCTGTTGGAAGAAACATTTGGGCACTACACTGCCATTTCTGTAATCCCAGCCAATGCTTAAAACCCATGTCTGGAACACTGTACTGAAGTATGCTTTTAAACAATTGTTTTGCTTCGTTTGAAAGCAGTACTTTTATAATCTGTCTTGGAGCCAATTACTAGCTACAGTTAGGAGGAAAGTGACTTGAAAAGTATGAAAGTTTCTTATTAGTAAACATTTGCATAGCTGAAAAATGTCAGCTAGGACAGGCAAATCCAAAAATTGGAGTTTGAACTTGAATTCTAGGTTTGAGGAAGTGTCACTGGACCCAAGGTTAGCTAATTTATCTCCAGATGCTGCTAGACCTACTTAGTAATTCTAGAAATGTTTTTGTTTAGCTTCTAAGAAAGCTGAAAAGCCACCAACATAAACCTCCGAGACAGATACCCCCACATGGGTAAAAACAAACTTACGACAGACTTCTGTTAGCTCATCAGATCCATCTTCGCAGTCAGCTTTACCATCACACAGCCACCTACTGGCTATGCATTGTCTGTTGTTACACATAAAGTCAGATGTTCCACAGGTTGCAGCTAGGAAAAAATTAAGTCAGCATTGTGTTTTACTCAAATCTTCATCCTGAAGGAAATTCTGTTTCAGAATTGTACAGTGTGCCTAAATAAGACAAGATGCCCATTTTAAAATCCAAAGATCAAGGAAGAAATGGAAAGTAAAGTAGTGTCAAGCCCTTGTTTTCCCCCCTCCCAAAAGCTATGGATGTTTAGTTTCATTAGCCTCTGAAAATTATTAAAGTGCCAAAGATTGCTCCAATTTAGAGCACTTGCTCTTCCCAGAGCAGTAGGCAATTTTATTCAAATTCAGGGGTTATGTAAATGCTTGCCTTGTTTTACAAGGAATGCTTACTGCTCAATTTACAGTTGGTTCTAGACTAAAAGTGGGTTACCCATTGAATCAAGTTTGCAACACGTGTTCACCCACATACCCATTTCACAATGCCATCCATCTTTCTGGAGCTTCATCCCAGATGGACAGACACAAGTGTATCTTGGACCATAACTGCTGGTCTGAGGAGTTGGCAGACACATGTAATCACAGCTTCTGGTCTTCAGATTCTCAGCACACCAGTTTTTGCCTGTGGAAACAGATGTCAGTTTGAATCTGGAGTTCCTGACAGTATAGGGAAGGTGATCATTTCTAACCCCAAAAAGAAGGTTTGAACACAAACTGGTATTTTAAAGACAGCCAACTAAGTTGCAAAGTTAAATCTAGACTGAAGTTACTAATAAGTGAGGGCAGCACTTTTACAAAGCCACATGGGAGACAACCCTCCAAACAAGCTTTTCAGTTACTTACTGGCTCAGATGTTGATGGGGAATTAGCAAGTGCTGCTTAAATCAGGAGGAGTAGTGTTGGGACTTGCAGACAACTCCAAGAATTGGCCTGGAAGTTGAAGTTTAGGTAATTGTCTAGTATCAGAAATCTGAATGCCCAACTCTAACTAGGGCCAGAGACTTCAGATGTCTGAATTAGATGGAATATAGTAGGATTGGTTAACCAGTGTCTAAAGTGCTGATCTACTTCATTGGGAAAAGTGGTCAGTTAGCAGAAATACTAGTTTTGATTCTAACAAAGTCAGCTTCCATATTGAGAAGGTTACTATGAACACTGTCCTCAGCCTCTCCTTATCTGGAGGCCATGGTGACTCTTTGGATTTTTAAAATACATAAGATGGTGATTGAGTTACTTTGCAGTGACTTTTGAACCATACTAGAGGCTAGAAGAAGAGAGAGCAGAGATCCTCTGGATGCTTCTTTCTAGAGAAGACACTGACCACACAAGGGCCAGAGGAAAATGGTGGAAGAGTTCCGACATTAGGGAACTGGGAGTTGGTGTACAGGTAGAGTTTCTGGACATGCTGACATATCAAGTTCTATAGCTAAACTTGAGGGTTTACGGGTGGGGAAGAGAACGGACAAGAAAGAGCCTTGAAACACAGCCAGAGAGTGGAGAATTAGCAAGTTGTAGTGAATATGGACCAACACCTGAAGGTGAAAACACCTTAGTGTATAAAAACATTTACACATTAGGACTGGATGTTGTAAATTGCATAAGTTTTGCACTTTTTTGAAAAGCCACAGATCTACACCTAGGAATCCTTCTTCCTGAAGAGGTAGTGACTATATAGGCCAAGACAGTTGATATCTTGCCACCCCCCCCCCAGGAGGCCTTCAAGTTTTTCCCTGCAGCTTACAGACCAAAAAGATGGCCAAGTAATCCATCTTGAAACTGTAGAAATCACTTCGTTTTAACTGGAGATACAAGTCTTGTAGGCCAGCATATACAGCACCTGCTCAAAAGTTAAACACTGATGGCTTGTTGGTATTTCAGATCAAGATCTAGGACATGGCCCCAAAACAAGATTTTCATTTCATTCTACCCTTTGCAGCAAGGTTATTTGAACATAGGATAACATTTCCTGAAGAGTTGCTTTCAAGTGAAGTGAAAAATACTGCAGGGTTTGAAGAGTGAAAAAGGTGTTGGTGCAGAGGGTCTAAGTCTTGGTAAGATGTTTCCCTGATTGACCAGTTACAGGAAACTTGTTGTTACACCATTTCTTCCTTCCTCCCCACTGACATTAGATTCAAACATTTAGCAGAATGACCAGCCACCATTAGATTCTCACCTGCTGGCTGAGTTAGCTTGTGATAAACAATGATGTCTGAAGGTTCAGTCAGATTGGCAGCTAAAAGCTCTATATCGGAACCTGTAAATTTGTTGGCTCCATATAAAGCTTTATTTTCTCCATCGACCCAGAACACACGATCCTAAAGAGAGATCAGAAGTCATGGAAAGTTACAAGTTATGTAGTTACTTGCTACTCAAGTTGCTTGTATTTGCAACAACTATTTGTTCACAAGCTGTTGCACAACTTCATCTGTCAATGAAATGCAACCTGTCACTGAGTGCAGGCAAAAACAAGTCAGCTTGGAAGATATAGCTATCTTCTGAACTATTGCTACATTGCTCAGTCTCTTGTCCAGATTGCTTGCCAAAAGTAGTTTATCATGTCACACCCTTTGTGCTGTTTCCAGCCTCATGCTAGGGTCAGGGCTTTATAGTCAATCAACACAATTGGTCATTGATATGAAGGTAAGAAGCCAAGCTTCATTTTTTGTGCTTAAAGCTATTGTAGCATGAAAAGAGAGAAAGGCAATTTCCTACCAAGTCTTAAAAAGCTGAGAATCAACACGATCATGCTTCAGGGGGTCATACGGAAACAGAAAAGGGGTCAACAATTGAAGGCTGGAGGATGGTGGGCAATGAGAACAAGCTAAAATGGAGCCATACAAAGCTATCTAGTAGAGCAAGTTAGAGGATAGATGAAGTGCAAGAGAGATTAAGTGTTCTAGTTCTAGGGCTGGTGAATGGTGACTGCCTTTCTATCAAGGCTGGAATGGAACCAAACAGTGGAAAAAAGGCAGCTGACATGGGACATCTAATGCTTATGCAGACTTGGGCTGGAAAAAAGCCCATCAAAATAGTTTAGTCGGTTTCTTAAAGCTTAGAAAGCATTAGTGGGAAGACAAGTGACATTGAACAGCTACTGTTGCTAGTAATGGTCACCCTCTGACCAGTCACTTAGTGATACAGTAGCTTGCTCTCCAGTGCTGGATTTGTGGTGATTGAAAACAAAGCTGGCAATGAGTCAAGTCCATTAGGACTGCTAAAAAACAAGTCAACTTACCTCAAATATACTGATTCCAAGAGGGTGAGGGAAGAATTCTCTTGACTGCAGTATAGTTCTTCTGTCTTGGCCATTCAAGTCTACACTTGATAACATGTGCAGCTTTAAGTCAACCCAATACAGCCGGCTTCTCACCAGATCTGTAGAGAAGGATGGATTGTTAAACTAGAAGATGCTGCTTTCTCTAGTGAAAATAAGAGAAAGAGTACACTTACCAAGAGCAATGCCATGTGGCCACTGAATATCAGTAGCCACAAGAACATTACGGTCATTGCCATTCATTCCTGCTTTTTCAATCTTTGCTGGCTCACCCCAATCTGACCAGTAGAGATAACTAGAAGACAAACAAGAAGTCATATTGTAAGCAGCAAGTGTTTTTTGGCATGTCCCAATTAAGGATTGCATTTCTGAGAGTGCTATAATTAAACATGACAACTGAAGTTGGGTGATCCTGTTGTCAGGTTTGACATTCAGTGCTAGTGCCAAGAGACTATATTGAAATTTGGAAGTGCTAAGAATCTACAACTAGCAATGATTTAAGTCACATGTTCTTGAAAGACAGTCCAAAAGCAAGGAAGTGCTCAAAGTCATGAATGCCTTTTTTTTCCCACCCAAAACCACTAAGCCCCTCAATGTGCAACCTCAAGTTAAGGTCTCATACCCAGATAATGGGTTGACAGCTACTGAAGCTGGTTCCATCAAGTCAGTATCAAAAAGGATTTTCCTCTTGCTTCCATCATAGTTAGCAACAGATATGGTTTTAGTGCCACAATCTGTCCAATAGATGTGTTTGTAGATCCAGTCCACAGCAATTCCCACAGGCTTCCCAAGATCTTTGGCAATATTGGATTTATTCATGTTTTCATGCTTATCCATGGACACACTAGAAGAGATAAATCAGGACTCTTTCAGACTGCAATGTTTAAAACAAAACTAATGCAACTACTTCATTTGCAGGGATCAAAGTCATTAGATGTGCCAAGGTTTGAACTTTCTACAGCCATAAGAAAGTCAGAAATTCTTATCTAAAAATGGAGTGTATAGCTCAAATCATTTTTGATCATCTGGTGGCCAGTGACCTAATCTTGAGCATTCAGCCATGAGTGCCTCACTGAGTAAAAAATCTGGTATTGAGAAGTTTTTTAGAACCCAAGTTTGGCTTATTACAGGCAATGCTTCAGAAAAAGTTTAAAAACCAAATTTGATACATTAGTGCAAGTATGCATTATCAGTGTGTTAATCTGGTTGCTATCAATTCAGAGAAGTCTCAATATTCATAGCCTGGACTACCCAATAGCAGAACTGCAGCATATGGTGCTTTGTAATGCCAAAAACCCACAAATTGGGATGCCAGAAGTATCACCAAGCCTAGTTATGTAGGTTGCTTCAGGCATCAAAAATCTGTTTGGCATCATGAGTGATTATGCTAAAGGAGGAAATTTAACTGGGGCAATTGAGACAAGATAGAGTTGAATTCAAAGTTTTTAACCAATTGTAAACTTCTTGCATGCTGCCTGAAAAAAGTGCACAGGGTCTTGTAATTGACGCTGGCTGATTACCTAGTTACTTTGGTAGTAATGAAGCAAGGGCCTAAGTTAGTTAAATGGCAAGCCTTAGGATTACCCAGGCATATAGAAAACCATCGACTCCCAGAAGCCATGCTCTAGAGAATTTTACAACTTCTACCATTGTACCTGAAGGCAAATCAGGGCTCTGTATAGTGACCATCTCAAGCAGCATTAGGAAAGGTTACAGCTTTGTGAAAGTGCTTACCTGAAGATGGCTTGCTGTGCCAGATCAGCCCAGAAGATCCTTTTTGCTGCAACATCAGCATCAATTGCCACAGCATTTCTCAGCTTCCAAACTACTTGGGTGTATTCCATTTGGCGCAATCCCACTTTGCGGATATCATGGTGATTGGTAAAAACCAAATAAGGTTCTTTTCCTATTTTGAGGAAGAACAGGAAAACAAAAAAGTTTACTTTAGCTGCTTGTTTTAGGTGAATTTTGCTGAAAGTTCAAGACAATGCAATGAAGCAAGTGGCTGATCAAGAATGCTAAGAGGTTGAACAACCTTCTGGCTCAGGCTAATTCAAACAAACATTGTCATGATCTAATCTGAGTCACTAGGTTAGGATAAAGTAACTGGGCATACAACCCAGTTCTAGGAAGTGTTCAGGGGCAACTATTCCCAAATGCATTATTTGTAGGCACAAGTTCTACAGAGGAACAGAAACCAGTTGATGATATCATACTGCGTTGATTACAGCAGTGAAGCTGGTCCAATACAAAACATCATTGACAGGAGTAAACCCACACCACAAAAAGATGACACTAAAGTCGGTGGAGTGGTGGACAGTGTGGAAGAATGTTGCAGGGAGACTTGGATAAACTGCAGAATTGGGCTGAAAGGTGGCAAATGGAGTTCAATGCAGATAAATGTGAGGTGATTCACTTTGGGAAGAATAATAAGAAGGCAGAATACTGGGTCAATGGAAAGATTCTTGGTAGTGTGGATGTGCAGAGGGATCTTGCTGTCCAGGTACATAGATCCCTGAAAGTTGCCACCCAGGTTGATAGTGCTGTTAAGAAGGCATACGGTGTGTTGGGTTTCATTGGTAGAGCGATTGAGTTCCGGAGCTGTGACGTCATGCTGCAACTGTACAAAACGCTGCGTGGCCTCACTTGGAATATTGCATACAGTTCTGGTCGCCCCATTACAGGAAGGATGTGGAAGCATTGGAAAAGGTGCAGAGGAGATTTACCAGGATGTTGCCTGGTCTGGAGCGAAGGTCTTATGAGGAAAGGCTGAGGGACTTGGGTCTGTTCTCATTGGAGAGAAGAAGGCTAAGAGGGGATTTAATAGAGACATACAAAATGATCAGAGGATTAGATAGGGTGGACAGTGAGAGCCTTTTTCCCTAGGATGACGTTGGCTAGTACGAGGGGGCATAGATTTAAGGCAGATGTCAGAGGCAGGTTCTTTACTCAGTGGTAAGGGTGTGGAATGCCCTGCCTGCCAATGTAGTTAACTCAGCCACATTAGGGGCTTTTAAACTGTCCTTGGATAAGGATATGGATGATGGGATAGTGTAGAGGGATGGGCTTAGATTAGTTAACAGGTCGGCACAACAACCGAGGGCCGAAGGGCCTGTTCTGCACTGTATTGTTCTATGTTCTGTTCTAAAACAAACGCCTTTTTTTAGAAAGGGTTTTTCCAACTTCTGTTTGGCCACTAAGGAGAAAGTTTCAACAGCAGTGGCAAGTGAAAGTTCTTAAAGTGGGTTGTAAACTGTAGGAATTACTAAGATTTGGAACTGAGAGATTACAACAACATAGGGTATTGAGCATTGTTCCTACTTACCTACTGCCTTGCAAACTCTCGTCACTGGATCCATATAGTATTCTTTGTGACATGCACATTTATAACTCCCTATGGTGTTAGTACAAATTTGGCTGCAAGTCCCAGGACTTTGGCATTCATCAATATCTGTCAAAGAGTGAAACATTTTAGTCCTAAAGCTCTTAAAGCTAGAAATAAACCCAAAAAAAAATAGTAGAGTAGTTACCTCCACAGTTTTTGTCATCAACCAGCTCAAAGCCAGGAGCACATCCACACTTGTAGCCAATAACAAGATCCTGGCAGGTATGCATGCAGCCACCATTGTTCACTTGGCATTCATTCTGATCTGTTAGAGTTAAAAACTTAGTGGCTAGGAGAAAGTGAAAAAAGCCACTGACTACCATTAGTGGCTGAGATATTGTGGTTACAGGCACAAAATCTGCTCCATTTAAAGAGGCAGGTTTAGAAAGCAGGGAAAAACCAATTCCATCATGACATTTAGAACAATAGCCTATAGGCCAATTTGTGCCAGTTAATTTTTATTACTGTCAATCAACTTTCTCAATTCAAAAACCAAACCAGTTAAAGTGGTAGGGTAAAGTCGGACTAAAATCCTTTTCTTAGCTGTGGCAGTGTACCTGAGTTGTACTCAATTGAGAATTTTGGCTCCTCAAAAAGTCTGCTCAAATTAGGTATCAAGTGCAAAAACCACATCCAAATTATTCTATGATACTTTCAAAAACCCACCATCAATTTTGCTTTTTTAGATGTTGGCAGCCCTGTGGCATTTCTCTACCATTGAGATCTAGTACCTGTTATTGTACAGGTGTATCATAGGGGCCCAATTCCCTGTATTTAGTGGGAATGTGTACTCATTTTGCTATGTTTAATGAGTACTTTTTGACAAGTTATCCCTTTAAAAATGATAAGCAGGTAAGTATAGAACTTGCATGCTGCTTAGTTGTTCTAGTCAAAGCAATAAAACTTCAACTTACTGCATTCAGGAGGTTCATCACTGCGATCCTTGCAATCTTGCCAGTGGTTACATACTTTGTTAATACTTATGCATTCACCACTTTGGCATTTGAATTCAGTTGGTACAAGGCATTCTGTACCTGAAAAGCAAAGTCAAGATGCCACTTGATACTGAAGATACACATTTCAGTGATTGTGTACTGCATACCAAGTTACTGGAATGTTTTGCTGATTGAGCTAGTTCTCAGCTAAAAAATTACAGAAGTTGTGGTATTAGGTAGTTTGTCAGACACTGCTTAAAGGATCGTATCCTCACAACAGGAGTTAGTCTAAGCCATTATCCCAATGTTAAATGGGCAAATCCAAGAGAATGAACTACTCCTATACTGCTCATACCCAGCAAACACTTGCAATATCATTCAGTCTTCATTAATATTAGTGGGCACATCTGCACCATTGACAGATGTCTCAGCCAAATGAGGCACCAAGCTTAGTGCCCAAGGAGACTAGATTAGTACTCTAAAAACCTTCCTTATTCTCTTCAGGGAGATGTAATTTGATCATGTCAAATTGTTCCTGCCTCAGACCCAATCTAATACTTGCATTGTGCAGAATGTAGTCTTTATCCTTGTTCCTACAGGATTCTCATTTCCTTTAAGAGTAGATAAGTTTCCTACTAGGAAAAGCTTTGCTAACTCAAACCCTCACCAACCATCCAGTTCTTCAAAGTTACCAGGGCAACAAGTGGTCAACCCTTCAGTTTATCCCCTACATGGTGTTTGAGGCCCCCACCACCAGGTCTTACTTCATTAAATTCACAGCAAGCCAGGCATTTTTTGGCGTGACAGCATGTACATAGACTCCAGGACTAATGGCAAAAACTGAATTCCTATTGTCAGTCATTTAACAACTTGTAATCCAGCCTAGAGAACAGTTTGTCCTCCACATCCATGCATTTCACTAGTACAGGCCATTGGCTATGTCACTGAATTCATATCGTTGTTCTTACCATTGCAATTTACTTCATCACTTCCATCATTGCAATCCTTGTAGCCATTACACTTTGCACTTCCATGGATACAAGAGCCATCACCACATCTGAAGTCATCTGGCTGACAAGTGCGAGGGGCTTAAAAAGATAACACTTGGGTTAACTTTGTGCGCTTGTGCAGAAAAAAGAAAATTCAGCAATAGATGTTACTTTTGGTTGAGATAAAAAGCTTCAAGTCAGCCTTGACAACTAGGAAGCTAGTCCACATCCCATGATAATTAGTCTGCATCAATAAGTTCAGATAAAGTAACAGGTATCAAGAGCAAGGGCAAATTGTTTACTTACGACAACTCATTTCATCACTTCCATCCTTGCAATCCTCATCACCATCACAGTGCCACTGGGAGTGGATGCATTCTCCTGAGTTACACTGAATCTCATTGATAGAACACGTTAGAGGTGCAGGAGTATGTCCACACAATTTCATTGCTTCATCAGACTTGTCTATACAGTCGATATTATTGTCACACACCCAGCTTGAAGGGATACACTCCAAGTTGTTGCACTGGAACTCATGTGAGCCACATGTAGCTCTAGGACATCCTTTCTCATCACTTCCATCACCACAATCATCTTCACCATTGCAAGCAAAGGATTTGGAAACACATCTGCCACTGGAGCAAGTAAACTCTAATGCACTACAAGTGAGGGTGCCTGAGGAAGAGAGTATATAGTATTGCTTCAGGAGGACTTCAGTAACAAGATGTTTACAGCTAACCAACATTTGAGAAAAGTCTCTAGATGGTGTGGTCAGTAGTCTTCAAATAAGTGCTAGAAAACAGAAGTTGCTGTAAGAGCTCAGCTGGTGTGGCAGCATCCAAAAAAGTTAGTGTTTGGGTCTGGTAACCATTCTGAAGGAGGGTCACTGGACATGGACATGATACATTAACTGTTTTCTTCAGATGCTGCCAGACTGGCTGAGGTTTTTTAAACTAGCACCTTGTTTGTTCTGGATTTAAAAAAACTTGAATGTGCTGTAATTTATAAATTCTATCCATCAAAACAGGTGAAACAAGCATCTGAAATAGGCTTAATTTGGAGTAAGTGCTCCCAGAGAGAAGGGTTCTACTACAGAAGGAATAGTGAGGAGTTCCAAAACAGTGAGCTAGATGAATTGCTTTGTAATATTGTTAGATCAAGTGGCCAAAAAAAAAAAAAAAAAAAAAAAAAAAAAAGGGATGGAGTCCTAGGTCAAAGTTGCTGGGGGGGGAAAAGGTACATCATACTCAAATCCCACTAGTGTAGAAGAGTTACATGCTTGAATTGTTGGCCACTACTTGTATATTTACAGTTAAAGCCAAACACTTGCTGTGGTTATAGTATACTGTTAGACTAAAGTTTACTAGATCAGCAAGAGCTGATCATGTTAATGATCATATTTGAATTAGCTAAGCTAGTTATGTAACCACTAGTTGAAGACAATTGATTTACCACAGTTCTCCTCATCACTGCCATTAGTACAGTCTTTTTCACCATCACACTTCCAGGAGAGAGGAATACACTCATGGGATCCACGGCCACAGTGGATTTCATAGATACCACAGGTTGTGAAATCTGAAGGCAAAAATGGTTAAGATTTAACATCTAGTACATGACTAGTTTAATAGGGAAAGATTTAAATCAAAACGCAGGGACTCCATGTCAAAAACTGATTTGAAGAGTGCTCATGGAGCTTCACTTTTTCAAGTCAGGAATTACTCAGGCAAAGCTAAAGTTAGTTCTATTTGAACAGATCTATACTCAGTGACTGGAAACGTTTGCTGTTAATGGCCCCTAGCCAGAGGTGGCTAATATTCATTGAGGTTCTGTATTGAAGTTCAATCTTTAGACATTGTTTGATACCTGTTCCACACTTCTGTCCATGTTCTAGTTTCATTCCAGGTGGGCAGACACATGTATATTTGGGAGAGAATTCTTTATGCTGAGGAGCAGGAAGACACATGTATTCACAGCTTCCACTGTCATTGCACCAGTTCTTACCTGCAAGAAAGATTTGACAATAGGAACTGTTCTGGATATGGGCTTGTAAAACATGACCAGAGCACAATTTTGAACAAATGTCTTGCATAAGATTGCACAGCTATTTATTAACTTTGATTAAAGTTTGGAGCCTATGGTCAAGAGTCCAAATTGCAGTTCACTACTAGGCTCTTCACTTGCCGTTATCTTTATGTAATTGGTAAGTTTGAGAATTAGTTTAACAAGTCTTTACTGGTTAGACAATTGCATTCTGGTAGGACAAAATCTTGGATTGAATTGAGACACTGATGTTCAGCATCAGTTAGTGAAAAAGTCTCCACATGTACATGTTCTTGTAGTTTGATTGTTAGCATTTATTTGGGGAGCACGAGAGAAGTGTCAAGCAATGCTAAACAAAAAACTTTGAGGCATATAGTAGTATCTAGGAGGAGCACAGTTAGTTGAAACATGAGACAAGGCAGAAACATTAAGGTCTTGGATGCTTGACCAAGCTAAATGGAGTGATGCTAGTGTGAATACTTCAGCCTCAGATTGTGTTGATATGGATCAGGAACCAGGATTTCAGACCATCTGCTGGGCTATTCATATCCAGGGAGTTCAGATGCAAGGAAAAAATGGTTAGAGAAGGACTAGTATTAGCTGCAGTTAGTGGGTTTTAACTTAACCATGTACATTAACAGGCTAATCTCATCTTGGAGTGTTTGTATTGCTAGTGCTGGCATTGTATTAGAAGACCAGAAAGCCAACAGCTACAGATGAGGCAAGCTGCCTCTACAGGTTTCAACCAAATTGAAAGTTGAGTCACTGCCTTAAATTGTTCAGCTGATTGCAGAACTGACTGGAAAGGAATTTCATCTAAAACTACGTGAAGTTGTGAACTTGAACATTAGCACAAACTGCCCAAGAAAATTTGTAGTAGACTAGCGCAAACCAACAATTCAGTCCAAACATTGCTTTGTGGGGGCAAATCCAATGGCTTGTCTTACCAGGTAACTGGAGCAGTTCATGGTAAACCAAGATATCATGTGGTTGCTGGAGATTATAAACAAGGGTTTCAACATCTGCTCCTGAGAACTTGTTGGCTCCATAGATTGCCTCAGTTTCTTCGTCAATCCAGAAAACACGATCCTGAAAGATTAGGTTGGTATCTCAGCTGTTACAGAAGCAGAAACCTGCAGTTTCTGCACATCTCTGGATAGTCTCCACCTGAAGTGCAGCAGTTTAGAAAAACCAAACCCAAAAAAGGAGCGTAGAACTGGTGCTAAAGTTTCACTTTGCAGTCAGGGACAGAATATTTATTGCACTAGGGACAGAGGCAGGAACTATCAGATTGGAATGGAAGAGTTGTGGCCATTTTAAGCCCTCAGTGGGTCCCAGAAAGTTCTTAAAGTTTGTACAAGATATTCCATGCAAGTGAAGAACATGCACTTGTGCATGAGGTCAAACTAAAGCAAGCTAGCATTTGCAACAAAGGAAAATTCATTTGAGCAGATAGGACCCTGGAATCAAATGGAACTTGAGCAAAGTTCCTATCTTGGCCAATTTCACACATTATGTTTGGATGACTATAGGACACCCAAGAACCACAAATGCAAGTTCTTGCCAGTTGAACTCACTAGTTCACAGCTTATTCCCTAGTATATAACCAGTTGGTCTAGAGAAACCACTGGTTCCCAAACTTTATTACAACGAGTAAGGGCATTGGTGTTTAAATATTGCTAGGTAACCAAAACCTTCATTGTGATTATTCTAGGTCAAGTGTTTCTGACCTAGTTACCTTTGGTAGAGTTTTGTTCAAACATACAGGGTGGCATACCATTAATTTTCCACAGGCTGGTTACATTTGTTTATTCAGGGCAGAGCTAACAGACCAAAAAGTAGTTTTCTACATTCATAGGTTCTTGAAGTGTAGATTAGTGAAGCAAAACAAGCTATTTGCTCAAGGGAGTTAAGCCAGTAATTAAGTGGATTAAGAAAAACCACCATCTGGAAAAACAACCATGCAAGAAATCAAATCATGAACCCCTAAAATCAAGAGGAATGGCATTGCCACATGCAGAATTTTGCAATGCAAATTGTTTTACCTCAAACACTGCAACACCACAAGGACGGGAAAGAAATTCTGGTGACATGATCACTAGTCTTCTATCTTGTCCATTCAGCCCTATACTGGACAGGGTGTGGAGTTTTGCATCAACCCAGTAGAGGCGGTGTTTCACAAGGTCTAAAAAATAAAAAGATTGTTATCTATAACTTTAATGAAATTCAGAGATCTTTAAGAGATCCAATTCAAACTTCTTACCAAGTGCAATGCCATTTGGCCTTTGAATCCCTTGGTCAACCAATGTTTGGCGATCAACACCATTCATTCCTGCCTTTTCTATCTTTGCTGGCTCACCCCAGTCTGACCAGTAAACAAATCTGTAGGAGATTCAGAATTTGTTACAACATTTTAAGTGTTTAATCACCACTTGTGAAAGCTATTTTAATCAGCAGTTTAAACTAAATATTGAGACTGTAGTGTCAGAAAAGAAAGGCTGACATGTTAGCTTGCAGTGACCACTAATATCAAATATTATGCAAGTGTGGCAGCTCAAGACCACTGAACATTTAAGGGGCTCTAAATAATAGGACTTCAGCCTACTTAAGCATGGGCTGAAAAGTGATGGCTTGCTTGGCTTTTTGGTTGTGTTCCAATTGTGCTCTTGGAAGTGGATGGGCACTCAAGTAGACTTCTACTAGGGGCTCAAGTTTAGTGTCCCTTACTTCCTCCCTTCCCACCCCCAACCCCTCAAATCCTCATGCAAGAGGACAAAACCTCAAATTTAATCAAACATTGAAGATACCATCTAGGTGGGGATTAACTTTGGAAAGTTAAGCTTGTATAGACATTATAAAAAGGTGCTGCAAGTAGAAAAGGTTTACCCTGAATATGGATCGACTGCTATAGATGCTGGTTCTGTTAAGTTGGTGTCAAAGAGAACAGTCTTTCTGGATCCATCCAATGTGGCCACAGATATTGTTTTTGTACCACGGTCAGTCCAATATATGTGCTTGTAAATCCAATCCACAGCAATTCCCACAGGAATGCCCAAGTCCTTGGCAAGGACAGACTGACCAGTTTTGCCTTTGTATCTACTCATGGATGCACTAGTTGGAGGAAAAGACAACAACTTGTTAATGGAATTGCCTCTACCAAAAGAGTTAAAGACTGGTATTGCAATCATGAAGTGGATTTCCACTTCCTGTAGTGGAAGTCTAGGTACTTTGTTCTAGACACCAATCTATAGCTAGAACAAGGTGACCTACTGCATCTAAACACACAGACAGGGGTCCTGTTCATACAACTTAATGCCATGTTGTGTTAGATCATAGAATCCCTTTAATTTAGGGACAGGCCACTCAGCCCAAGGCTACACTGACTCAAGTGCATCCTACCTAGGGTCACCATCTGCCTTCTCCCTGCATTTTTCATAAAAGCCCACCCAACCTGTACATCTGTTGAGGGAGAGGTAGCCTGATCACTTGGCCGAAACATGGGGAGAATGTGCAACCTCTAATCACCGAAGGCTAGGTTTGAACCTGGATCCTAGGTGCTACAAGGTGTCAGTACTAACACTGAGCCAGCCTAAGCTAGGGCAGTTTGCCAATTATAACAGAGGACAAGGAGGTTTTAAGTGTCAACTTCAGTGTATCTGCATAATTATAACTTGAACAAAAAAAACCAACAATTGGAGTAGAGGCTTAAGTACAGATCTTACCTGAAGATTGCCTGCTGGCCCAAGTCAGCCCAGAAGATCTCTTGCTCCACAACATCAGCATCCAGTGCTACAGCATTTCTCAGCTGCACAAGTACCTGGCTATACTCTTGATGATGCAGTCCCAGTTTCCGAATGTCATGACGATTTGTGAAGATCAAGTAAGGCTCTTTGCCTTAAGCAAAAAAAAAAAAAAAAAAATTCAATTAAGTATTTCACACTTGCATACAATATGCAACCAGGTTTCAGATGTTTTATTCAAGCTTGAGAATTGAACCTTGTGCTAGTTTGTAGTACAGAAAAATGCTATTTAAGCTCTTGAAAACAGTACAACCCTGCAAGATCCCCTAGGAAATTCTAAATTTTAGTAATGCTAGATTAGTTGTTACTGAGCAAGTCTGGTATTGCTGAAAAACTGGTTTGCTTTTTAAGTTTAAAATACTAACAGAGGAGTTAAAGTATACTTGCCAATAGCCTTGCAAACTCTAGTAGCAGGATCCATGCGATATCCTTCATAACATTCACATTTGTAGCTTCCTTTCAAGTTGATACAAATCTGACTGCAGGCTCCAGGATTTTGACACTCATCAGCATCTGGAAAACATAATCTAGTATTAATAGATCAGAAAGTTAAGTTTGCATAGTGATGCAGACAGTGACTTACCATCACAAGTTCTGCCATCAACAAGCTCAAAGCCAGCAGGACAGTCACATTCATAACCAATAAGAAGGTCCCTGCAAATATGAGAGCAGTCTCCATTGTTCACCAAACATTCATTCAGCCCTGCAGAGAGATCAAAACATTTGTTGAATTTTCAGAACAACCTTACTGTGCAGTGTTGGATTTTAACTTGGTTAAATCTTGTAATTAGAGTCCATCCAAAGTTTAAACTATTCCTTGTTATGGAACAACCACCCCTACCTTTGGGAACCACAGCTGCATGGGCTAAGTTGCCTTTAAGAAATTTAAAGACTTGTTTTGACTAAACTTGTTCCTTTAGGTTACTTGATAGCAAGAGTATGTGTTTGCTGCAACTTGACAAGAGCTTTGATACAAGCTATAGGTCACTATGCTACTTGTGCAGTTGTCATGTGCTACAAGTGATCCATCTAGCTGTCCTTCTGGATCTACTCCTACACTAGATTAAAGTCCAGCATTTTCCTACCCTTCAAGGAAGGGTAAAAAGGGACAGTAAGTGCTTCTGAAGGCAAAGGTAGCTGTAGCTGGGGAAATGCTTACCAAACAAAGATCTCAGGGGTGCAAGCAGTCAATTTTACACAAAAGTGCTCCACCTTATGTTAGAAAGAGCTCTAGCCTGAAGATTTAGATTCCATTCCTACTTTTATCATGTTAAAAATCATGGGGTCTGTTAACAATCACTACTGTACTTCCATCTTGTTTTGATGAAAGATGGTTGTAAAATCTTTGATAGACAACAGATAAAGTTGTGTTTGAGATTAGTGACTAGCTGAGAATAGATAATTGTGCATGACAATTAAGATCTTTAAAAGTTCATTCAGCCATAAAGCTACATTTCAAGAAACTTACGGCATTTGAAGGGTTCATCACTCCGATCTCTGCAGTCCCATTTGTGGTCACATACTTGGGTTATAGTTATGCATTCTCCACTTTGGCATTTAAAGTCAGAGGGACCAGTGCAATCTAGAAACAAATAGCTGTATGAACAACACTTCACACTACTCCAGTTTCGTTACATTTTTGTATGAATTTGCACCTACCATTCTTGCAGTTGGCTTCATCACTAGCATCAGAGCAGTCTGCAAAGTTATTGCAGATCTTGTTCCCAGGGATGCAATTACCATCACCACATTGGAAGTAATCTGGTCTACATGTTCGAGGAACTGTTAACAAAGTCTCAGTTAGAAATGCCATGAAACCAAGGAGACCAGACATACTGACTGCATTTGACTACTGTTCTAGACTCCATTAACACTTGAGATTAACATTCAGTGGTTTTGATTGTAACACTTGAAGCTTCTAATGGTATGCTTTAGCAGGTACAAGTTCAGAGTTAGATTCTATTTTGCAGATGTATTAAAAATGTTAACTGCTAGAAGATATACTTTGAACACAGGCTGAAAGGTCTGCAACTATCAGTTGTGGGAGTTAGAGACTTTATTAAGGAGTTGTTTGCCAAGTATGGAGTTTTAGCTCAAGTGGTTAAACATACACAAGGAACATCTACACCAAACTCAAATCGGAGCACAACCATGCAGAATGCTCAAGGTGTTCCATTTGAAAACAAGGAGATCTGTGCTTGAAGTGACCAAGAAACAAAGCAAGTAAAGAGAATTAAGGCTAAGTGTATGTGATGTTACCAATAATTAAACTGCAGAGTGATGATTCTTTCCTAGGTTAGCGTTTTTTGAAAGGGGGTGCAGGCAGTGGAAAGATTTGTAGCCTTCAACTTTGCTTAGAGGGGGAGGTTTAAAAATGCAATATCTATTCCCTGCTAGGGTTCAGAGTCATTCTATACAGACTGTCTCAGTTACTGAGACAGCAATTATGCCTTCTAGGAGTTGACAAAAATAAAGGCTGATATTCCAGGATGTGGTACCATCTGTGCTGGATACTGCATTAAAAGATCCATTACTTAATGCCAAGAGAGCATTACTGTCAAGTCAGCATTAACCTGACATTTGTTCTATAATTTTGACTGGTTGCTGAGCAGGCCCAAAAACCCGCAAACAAAGTTCAGCTTTGGAAGTAGTACTAGCTACAGCAGGAAAGTGGGCAAAAGGTCCTTAGTCTGTTTGCAAGATGTCAAGTGTCTTCAGACAGTAGAGGGACTGTTTGGGAAATTCATGCCTCTTCAACTCCAGTTTTCTAGATCAGGGATCCTAGTATACAAGACAGGCTACTTACGGCAGTTCACTTCATCACTTCCATCTTTGCAGTCATTATCTCCGTCGCAGTACCAATGATGATTGATGCATTCACCAGACTTGCACAGGAACTCACTGGAAGAGCAGGTCACAGGGGCAAGTGTATGCCCACAATGTTCTGGAGCTTCATCAGACTGGTCGGCACAGTCAGCATTATTGTCACATACCCAATTCATAGGGATACATTCAGAACTATTGCACTGAAACTCATGAATGTGACAAACAAATGGGGCACAACCTCGTTCATCACTCCCATCACCACAGTCATCTTCACCATTGCAGATAAATGTTTTGGAAATGCATCTGCCATTAGAGCATGTGAACTCAAGTATACTGCAAACCAAAGTACCTGAAAAGAAAAACAGGAACACCTTGTAGAACTGTTGGAAAGTTGTATTTATGATTTATTCTATCAATTTGCAGAATATGCCATACATCCTTCAACCTAATACATGTTAGGTTGTTAGCCTAGTGGCATGACAGTCTGTTTCCTGAAAGTTTGATTACTGGGAGAAGAAATGCTACTAAGGAATATCCTGCCATCAGGCAAATCTACCTGTTTAAGCATGGCCTTGTTCTGTATTTCTGTTCGAGTGTCCTTAAAAAAATCAACTGTCACAATAGCATAGCATTCAAGGAAGTGAACATTTTGAATATTAGTTGTTTTTGAACACAGCTTTAAGCCATGTCAGATAGAAAGTGGCCAGAGGATAACCATTTTAATGGACAGCATGCTTGAGTGGAATTAGAGCTGAATGCTTGTCACCACTTGACAACAAAAGTCTGATATTTAGGTTGATTTAAAATCCAATCCAAACATCTCACCAGCTGTTGAATAGGAATCTCAACTTCCAATTGAGGTTCTGGACAAGGAATTTGGGCTCTACTTGTAGAGGCAAGTTTAAGATTGAATCCAGTCAAGTTATGGAAAGGGAATTGCTGACAGTTAGCTCTGGTCAATCAAGACACTTAATGTTAATTTCCCCTTACATTAAGGTTTGAAAAGTTGTTCTGAGCACAAGGCAAAAGCAGCATTTAAGCAACACATGTATTGACAAGTAACTTTTGAAAAGTCACTCCAAAAGAGCCAGTAATTATTTATTGGAGTATGTTGTATTAGTCTAGATTGACCAGCTAGAGTGAGCAGGTCTAATAAAAACCTAGACTTAAATATCAAAAAGGCTCTATTAAAAGAGGACCAGTGTGCTGCAAGTTTAAAGTTTTCTACAAGTAACTACTGCAGTCAAATTGCCACTTCCACAAATTAAAGTGAAATGCTTTCATACTAGCTCAGTTTGGTTCTTTAGTTTAAATAGTAGTGTTAACCAAAAAGAAGGAGCTTCTAGATAAAGTTGCCTACCACAGTTCTCTTCATCACTGCCATTGTCACAGTCCTTTTCTCCATCACATTTCCAGGAATCAGGAATACACTGAAGAGAGTCAGGGCCACAGCTTATTTCGTGTAAATGGCACATCTGTGCATCTGGAATAGATAGTGTTGACTGAAGTTAACAATTGCACAGATGCTAAAATTTTTAAGCATCTTGTGATTAATGTGGCTTAGAGATGCCACTTACTGAAGAATCCATACCCAGATACCTTGTACCCAAGATGGTGCTATAGCTAGAGACTTGTATGATTATGAACTAATTAGTTCATAATCATACAAGTTGCCATGAAAGCCCAAATGCTTTGTTTACTGGCAGGCTGCTTTCTCTAGCTTCCTGTCATTGCTCCTTCATCTTGTTCTACATTTGTAGAGTAGAAAGTAGATAATCCTAAAGAGTCCAAGTGACAGATTTCATGAATTGTTTCAACGTGCAAATCTCAATTTTATTCTCTAAAGTTTCAGATATTAGTTTGAGATTGGTGGCTGCAGATCAACTAGGAAAGGTGCTCAACACATTTACAGCACACAAACAAATACATAGCAAGTGTTATCGTGAAAAGATCTTCAACCTAGAAGCTATTTGCACTAGAGAATTGTAAGTTAGTCTTCATCTATGATACTAAGATGATCAGGTGATATTTTAGCCTACTTCTACAAAAGGTGTTCCATTTGCATAGTTAAGAACATGAGCTCAAAGTTCCTCATTGCTCCCAACAATACTTACGACAGATATCAGGACTCTCATCCGATCCATCCTCACAGTCAGATGAGCCATCACACTGCCATTTGCTTGGCACACAGTGTCCATTGTGGCATACAAAGTCTGATGGTCCACAGGTGATTTTACCTGGAGGGAGGAAGAATATATTGGTTGTATTTAACATCATGCAACTTTAAGTTGCATCAAGACACCAGTCAGTGACTGAATGTTCATGCGATACATCACAAGTTTTGGTTCACTGTCATTACAACACCACATTTGAAAGTTTAGTTTGAGTGTTTTCTTCAGTAGAAAAAGACTTGGAAGCTTTTTAGGGGGAACAGTGGTAATAACTGTTCTATTACAAAACACCAGACTCACTGTTTAGAACCAGTAATGGTATCTTCCTCAGGAGGGGAAGATTGGGTTTCATTTCCTAAAAGGAACACTTCTTGCCAATGTTTAGAGAGACCAAGGTTTCAAAACTGGCTGTTTATTAACATGCCAATTTCCATGCAAGTTTGCTTTCACTTCTCATTAGTTGGTGGGCTCATAGAATACATCTTGCTGAATAAAGCAAGCCTTTTCTCAGTCAAAAGAGAAGAAGAGTCTCAAGACAATTTTAGGGTTATATTCTTACCAAGACCACACCATTTTCTGTATTTCTTGTAGCAGGACTTTGCTACATAGACCTACTTCTTATCCTTACCATCTGTATCTGATGGTTATATAGTATGCCTTGTACACTAAATAAACTGCAGGTCTAGCTACTTTGGTTCCAGCTCCACTTACACTAATGCTTTTGGTATTTCTGGAGTATTATCTGGAGTCTCATTAGCTAGGATTACTCTGATAGAAAGACTTGGTATTCAATAGGGACTTTAAGGAGAACTGTTTCCCTAGCTCAGGTGTCACTAACTGAGAGGACTGAGCTCAAGAACTGACATCTAGAAATAACTAATGGAGAAAAGTCACGTCTATTGTGAAAAAGCTAGGAGTGTTATTAATTGAAATATCTAATCTTGTGTTGGTGGGTCATATGGCCTGAGCTATGACTTATGATTCAGTTAAGGTTTCTACAAAGCTTTGACAGAGTCTGTACAGCAACTGCCACTTAGAGTTGTTTTAAAAGTATTAGTGTTAGCCATGAATTTTCCTCTCTCATACCATGTATTTTACAGTAAGTCACAAGGTTTAATCAAGCATTTTGGCACAACTAGTTAGCTTAAACAAGACTTGCAAGTGTCAAAAAGTATTGCTCTAAGAACTAGATGCTGTAGACCAACTATGCCTTAATGCCATATACCTACAATTTGCTAAAGACTATGCTGTAGAGCTCTTTGGAATTCAAGTTGTCTACAGCACGATTTTGCTTATTTCCCCAAATGCCAGGCATTTACCTGGTGCACTTCAGTGGGCAGCTACAGCTTGCCTCGTTACACTATAATTTAAGATGCCAGTATGAAATCTCTACTGGTGGCTATTCACTCCATGTGGAACAAGACAACTGTAACCAACAGGTTCCCAAATCAAACCAGTGCTACCCCATGGAACAAACTAGGTTGAGCCAGACCAGCTTAAAGACCTCACCACTTGGGCACACCTAAACACTTCTTCCAGACACTTTTCAGAGTTAGGGGAAACAGTAAGTGTATAAACACGACTTCCTGCCACAAACACATTTCTGCTGAATCTCACATGGTTGGGATGGAGGAAAAGTGGAGAGAAGAGGTGCAAGAGCAGAAGAGATTGATTAGATTAAAGAGATCGGGTGGGTGGTGGTGGAGAAGAGGGAGGTGATCATGTTGGGATTGAAAAGTTGCAGTGAAGCTAGGAAGAAGCTCCTTTGTAATGAATTCCAGATCTCAAGTTCTGTGTCTTTTGCTCAAGAGCAAGGTCCAGAAAGTACATTAAATTGTTTTCACAAAATGTTGTGCACATGTACAAAATGTTACTGTACTACAGTTTATAATTTCCAGACTGTTGACTGAAAAAATAAGTGACAAAAAGTCACTAGGAAGAGGGATTGGAAGTTCTGCTCCATATGTAGTTTGAAGGATGAATCTATAAAACTCTAGTTAGACTACACTTGGAACATGGGGGATCAGTTCAAGTCACCTCATTATGGAAGGATGTGGAAGCTTTAGAGGGTGCAGAGGAGATTTGCCAGGGTGCTGCCTGAACTGGAGGGCAGGTCCCATGAAGTGGAGGGAGCTAGGGCTTTTCACTGGAGTGGAGAAGGATGAGAGGTGACTTGATAGAGGTTTACAATATGATGAGAGGCATAGATATAGAGTGGATAGCCAGAGACTTCCATGTGCCCCCCCTCCCCCCACCAAGGCAAGAGTGACTAACATGAGGGGGGGGGGGGCATAACTTTAAGGTGATTGGAGGACAGTACAAGGGAGATGTCAGAGGTAGGTTCTTCAGAGTGGTGGGTGTGTGGAATATGCTGCTGACAGTGGTATAGTGGACAGACTTTTAAGCGACTCTTGGCTAGGCACATGGAGGATTGTAAAATGAGGGGTATGCAGGGTAGCTTGATCTCAGTAGGATAATAGAACAGCACAACATTGTGGGCCAAAGGGCTCATACTATGCTGTACTGTTCTATGTTCTAAACTCCACTGCACCCCCTCCCAACAGCCTCACATGCTGGCCATGAACTCCTGAGGAGTTACTTACCACAATCACTCTCATCGCTACCATCAGTACAGTCATCATCGCCATCACATTTCCACATTAATGGCACACACCGTCCATTTCTGCACTGAAACCACGATGCGCCACAGGATGCTTTTGACCCTTTGAAAAAGAAATTAAGCAAGAAAGTAGTGTATCAGGAAGCTAGTGCTGATTTTTGATGATCAGATTAAGTATGCAATAGACAAACAGTGCAATATTGAAGGAATTGCATGTATTTACATTATTAAAAGCTGCCAACATTGGCATTCTGAGGCAAGTTTTTGCCCTTGATGCAAAAAATAAACAGTACTATGCTATGAAGGAGCCTTGGTTTGAGAGAGAGTTATGGGTTTAGAAGCTATTGGCTCGAGAAATTTTATTCCACAAGCATAAAAACACAAGCCATTAGACTTTTAAAAACAAGCAGACCATCCAAGTATGAAATCACTTCGTGAACAGCATCCATGCAAACTCAGGATATCCTAGAGCTCTTTAAGAGATTACACAACTATTATCACATTAAGGGTATCACCCTTAATGTAACAGATGCTGTTCTAATTTAGCTAGAAAACCTTAATCAGTTGGTTAGCTAGCTAGAGACATGACTCAGATCACTATTGATCAGGATACACTTTCACTGCTCTGAATGGCCTATGGATTGGAGAATAACATTCCATCGCTAGGATGGTATAGCATTTTGTTATTAATGCTAATTTAAACTGGCCACAACTTTTTGCTTCAGCACTGAAAGCTAAACATCTTTTGATATCAGGAGTAAGTCAACTATGCCTTCCCTCCTCACAGCTACTTCACCAGAAGTTTTGACATACAGTGTTCTATGTTGTACAAAGAGTGTGGCAAATAACATTCATTTTTTAAAAATGGCAGATGCTGAAACAAAAAAGTTAATTCACTGGAGAAACTCAACACTACCAGACTTGCACAAGAGTCAGTAACTCTCCATAGGGTGGTAGCGGCTCAGTAGTTAACCCTAGGAACTGAGGTTTGATTCTAACCTGGGTACCTGGAAAGTTTGCATTTTGTGTATAGAATTCCTCTAGGTGCTCCCATTTCCTCCTACAGTCCAAAGGGGAGTTAGGTAGATTGGCTATGCTAAATTGCTTCTGGTATTCAGGGATGCACAGGCTAGGTGTGTTAGCCATGGGAAGCCCAGAGTTACAGGGATTTTAGGGGGAAGAGAAAAGGAGAAAAAAGGTGGGATGCTCAGAGAGGGTGAGCTCAATAGGCCAAATGACCTGCTTCCACAATGGAGGAATTCCATGATCATGTCCAACTTGTTTTGGCTGTCAACTCCATCACTAGCTTTTTTCTTAAAAAAGAAGTGAAATTTTAATCTTTGCTTATAATAGGCTACAGACTTTAAAAAAAGTCCAATGACCCCACTCAATGGTGGTTGTGGGTTTTAAAAGAGGCCTGTTCAGAGATAGTACTTCCAACAGTGGAGCAGATAGGAGCTGAACTCAGGGCCTGAGTGAGGTAGGGACACTACCACAACAGGCCCCTTCATGTCAGCGCTCCTTTACAGAGATAGATAGTTAGAGTGTAATCAGATGAAACATTTAATAACTTGACCAGAAATAAAGTCCAGTAAAAGTGCACAGTTGAAAGGTTAAGTGTTAGTGATGAGCAACTTTTTTTTTTTGAACGGGACTTGATGAATGCGAGAGAAAGTAATGGCATATTCCAAGTGAAGGTTGAGTAAAATCAAAGTTTCTTAGAAATATTCTGCTGGTGGGCCATTAGGAGTGGGAGCTGGTGCTTTAATCGCTATTAAGAGATGCGCACAACGTTAAAACAAAAATTCACAGGCGCCCTTTCGTAGGCTAAGTAGATCAAAACATAATATTTTGATAACAGGTTTAGAAAATTCTGCTTACTGCCACATAGCGATGGGCTCAAGTTTAAAAACTACAACTCACTAGCTCTAATTTCAAACGTTGAGTTACTCACCATTTACGAGCCTGGCCGGGTTTAAACATACTACCAGCAGTAGCAACGAGGCTACCCGAAAAGGAATCATGTCGATTCTTAAAGGAACAGCAATGATCCAAAGTTTGCTTTCCTCTAGTAAGGATAATTCTTTTTCACAGACCCGAACCTAAGCATACCAAAACGGGCAAAAGCATATAGTAACCTAGCGCAGAGACTTGTTTTTATATCACATGCGCTTTGCTGGTCTAAGTAATCGATCGATCATTGAGTGCCTCCAATTAACCTTAATTACCAACTGCAGGCCGAATCCAGAGCTGTTCCAATTTCCATATTCCTGATTGGAGTTCGCCTAATGAAGAATGATCAGTTCACTCTTATTAATTCTGTTGGTTAACTGAGCTCACCAATAATTTCGGAGAGTTAACTCTCGAACTATTGAATCCAACTCCTCCACCCATGAATTTTTTTTTAATAAACGGAAAAAGAACTGTAATATCACTCGGAAAAAAAGGTGTGAGGGAGTGAATTAAAAAGGCAATTTCTAAAGTCGCTCCAAATCGAAATAGCCCAAGTTTAACTCCTCAAATATCTTGAGGGCGTTGCTTGCCTTACAGAACTGCTTAAATGTAATTAATGTTTAATATCGGATTGTAAAATCTAGGGTATGCAGGGTAGATTGATCTTAATAGGATAATGGGTCAGCACAACATCATGGGCCGAAGGGCCTGTAGTCCGCTGTACTGAGATAAAAGGTACTGCAGATGCTGGAGAATCCGAGATAACAAGGCGTGGGGCTGGATGAACACAGCAGGCCAAGCAGC
>JAHRHZ010000270.1:4365557-4399167 GCA_024137785.1 Ginglymostoma cirratum | reverse complement strand
TCTGCATTGAACTCCATTTGCCACCTTTCAGCCCAATTCTGCAGTTTATCCAAGTCTCCCTGCAACCTGCAACATTCTTCCACACTGTCCACCACTCCACCGACTTTAGTGTCATCTGCAAACTTACTAACCCATCCACCTATGCCTGCGTCCAAGTCATTTATAAAAATGACAAACAGCAGTGGTCCCAAAACAGATCCTTGTGGCACACCACTAGTAACCAGACTCCAGGCTGAATATTTTCCATCAACCACCACTCTTTGCCTTCTTTCAGAAAGCCAGTTTCTAATCCAAACTGCTAAATCTCCCTCAATCCCATGCCTCCGCGTTTTCTCCAATAGCCTACCATGTGGAACCTTATCAAAGGCTTTACTGAAGTCCATGTACACCACGTCTGCTGCCCTACCCTCAGCCAAGTGCTTGGTCACCTTCTCAAAAGACTCAATGAGGTTTGTGAGACACGACCTGCCCTTGACGAATCCATGTTGACTATCTCCAATCAAATTGTTGCTTGCTAGATGATTATAAATCCTATCTCTTATAATCCTTTCCAAAACTTTTCCTACAACAGATGTAAGGCTCACTGGTCTATAATTACCTGGGTCATCTCTACTGCCCTTCTTGAACAAGGGCACAACACTTGCAATCCTCCAGTCCTCTGGTACTAAACCTGTAGACAATGACGACTCAAAGATCAAGGCGAAAGGCTCCGCCATCTCCTCCCTAGCTTCCCAGAGAATCCTCGGAAAAATCTCATCCGGCCCAGGAGATTTATCTACCTTCACACCTTCTAGGATTGATAACACCTCCTCCTTACTAACCTCAATCTTTTCAAGTCTAATAGCCCGTATCTCAGTCTTCTCCTCTACAATATTCTCCTCTCCCTGAGTGAAAACAGATGAGAAATATTTGTTTAGCACCTCTCCGATCTCCACAGGGTCCACACACAACTTCCCACTTCTGTCTTTGACTGGCCCTATTCTTACCCTCGTCATCCTTTTAATCCCCACATACCTATAGAAAGCTTTAGGGTTCTCCTTAATTCTACCTGCTAATGACTGCTCGTGTCCCCTCCTTGCTCTTCTTAACTCTCTCTTTAAATCCTTCCTAGCTAATCTGTAACCCTCCATCGCCTCATCCGAACCACCTCGTCTCAATGTCACATAAGCCTCCCTCTTCTGCTTAACAAGAGATACAATTTCTTTTGTAAACCAAGGTTCCCTTACCTTATCACTTCCTCCCTGCCTGACAGGGACATACTTATCAAGGACACGCAATATCTGTTCCTTAAACCAGCTCCACATTTCAATTGTCCCCATCCCCTGCATTTTGCTACCCCATTCTATCGCTCCTAAGTCTTGCCTAATTGCATTATAATTGCCCTTCTCCCATCTATAACTCTTGCCCAGTGGCATGTTCCTATCCCTTTCCATCGCTAAACTAAACGTAACCGAATTATGGTCACTCTCTCCAAAGTGCTCACCTACCACTAAATCAAACACCTGGCCTGGTTCATTACCAAGTACCAGATCCAGTGGGACCTCCCCTCTTGTCGGCCCTTCGACATACTGTGTCAGGAAACCCTCCTGCACACATTGGACAAAAACCGATCCATCCGACGTACTAGAGTTATAGCATTTCCAGTCAATGTTGGGGAAGTTAAAGTCTCCCATAATGACCACCTTGTGCTTTCACTCCTGCCCAGAATCGTTTTGCCGATACTCCCGTCCACATCCCTGGAACTTTGCGGAGGCCTATAAAAAACTCCCAGCAGTGTGACCTCTCCTCTCCCGTTTCTGACCTCAGCCCATACCACCTCAGTAGACGAGTCCTCGTCAAAAGTTCTTTCAGCCACCGTTATACTGTCCTTGACTAACAAAGCCACACCTCCCCCTCTTTTACCACCTTCCCTGATCTTTATGAAAGATCTAAACCCTGGAACCTGCGACATCCATTCCTGACCCTGCTCTATCCACGTCTCCGAAATGGCCAGAACATCGAAGTCCCAGGTACCTATCCATGCTGCAAGATCACCTACCTTATTCCGGATACTCCTGGCGTTGAAGTAGACACACTTCAAACCAGCTTGCAGTCTGCCAGCACACTCCGGTGACGGTGAAATCCTGTCCATGTCCTCCCTACTCTCATCCTCCTGTGTACTGGAACTACACCGCAGGTTCCCATGCCCCTGCTGAGCTAGTTTAAATTCACCCGAATAGCACTAGCAAATTTCCCACCCAGGATATTAGTACCCCTCTGGTTCAAGTGAAGACCGTCCAGTTTGTAGAGGTCCCACCTTCCCCAGAATGAGCCCCAGTTATCCATATACCTGAAACCCTCCCTCCTGCACCATCCCTGCAGCCACGTGTTCAGCTGATATCCCTCCTGTTCTTTGCCTCGCTATCACGTGGCACGGGTAACAAACCAGAGATAATAACTCTGTTTGTTCTAGCTCTCAGCTTCCACCCTAGCTCCCTGAAATCCTGCCTTATATCCCTTTCCCTCTTTCTACCTGTGTCATTGGTACCTATGTGGACCACGACTTGGGGCTGGTCATGTGACAATAATAAATACTTAAGGGGTTAGGACTGCTTTCTCACTTGAGAGATATCTGGTGGTGGTTTAACCTGAAGGTCACTTTACCCCAGGTGATGGGAGCAATTGAGAAGGAGACTCCATCAAATTAGCTTCAGCAGAGATTGAACCCAAGCTGCATTATTGGATTGAGCCCATTATTCTACATTACGACCCAACCTCCAGCTTTATGTATATACTTAGATGAAAAAGAAGGGGTGAGATCAATAAGGAATGGAGTTTGAATCTTTGGACATATACAGCAAACTTTTTTTAAACCGGCGCTGGGACCAGGAATGTACCTGTTGATCAAGAGGTCCAAATAATCAATGGAAAAACATGCACTAAGTAATTTTGTTTTATTCATTAACAGGATGAGGGCGTTGCTGGCCAGGCAGCATTTATTGCCCAACCCTAATTGCCCACAGGGCACTTCAGAGTCAACCACATTGCTGTGGGTCTGGAGTCACTTGTAGGCCAGACCAGGTAAGGACGGCAGTTTCCTTCCCTAAGGAACATCAGTGAACCAGATGGGTTTTTCCTGATAATTGACAATGGATTCATGGTCATCATTAGATTCTTAATTCCAGATATTTTATTGAATTCAAAGTCCACCATCTGCTGTGGTAGGATTTGTACCCTGGTCGTCAGAACGTTATCTGGGTCTCTAGATTGGGGGAGTAGCAGAAAGCATAGGGGATTGTCAAAGAATACAGGAGAATATAGATAGACTGGAGAGTTGGGCGGAGAAGTGGCAGATGGAGTTCAATCCGGGCAAGTGTGAGGTGATGCATTTTGGGAGGTCTAATTCTAGAGCGAACTATACTGTAAACGGAAGAGCGTTGGGAGAAGTTGATGAGCAGAGAGATCTGGGAGTTCAGGTCCATTGTACCCTGAAGGTGGCTGCACAGGTGGATAGAGTGGTCAAGAAGGCATACGGTATGCTTGCCTTCATCGGACGGGGTATTGAGTATAAGAGCTGGCAGGTCATGTTAAAATTGTACAAGTCTTTGGTTCGGCCGCATTTCGAATACTGTGTCCAGTTCTGGTCGCCACATTACCAAAAGGATGTGGAAGCTTTGGAGAGGGTACAGAGAAGGTTTACGAGGATGTTGCCTGGTATGGAAGATGCTAGCTATGAAGAGAGGTTGAGTAGGTTAGGATTGTTTTCATTACAAAAAAGGAGATTGAGGGGGGACCTGATTGAGGTCTTCAAAATCATGAAGGGTATAGACAGGGTTGATAGAGATAAGCTTTTTCCCAGGGTGAGGGATTCAATAACGAGGGGTCACGCGTTCAAGGTGAGAGGAGAAAAGTTTAAGGGGGATACACGGGGAAAGTACTTTACACAGAGGGTGGTAGGTGCCTGGAACGCGTTGCCAGCAGAGGTAGTAGAGGCAGGCACGGTAGATTCATTTAAGGTGCGACTGGACAGATGCATGAGTAGGTGGGGAGCAGAGGGATACAGATCCTTAGGAATTGGGCGATAGGTTTAGACAGTGGATTTGGATCGGCACAGGCTTGGAGGGCCGAAGGGCCTGTTCCTGGGCTGTAAGTTTTCTTTGTTCTTTGTTCTTTGTTCTAGATTAACAGCCCAGTGATAATACCACTAGGCCATCGCCTCCCCAGAAATGTAATGCAAGGGGTACATACACTACTGTTAGACTTTATTTACAGCATAAATCAACAGACAGCTTTCTCACTCATACGCTCAACTGACTAATGGGACATTGCAGAGATCATGACAGTACAGTAAATTTACGGTTTCTCAAGTATATAATTTTGTCGCTTTATCTAGAATGCTGGTTCATAAGGTTCTGGTTAAAACAAAGTTGCTGTACTAAGAACATCAGCTTAAACAATACAGTTTCAATATCGAAAAAAAGCATCAAAGTTCGGCAGGCATAAGTAAGGCAGGTGGAGTGTTGGTCCTTATTTCAAAGAGAATAAAGTATAACAGTAGGAAGGTTTTGCTAAAACTATACAAGGTGCTAGTCAGACCGCAACTGGAATACAGTGCACAGTTTTGGGCCCTTTATCTGTAGAAAGATGTATTGATGTGGAGGCATCAGTGTTGGACTGGGGTGGGCAAGGTCAGAAATCACACGACACCAGGTTATAGTCCAACAGGTTTATTTGAGAACACAAGCTTTCGGAGCCTCAGTCCTTATTCCGGTGTTAGTGAGAGAGATGGTATCAGACACGGAATTTATCAGTAAAAGATCAAAGGTTCACACCATTGATGAGGATGTACTAAACAAACCTAAGATGCTGTTAAATCTTGCATCAGTTAGAAGGTTTTAATTAATTAATATGTATATGTAAATCCCTGAATTCCTTTCAAGTCACGGTCCTGTGAGAATTAAAGGTTTTATCAGTGTAAGAAGACGTGACATTTTAGGTCAGGCAATGCGTGCTAGGTGTGACGCCTTGTTTAGAATCTGTTTGTGTTTTAGTTTGGAGTCTCGTTTTATTAGTTTTATCGCCAAAGTGGGAATTTATAAAACACCACATTGACTGACTGTCTATAAATTGCGTGCTTTTTGAAGAAAGTAAAATGCAACTGCAAATACTAATCCACCCTATAGATTCACGTGTGTGTGTGCGTGTGCGTGTGTGCGTGTGTGTGTGCACGTGTGCAAGATCCTGGTTGAGGCGGTTCTCATGGGGACTGAACTTAGTTATCAGCCTCTGCTCGGCGACTCTGCATTGTTGTGTATCCCAAAGTCCACCTTGGAGGATGTTTACCCGAAGATCTGAAGCTGAATGCCCTTGACCACTGAAGTCCTCCCCCACTGGGAGAGAACATCACTGTTTGGTGATTGTTGTGCGGTGTCCATCCATCCGTCGTCATGGCATCTGCATGGTCTGGCCAATCTGCCATGCCTCGGGGCATCCTTGCCTGCAGCGTATGAGATAGACAACGTTGGCTGAGTCACAGGAGTATCTGCCGTGCATGTGGTGGGTGGTGTTCTCATGTGTGATGGTAGTGTCTATGTCGAAGATCTGACATGTCTTGTAGAGGTTACCATGACAGGGTGGTATAGTACTGTGGTCGATGTTGTCCTGAAGGCTAGGTAGTTTGTTGCAAACAATGGTCTGTTTAAGGTTTGGCGGTTGTTTGGCATTGGAGGTAGTCCAGAGAAGGTTCACTGGGCTGATACCATGTATGGAGGGACTGTCTTATGAAGAGAGATTGAGTAGATTGGGCCTATACTCATTGGAATTTAGAAGAATAAGAGGCAACCGTATTGAAACATACAAGATTCTTAGAGAACAGGGTAGATGCAGAATGGTTGTTTCCCCTTGTGGGAAAGTCTGGGATCAACGGGCACAATCTCGAAATAAATGGCAGCACATTTAAGGTAGAGGTGAAGAGCAATTTCATCTCTGAGGGTAGTGAATCTGTGAAATTCTTTACCACAGAGGGCTGTTGAGATTGGATCACTAAGTATATTCGAGGCTGAGATCGACAGATTTTTAATCAATAAGGGAGTCAAGGGCTATACAGGAAAGACAGGAAAGTGGAGTCGAGGATTATCATATCAGCCATGACCTTATTGAATGGTGGAGCAGAATCGATGGGTTGAATGGCCTGCTTCTACTGCTATGCCTCACGGCCTTAAAATGATTAGGAAATATGGCATTAAGATGACATTGCAGTTACTATCTATATGCCTGCTGCAAATCCGATTGGATCTGCTAAAAGCATGAATTAAGTTAAGGAAAATGTAGAAGGGTACTGTTTTTAAAAAAAGGAAGATAGATATTTTCTCATCCAGAAACTCACTCCCTCTTCTTCCTTCCAGAAAATGTTGTTAAAAGTTCTTTATTTATCGAGACTTTATATGCCAACATATTTGCATAAGTAATCTGATATTTAATATTTGATCACTGCAAGCTTCTTCCAACAATCCTTAACAGTGATTTACCTGTTTGGCATGTGTGTAGACATCAGAAACATCAACACAATTTCTCTTCAGCTAGGTGTCAATAACTAAGCTTATGATATTTAAATTGTTACCACTTTATGCTTATAGTTTGACAGATCGATATTTTTAATTGGTTTCATAATCTTGAAGATGGGATTTGTTGACTCAACAAGAAAATGTCACTTATGTTTTGAAAATACTGTGTCTTTCAGTTGTGGTCAATTGGCATTGAGAACAGTAAATGGCTTCCCTCTAAGACTGTGTGTCTGTACCTGTGTTACAGCAATGAGAAAGTGGAATAGCACAGGTGAAAGCAGTATGTATAATATGGGAACAGAATGTCCAATGGTGAGGTGAACATAATATTCTTAGGGGGCAAGCAACTTACGTATTATACATATAAATATCATGTAATGCACCCTGTGGTCAAAGTTAACAACTTTTGTTATAATCTGTTAGTGGGATCTCATTGCAAGTTTAGCCATTCAAAACAAAATGAGAATACAGGTTGTAACTTCCTTATTTCGCAACCTCTGTGCTTTGGCACCCACAGTACTTCCAGCTTTCCCTAAAATGATTCTAGAGCATCATTCTTTATTCATACTACATTTGTTACGCATTGTCCTATTTGGATGCCTAAAGTCCTGTTTTTGATATCCGGTTGGGAAAATCATTCATCCATTAGGTGCATGTTTGATACAATTCAAGGTGGGGGGGTCTTTATTTTTGAAGCGTTTGTGCATTGAATATGCTCAAGCTCCCCGGTACACAAATTATCAGGTCTGGCAAAGCCTGATCCCAAGGTTGCTGGATTTGGAGACCCAATCTATACAATGTTCGGTAAAACTCATGGTCAAAATCTGAATTTGTAATTTAGTTTTATATTGGCAACCTTTCTCTTGTTCCTAATTTTACTTTTCCACTTTAAGGTGAGCAGGATTCTGTAGAAATTATAACGAGTACATTGTTTGTAATGTAAACTAGTTAGAAGGAAGTTTGGACAAAACTGCGTTGCACAGACTATACTAGGTGTGTTTTCCTTCTCGGATCTCAAAGGTCATGTATGTTTTGGAGAAGCTGCATTTGATACTTTTGTGAGACAAGCTGGCAGCAGGTACCTTTGGGTTGAATATCTGCCTAGCGACAACCTTTGAGTTTTTACATTGCAGTCTGTCATAGACCTGAGATGACACAATTGAAAAAGGTGTCCAGAAAGTTTGCAAGCAAAGACAAGCATGTATCTCTCGCTCTGAATGAAAAACAATATTCCAAGACTCTGAAAACAAGACATTCCAACTGAAAGAAAGACCTAGATCCAACTGACTGGCTACCAAATTGAGAATCTTCTACACCTCTCTGGTTGACAACAATGTGATACAATCATGAGAAACCCAAAGAAAAACTGCGAAAAATTCGGCTATTCCACATCTTGGTTTGGAGTCTTGATCCACAAAATTTGTTACTCTTTGTCTGTGTTTTCCACCCTCCATGTTTCTCCTGTGCTTTCCAACTCCTCTACCCTAATTGTGATTAAATGCTTAGGTGTAAAGGGGTATAATTTAAGTTTGTGATTTCATATTTAATAATCCATTTTGCCACTTCTTAAAAGATACGCTTACTTATAATCAATAAGACTTTTTTGTTGATTGACAAAATCTTAAGGGAGTTTCCTTTGTCCTAAATAGCAGTCATAGGCGGGCAAATTTTAGTTAAGTTGTTATTGGTGTTTTAATTTGGTCATTTATTCAGTTGTGATCACCCATGGAATGAAGGGACTTGATTACCAACTCAAACCTCTGATCAGATCATGTCATTAAAAATTAGTGGCTTAGTGCAGGATTTTTGAACGTGGATAATATGAAACTGGACATAGAGTAGGAGTATTTTGTAAAGGATATAAGGACTGAGGTTTGTTATACTATACATTAAGATGGCATTGGAAGCAGCAAAAAAACATTCTCCAAATAGAAAAGACATCCCTGACTGTTTTATGATATTTAACTTGGTCTAAAGGCAACAGAATTGGCAAAGGACTTAATGGAGGAAATTTCTTGCAAAAGCTGGGAAGGCAAAGATAATTAACATGATAGCACACCATTTCTAATTGGTGGAAATACAAGGGGTACTACGTACAATATCTGGTGAGTCAACTGAGTAACAAGAATTTGATTGTGACTAAGACTAAGTTTGAGCACGAGAGAAAGCAGCTTGAATTGGATAAAGGAGAGGACATTGGTATTCATAAGGATGGAAAGGGAAACGGAACTTAAAAGATTTGACAATTAAAGAGAAAGAAAATGAGTAAGTATTTTGCAGAGAGGATAAAGACTCAGAAAGACTATTTAGGAGACTGGAACTAACATTGCAAAGGATAAGAGGAGAGAGAGAAGTCAGACAGGAGAGAAAGAAAGGGAATACTAGCTTAGAAGGCTGTGGTTCAATTAAGACTTCAGATATAGAAGAAGACACTGATGAGGAAAACCCATAGCCATAACCTAAAGTCTCATAAGAAAATGTTTAAATTTGTACAGACCCTACCGTATTGACATAGAGAAGAACAAGGTATTGGAGGCATAGGCAGGCTTAAAGGTGGACACGTCTCCAAGCCCAGATGAATTATGTCCCAGGCTGCTATCGGAGGCAAGGGAGAAAATTGCAAGGTCACTGACGCAAATTTTTAATTCCTGTCTGGCCGCGGGGGAAGATGCCAGAGGGCTGGAGAACAGCTAATGCTGTTCCCATATTTAAGAAGGGTTGTAGAGATAAGCTAGTGGTGAGGAAATGATTAGAGAAAATTCTGAAGGAGAGCATCTATATCCACTTTGGGAGGCAAAGCTTGATCAGAGATAGTCAGTGTGGCTTTGTCAGAGGGAGGTCATGCCTAACAAATTTGATTGAATTTTTTGGGAAGGTGACCAGACATGTAAATAAAAGAAGTGCAGGTGATGAGGTTTGTATGGATTTCAGTAAAACCTCTGACAGGGTTCCACATTGGAGACTTATCAAGAAGGTAAATGCATGAGGGATGCAGGATAATTAGATAAAGTGGATTCAAAATTGGCTTAGTTGTAGGAGACAGAGGGTGATGACAGAAGGCAGCTTTAGTGACTGGAAGCCAGCAACCAGTAGTGTACCATAGGCATAGATGACCATGTGGGGATTGGATTAGTAAATTTGTGGATGACACCAAGATTAGTCAGGTGGTTAACAGTGAGTTTGAGTGTCTTGGGTTACAAGAAGATATATAATGATTAACTTAGTGGCAGATGGTAGTTAACTCTGAAAAGTGTGAGGTGATACACTTTGGAAGGAGGAAATTGACAAGAAAGTATTTAATGAACGGCATGACACTAGGAAGTTTTGTAGAATAAAGGGACCTTGGCGTGTTTGTCCATCGATCTCTGAAGGTAGAAGGGCATGTTAGTAGGGTGGTGAAAAAGGCATATGGGGACATTTACCCTTATCAATCGAGGCATAGAGTACAAAAGCAGGGAAGTAATGATGGAGTCGTATAGAACTTCGGTGAGACCACGGCTAGAGTGCTGCGTGCAGTTCTGGTCACCATGTTACAGGAACAATGTGATTACATTGGAGGGGGTCCAGAGCAGATTCACCAGAATGCTGCCTAGGATGGAAAATTTACATTGGGAGGAAAGTTTAGAAAGGCTTGGGCTATTTTAATTGTCATAGAGAAGACTGAGGGGCGATCTGATTGAGATGTACATGATTAAGAGGGGCATGGACAAAGTGGATAAGGAGCAGCTATTCCTCTCAGTTGAAAGTCAGTCACGAGGGGACGTGGTCTCAAGGTGAGGGACAGGAATTTTGGGGCAATGTGAGGAAAATCTTTTTTAACCAGAAGGTGGTGATGGTCTGAAAGGCACTGCGTGGGACGGTGATTGAGGCAAGTTGCCCCACATCTTTAAAATGGACCTGCATGAGCACTTGGCATGTCGTAACATTCAAGACTATGGGCCATTGCTGATAAATGGGACTAAGTTGAAGGTCAGCTGTTTCTCATGTGTTAGTGCAGACTTGACGGGCCGAAGGGCCTCTTCTACACCGTAAGATTCTGTGATTTGGTGAGAGCAGCAAACAGCCTAGAGATGCAGCCTGGTCCAATGCACGAGCCGGGTATGAGTCCCTGAGTGCACAATATCTTTGCAACAGCATGACAGTGAAAGTTGCTGTACAGCCCAGAGTGCAGCATTGAAGTGCAGAGGTATCCTTTATGTGGATCTATGATGTGTCATGTGGATTCTAAGAGGCTGGCACATGTCAGATGCCAATGTCTGTGCATGTGGGGTGCACGTGGCAAGTGCTTATGGAGTGTGCCGTGAGATGTTGGTGCTCTGTTTCCAAGAAGAGAGGAGTATTCCATTACACTCCTGTCTTAAGCCTTGTAGATGATAGACAAGCTTGGGTGAGTCAGGAGGTGAGTTACTCAATGAAGGATTCCTAGTCTCCGACTTGCTTTTGTAGCTACTGTACTTATACAGCAAGTTCAATTCAGTTTCTGCTCAATGGTAACTCCCAGGATGTTGATAGTGGGGGATTCAGTGATGGTAACACCATTGAACATCAAGGAATGCTAGTTAGATTGTTTCTTATTGGAGATAGTCATTGCCTGGCATTTGTGTGGTACGAATGTCAGCTACTTGTCAGCCCAAGCCTGGATATTGGACACGGACTGTTTTAGTGTCTGAGGAGTCACAAACGGTGCTGAATATTGTGCATTCATCAGCAAACATCCCCACTTCTGACCTTCTGATGGAGAAAGAGCCGTTGACGAAGCAGCTGAAGATGGTTGGGCCGAGGACACTACCCTGAGGAACTCCAGCAGAGGTGTCCCGGAAATGGAGATAATTGATCTCCTACAACCACAACCATCTTCCTATGTGTCAGGTATGACACCAACCAGCAGAGAGTTTTCCCTCGATACGCATTGAATCCAGTTCGTCTAGGGCACCTTAATGACACATGCAGTCAAACATGCCCTTGATGTTAAGGGCAATTTGAATCAAGGCTGTAATGAGGTCAGGAGCTGAATGGCCCTGGTAGAACCCAAACTGGGCATCACTGAGCAGGTTATTGCTGATCGAGTGCTGTTTGATAGCACCGTTGATGACACCTTCTATCACTTTAGTGATGATCAAGAGTAGACTGATGGGGCGGTAATTGGCTGGGCTGGATTTGTCCTGCGTTTTGTGTACAAGATATAGCTAGGCAATTTTTCACATTGCCAGGTAGATGCCATTGTTGTAACTGTACTGAAAGAACTTGGTCAGGGGAATGTCAAGTTGCAGAGCACAAGTCTTCAGTACTATTGCCGGAATGTTGTCAGGGCCCATAGGCTTTGTAGCATCCAGTGTCTCCAACCATTTCTTCATATCATATTGAGTGAATCAAATTGGCTGAAGATTGGTATTTGTAATGCTGGGAGCCACTGGAAGAGGCCAAGATGGTTCATCCACTCTGCATTTCTGGCTGAAGATTGCTGAGAATGCTTCAGCCTTATCTTTTGCTCTGAGCACTAATAAAATCACATAGGGTTTAGGAATATTAGAAAGAGAGAGCAGGATGAAGGGTTGGTGATGGGACCACTGATCACTAGAAGCTGTCATGATCGGAATTGCTGGGAGATATCATGGGATTTATGCTCGGGTTGGAAGTTCTGCGCTCGAGACAAGCTGGGGCACAGAACAGGAGGGAGCAAGACAGAGATTGCAAGTCAGGAACAAGGGGAGGTTAGAGGGTTTTGCTACGCGCGACTGAGGATACTCTCTCACCGTCTCTGATCGAACCTTCCACTTTCATTACCAATCTGTCTCTAAGATATCTCTCATGTCTTTACCATGTGCCCATCCCAAAACAAGTTGCCATTCAGCAGGTATCCCTGAATCAGCTAGCATGCTTTGTGCCCATTCTGACTCTAAGAGCCCCTTCCCTCCCCTCCCCTTCTCTTCCCTTCCCATGGCAGACTGGGGAAATTCGTGTCCCACTGTGTGGGTAGGAACCTGGAGGTCCTTGAACATCTGAGCACCTATTGAATTGACAGCTCTAACTATGTGATCCCTTGCAATCAATTTTGCTACATTCAGTTCTACAAGTTTGAGGTTTTAAGTGCCTGCAGATTTGGTTTTTCTCATTCATTCATGGGATTGGGCATCATTGGGCAAGCAGATAGAATTTATTGTCATCTGTAATTGTCCCTGAGGTGGTGTCTTTTTCCGCTGATGTCCATTGAACTTAGTGTTAGGGAAGTTGTTCCAGGATTTTAACCCAGTGACACTAATAAATAGTGATATTTGGAGAGACTTGGCCAACTGGTAGCATCACTAGACTGTTAATCCAGAGAGCCAGGTAATGTTCCAGGCAGATAGTGGGATCTGAATTTATTTTAAAAAATCTGGAATTAGGAGTCTAATGATGACCATGAAACCACTGTCAATCGTCAGAAAAATCCCATCTGTTTACTCATGTCTTTTAGGAAAGGAAATCTGCCATCCCTACCTGGTTTGGCCTACATGTGATTCCAAACCCACGTCAATGTGATTGACTCTCAATTGCCCTCCGGACAATTAGGGATGGATAATAAATGCTGGCCTAGCCAGCAACATCTTCATCCCGTGAACAGATGAAAAAAGTTACAGGTCAGAAGAGTGTGTGTTTTGGAACAGACCTTTCAAATGATGGTGTTCCCATTTCTCTCCTAACCTTGTCCTTTGTGATGATAGTAGTTGTGTCTTTGGATGGTACGTTTGGGTGGATGTGTGTAGTGCATCTTGCGGATGGAATATACCGCTACTATTATGTCAATAGTGGAGTGAGTGAATGTTTGCAGACACATCCCTGTTCCAAAATTCATTACAGATCCTGACGGAATACCCCTCACTTAAGATCCTGAGTGATGACCTGGATCCTTTTTTTAAAATGCACCCATTCATTCAGTTGCTTGCAACAAGGTTCATCTAACAAATCCCTCCCCCTTTTAAATACCTTTTGTTCAGACCCAAATGAAATTACTCTAAAGGAGCCAATTTTTAAACCTGACTCCAGTGGAATAACCTGGTGTTGAGACACAAACCTTTTCACAAAGTGAGTGTTGTGATCTCCTGGTGGAACCTATTTCAGACATACATCAAGGTGTTTGAGAGCCAGGGGCTTAGCTTCTACGATATGGATTAGTCTTTATAATGGTTGTTTAGCTTATTGGAAAAAGAAAGTACTCAATTGGTCTCTAATCTAGACCATCCTTCCTGAAGAAGGGCCCAGTTTCTCTTGCATTAGGCTGTAGGGTGGCTCAGTGGTTAGCACTGCTACCTCTCAGCAGCAGGGTACTGGGTCTGATTCCACCTTCGGGCGACATTCTCTCCGTGTCTACACAGACTTCCTCTGGGTGCTCCCCTTTCCTAACCTGCACAAATTTGTACTGTGGAGGTAGATCAACCATTAAAAATGCAGAATGCCAGGGATAGGGTATTCTGCAGAGGGTCAGTGTGCTCTCAATAGGCCAAATGGCCTGCTTTTACCTTGTAGGATTCTGTGATGGTCACTTGTTTAAAAGTTTGGAGCTGCAAGCACAGCCTTAGTTGTTAACACAGCCTTCAGTATTTCAAAAGCAGTTTGCTATTTTCCCAGTAGCGCATTCTCAAGAACCTTATTTCTCCATGCTCGGTAGTACTCATCCTTGACCCACAATGCATCTTAAAGGCCACCTGGCCTTGAGTGAATGCGGTTTCCAAGTGTACTGGTCACATGTTGCTGTATTCTAGTCAGTCATCTAGGTACAGAGTGCAATTAGATAAGTGTGCTGCTATCTGGTTCAACAGCCTTTATAAAAAAAGTCAGAGTGGCATGAGTCAATACTGGTATATTCTGTCCAGTTACCAAAGGTGAACATTTTTCCTTCACATAGGAGAAGCTCCTGCCCAAGAACGTTACTGTCTCTTATGTGGCCTCAAAATTTTCAGAAGCTGTAAATGTCCCAGATTGAGGTTTTTTTGAAAGAAATCCTGAAGCGTTCCCACAAAAGGTACAAATTGAAGCAAGCTATTATTGATTAAACTGAAGAGACAATTGACTAAGACTTGTAAAATTAAAGTGTATCTTGTTAAATTCCATTAAGTGGTGTATATAGCTCTGCTAAAAAGTGAAATACTAAAAATATAATGGTTACATTTAGATGATCAATATCTAGGAATAACCAGTAGAATAGAATATCCATCAATATTTAAAGTCTAATTTCTCCACAAACCTCCACACGAGTAAGATACTTTCAGTGAAACATAGGAGGGTTCCCGATTCAAACTTTGGAAAGGGTTGTTGATATTTTGCAAAGCAGTTGTCAATACTTAGTGTCAATGTTCCGAAAGGATTTCCCCCTCACTTTCAGGTCATGTCTATTATGCAATAAGTTATTTTAGTAGGCAGCTCTGCACAAGGTGGGTGAGTAAGGAATCTAGCTTTGCTTGTACATCTATTATAGAACAAGTGCAGAAAGTGGATCTCATCTGCCTCTAACAAGCCTTATCCTCTAGGTTGGAGATTGGGTAACAGGCTGTTACCCATTATCCTTTTTATGGCAGCAGTATTGTTTTACTACACTAACCTCTAGAACCTTAGCCAACACCAGATCTCAGGCAGGGTGAAAGAAAGGAAAGTAACTTTGTTTCTATCTTCTTGGCTACTCTGTACATGCCTTTAAAGGGTTGAGTGTTGGTAGTAACACTAACTTGTAGTTCCTGGCTGAACGATTCAGGCCCTGACACAAGGCTGCTTGTGTTCTTTAAGAGATTGTATTCCTGGGCTACTTTGCAGGCTTGAGACCCTTACCAAGAACTGCTGCTTCAGGGAAGCCATCTCCTCCTCTAAAATGGTGTCTCAAAACCCAACTCCAAATTGAGTAAATCTAGTGGACTCAGTTTAAAATTTCAGAGAGAGGTCTAAAGTGTTACATCATAGCTGAGCTGCAAGTTTCAAACTTTAAAAAAAAAAGCAGGGAGATTACCTGGCTCTTGTTTATTCACACTGTTGAATATGACAAAGTTTAGAAAAAAATATTTTTCTCAGATTCAAGTTAACTGGTTTTCTTTAAAAAAAAAGCCAATTTAGCCAGGCTTGCTCAAATTAAGCTTTATTACTGACTACTTTAAAAGAGCACTAGAGATTAGGAAGGACAGTCCAAAGAAAATCTAAATAAAAACTAGATTTATCTCCAGAGATAGTAGGAACTGCAGATGCTGGAGAATCCAAGATAACAAAGGTGTGGAGCTGGATGAACACAGCAGGCCAAGCAACAGGAAAGCTTGATGTTTCAGGGGTCTAGGCCCAAAACGTCAAGCTTTCCTGCTCCTGATGCTGCTTGGCCTGCTGTGTTCATCCAGCTCCACACCTTTGTTATCTTAGATTAGTCTCCAGTTTTCCAAGAGCAGATATTTGGACATTGCATTCACTGTCGTGGAAAGTTTTCTGACTCACTGGCTGTTCTAGTGCATAACATTTTCACCAGGGCTGTGATGCAAGTGGATAAGCTTTTGGGAGTCAGGGATGTTATGGCCTCAGGAATTCTAAGTCTCTGATCTGGGAGTCATGGTCTAGTATTTGGATTGCTGTTTTAGTTCCATTTCTGGTTAGCAGCAACTTCCAAGATATTGTGGTAGGGAGTCAGTCATGGTAATACCATTAAATGTGAAGTATGACTGATTGTTAGATACTCATTTTATTTGTGAAAAACTTTCAACCAAAGCATACTGACTGCATTAAACCAGAGACTGAAAAAAAGCCCAACTGCAAAGTGAAAGCTAGGTGGGGAGACAACATTTGTTACAACTAAAGCAATAAGAAAAAAGCCAAAAATTTTAAGATTGCATTTATTTACTTTTAAATCAATCATGCTCAAAGGCTGGGTTCTCAAAATACATGCTCTGCTGAGTCTTCTTCTTCCAGTCCTGCCATTTCAGGTAGACAGCAACACCAGCCATGGTCAAGAGTACTGAAATGCAGAAGGAACAATTAGGCTCAGTTCAAAAAGGAGCTCAATAGAGATTCTCATACTTCACCTAGTGAAGATAGTTTCCACCCCCCCCCACCCCACCTCCATTTAGAAATACTTACAGATAGCAAGTGCAATCCAACCAGCCCCAGAGCCACTCTCGGATTTGTTGACTTTATTAGGCGTAGCACTTGACTCTCTCCCTACAGGGACAGAAGTGACAGCTAAAATTCCAATTCTCAAATCCACAGTCCCATTGCAGGGGAAAAGAAACTCATGCTCTTTAGGAGTAGACAGCATATTGTTTACATGTTAAACTAAATGAGTAAGCCCATTGTGCTAATTTTGGCACAAATATTTGTTTTGATATTACAGGTTGATTTTTCTAACAGTCACATTTTGCATTGTATACAATTGCATTACCTCTAGGAGAAATGACTGTACGCTGATCAGTCAGTGGGTGTTTTGTGGTACTAGAGGACAAAGTTGACACCAGGGTTGTTGCAGGTGCATATACAGTTGCTGAAAAGAGAATGAAAATCTTATGACTTATTATCTCATTATATTTGAAAAAGTTTGAGTGATTGAATTCCTACAGGGCAGAAGTGTCATTTAACTCTTCAAATCTGCACAGACCCCATAAAGAGCATCCCAGCCAGATTCAGCAGTACTGGGGAACTTAGCCATGGAGCATACAGCACAGGTTTCTCCAAAATTAAACATCTTCATGGAGTCATGTGGGAGGGCCTCAGCTGAATAGTCTAGTCTTGCAGGTAGAAACCAACTTATAGAATCATGCAGAATTCCTGCAGTGTGGAAGCAGCCCACTGAGTCCACGCCAATCATCCTGCCCAGACCTACCCCTCTACCCTCTCCCTGCATTTCCCATGGCTAATCCACCTAGCCTACACATCCCAACTGGGGTGATCAGGATACTATAATCATACTTGGCTATTTGCAGGCAGAGCTGGGGGCTGAAATTTGAAGACTAGAAGTCAGAGGCCACCTGGATGACCCTTATTTGGCCTTCATGTGTTTGGACTCAAGGATAGAAGTCAAATTGAGATGCCTATCATCCACTTGCATATTTGGTTTCAACATTACTCAGCTGCAGATTTTGTGCTAAATACTTCAATTTGCTACAGAAAGAACATTGAAACATCAATAAGTGGATCAGAGCCACAGAATTAGTCAAAACAGCCTCATGTACTGCATATGATAATTATGTGACATGTACATTTGAAGACCCAGTTTCCAATTTAAAATTTTGAACCTCTTAAAAAAAGGACATCTTACTGCTATTAAAAGGTAATCTATTTTGAAATTGCAAACAAGCCAGAATTCACCTTCAAAAAAGGCTAAACAGCAAAAAAACTAAAAAACTACTTGTAAACTGCACAGCTTCAGGCAACAAGTGGTAAATTGTGTCAGTGTTAAATATAGCTGTCCAGGATATGCTGCTTCACCATCCTATTTGCAAAGTTGTTATCCGCCTCACCATTTTAATTCAGTGAAGTTTGTTTGTATGGTAGCTGTGAACTAAAATTCTAGAGTTGTGGCCATTTCAGGCCAGAGGCCTAGCATCTCATCCTTATCACATGGCTGGGGTTCAATAAGGGCTGGTCACAAAGCCATGGTTAAAAAGATCTGTCTTCAAGCACTTCTGTAGAGCTGTTGCTTACATATTATGAACAACTGTGGGGAAACCAGACACTAATAATCTTAGCTATTTATAAACTTACCAATGGTCAATTATCTCTGCCCAGTGGTATTTAGTCCTTATGGGGGTGTAGCTCTATGATACTGTTTGCCTGAGGATCCTAACACCACTTTAGACTTCATTGGTGTTAGATTTGCTGTCCTAATTTTCTGGTTGAGCCTTATACTGTTGTCTGCATACTAAAATAATTGGTTAAAAGGTGGTAATGGTGATATGTTGCTGGTATTATTCAGATCCTAGTTTCCCCACTTGCAACTTTGAATGGAAATATAGGAAAAGATCTAATTTAACACTAGGTGCCACTCATTTCACTAGCTGAAGCCCTTTCCATCCCATTCAACCCAGTTAAAAAGGCTTATCCCCACTAAGTTAGTTTTTATTTTCAGTAGATTCCGTTTACATTCTCTACATAATGAGCACAATGCAAAAAGTTGGTCAATTTACCTATTCTACAGTGTTTTCCATTTGGCTCCAGTTCCTTTCCAGATGGACACACACAGGTGTATTTTGGTGACTGACTGTTGAACCAAGGAGCAGGGAGACACATGAAATCGCAACCTCCATTCTTCAAGCTTTTAGTACACCAATTTTTACCTATGGACAAAGTTAAATATGACTCCATTTCTGCATTCATGTATTGATGTGTTAATAGAATGCTGTGAAAGAGGCAGATTAAAAACCATTTAGTAAAAATATGCTGCCTAAATAGTTTCTTTAAAAGTTGGAAAGACAAGCTGTTGCATGATAAAAGTGTACAATTTGCACCAAGACCAAGCGTTTTAAATCCTTTTCACTTTTTTCCACTGCCCAGCAAGAGCCCCAGAAGAGAGTGGCTAGAGATTGAAGTTCTTTCCCTAAACAGCACTTGATTGAAAAAAGGTGTGGTGTTGACAAGGAGGTGGTGAGGCAGGAATGAAATTCCTGGATGCCAATGAAATTGTGCATATTTAGTTCTACAAATCACTGACAAGTGGATGGACCAAAGAAAATGCAAAAGGATAGAGCCAAAGATGATCAGAAACAGGGATTTGATTTATGAGTAGGGCCAGGATTTTACTGGACCACAAGAAATAGGAATAGGGGTAGGCTGTTCAGCCCCTCTAGTCTATCCCATCATTCAACTGGATCATGGCTGATCCAAAGTTACTCATCCACTTTCCTACATCTGCCCCATAACCTTCAAATTCCCTGACTGAGAATTTAATCTCAGATTTAATTATACACAAGGACCACCACACCGCCCCCTGCCCACAGCTCTGCAGCAAGGAATTCCATCAAGAAATTCCTTAACCTTAAATTGACACCCCTTTACTGAGACTATGCACTGATCCCAGACCGGTTTTCCCTTGAGACACTCCTCCACCCACAAGTTTGCATTTTAAGATATGGTTCTCTCTTGGATCCAAGTGAAAGATAGGAATTTCCTTTTGTTCATTAAAATGAGAATAAATCTTACCAGATGGTTGTAACAGTTTATTATAAACAATGATGTCACGTGGCTTATGAAGGTTGGAAGCCAAAACCTTCACATCATCTCCTGTGTACTTGTTGGCTCCATATATAGTTTGTGTTGCTGCATCAATCCAGAAAACAGTGTCCTGCAACAAGACCATATTTATTTTTAAGAATGGATTAACCCATAATCTAGACACGTCCGTACCTTTCCTGAAAGGATTTGACTTGTTATTTTCTATTGAGCTGTTCCAAGGATGAAAGATGGTAGCCACGGAGGTGGAGCTGCTAGTGTTGGACTGGGGTGGACAAAAAACCTGAAGTCTTGTGACATCAGGTTACAGTCCAATGGGTTTAATTGAAATCAATCTTTTGGAGCACTGCTCCATCAGGTGAAGGAGCAGCACTGAAAGCTTAATTTCAAATAAAGCTGTTGGACTGTAACCTGATGTCACAAGACTTCTGATAAAAAGTCAGTGAATTTGTTGTTTAGTCTGACAGTACAGATTCAGTCAGCAAGCATGCCATTTCACCAAGTTGAAGTGCATTAATTGAATGTTGGAAAATGTTCCTGTAAAACAGATGGGAAACAAAGCATTACCTCAAATACAGAGACGGCAAAAGGATGAAGGAGGAATTCCTTTGACCACAACACTGTTCTTCTATCCTGGCCATTTAGACCTATACTTGATAGCATGTGCAACTTTGAATCAACCCAGTACAAGCAGCTTTTCACAAGATCTGTGGAGAAAGTTCAGGTTGAGTCAGTTGTCAACAAAAAGGTATGTGCATTCTTTTAGCCTCTCAGAATTATCCTTACCAAGTGTAAGGCCACTTGGCCACTGAATCTCTTTCGTCACAAGATCCTGGCGGTTAGCACCATTCATTCCTGCTTTCTCAATGACTGCTGGTTCTCCACAATCTGACCAGTACATAAACCTTCAAAATTGAAAGAGCATAATTTTCAGGGACCTCAATTTGATACTTGAACTTCATTTAATAAATGAATTGTTAACTCTGCAAGGGGTTAGAGGTGTGATGCTCTTCAGATTATCAGTGTGGACTCAATGGGCCAGAAATGGCCTGCTTCCACAATGCAGGGATTGATTCTAACATTTTGGGGATATACTTGACAGAGCAATTTCTCTTTCCACATTCCTAACAGGATGATTGCAGTAAGTGGTAAGGAAGACTATGCAGCTTTGGAATTTACAAATATACATGACTACAGCACAGTTAGATTCAGCCTGGGTTGAAGAAAAGAAATAAGTCATGCACAAGCTATACATTAAAAATGCACAAAAAACCAGTACCCAGTAATTGGATCAACTGCAATAGAAGTTGGTTCCCTTAATTCAGTGTCAAAGAGTGCCTTCCTTTTAGTTCCATCAAACGTGGCCACAGATATCGTTTTAGAACCCCGATCAGTCCAATAGAGATGCTTGTAGATCCAATCCACTGCAATTCCTGCTGGAATGTCCACATCTTCAATTTTGGAAATCACAGATTGGTCATCATTCATGGACATACTGGAAGAAAGTTACTTGTTTAGACTCCACTAGTGTTCAAGGAGAAAAACAAACATATTTTTAGCTCATGAAAACGCAAGGTATGGCACACATTTGCTCAAGTGCACTGTCATAAGTTCTAAAACAGATGAGTGATCTACATTGGTGGCCTTGGATGAATGCCAAGTAAAATTATCCAGGGCAACAGATAAGCTCCTGCTCTTTCAACACCAAAAGATTTGTGCCCAACAGACAAAGGCTTAGTTTTAACAGTACTATGCTGCGCTGCTGTTCAGAGTCAAAATTGCAGCTAAGACAGTGTTCAAGTCCTGGGAGTGGAATTCAGAGATGTTTATGAATGGAGTCAGGACTAATAACTAGATATTGGTGTCCCTATCTAATTTGCAGATTTTAAAAAGTTAAATCAGTACATTAGCAAGTTATTTGCAGCAGTGCAAGAGTCACAGGTAGACAGGCTGGTGAAAGCAGCATTTGGTATGCTTACATTTATTGGCCATTACATTGGACTAGTATGGGAGTTGGGACACTATGTACAGGACATTAGTGAGGCCACTTAGAACACCAGATACAATTCTGATCTCCTCCTATAGGAAGGTAGTTAAACTTGCAGAGGGTGCATAAAAGTTTAAGAATGTTGCCAGGACTGGAGGATCGGAGTTACAGGGATAGGCTGAATAGGCTATTTTCCCTGGAGCAGAGGCAAAGGCAGAGGGGTGACCTTAGAGGCTTATAAAGTCACGAAGGGCACGGATAGGGTAATTAGCAAAAATCTTTGTTCCAGTGTAGGACAGCCCAAAACTAGAGGGCATACATTTAAGGAAGGGAAAGATTTTCAGAGGAAAGGACCTGGGGAGGGGTAACTTTAAGAGGGTGGTGTGTATGAATCAAGCTGTCTGTGGAAGTGGAGGAGAGACAGGTACAATTACAACAACATTTAAAGCAGCATCGGGATGGGTACACAAATAGGAAGGGGTTTAGAGGGATATTTGCTAGCACTTGGCCCATGGGACTAGGTTAGATGGGATGTTTGGTTAGCACAGGTGAGTTAGACCAGAAGGGTCTGTTTTCATGCTGTATGACCGAATCCATATTTCGCATGGAAGACAATTTTATCCCTAAAGTTACAGCCTAGTCTGATCAGTAAACATGCTATTTAAGGAAAACATTGGTTGTATATTGTTTAACTTGTTGCTACAGATCTGGGCATTGATGTTTGAAGTGAAAAGTTGCTAGAGAAAAAAAAAATAAAATAAATCAGGTCTGCAAACAGAAAAAAAGGGAGAAAGCAGAGTTAATTGAGACTGTTCTGAAAGGTCACTGGACCCCAAAAAAGTTAACCCTCTCCAGATGCTGCCAGACCTGCTGAGATTCTCTCGCTATTTCAGTTTTCATATTTCCAACACCCTCAGCTGTTTACTTGTTTAAGCTAGCTTGTCATAAGAGAATGTGTTATTCTGACAGCTGCATCTCAAAACAAGTTTGAAAGTGCCTTAAAACAACCAGATATGGGATTCAAATAATTTAAAAAACCAGAGCACATTTGCAACAAGAACCATTCTTAATATACAATTGCCTGAAAAATAATGTCAAAGTGTTTGATACTCTGCAGTGTCCAAGTTCAGGATTTCAAATTACCTAAAGATTGCACGCTGGCCTAATTCAGTCCAGAAGATTCTCTCTTCAGCAATATCAGCATCCAGAGCAACAGCATTTCTCAACTGCACCGCGACTTCAGTGTACTCGTGATGATGCAGTCCTAGTTTCCGAATGTCATGCTGATTCGTGAACATTAAATAAGGCTCCTCTCCTAGACAATATTTGCAACGTGAATAATCCAGTTTTAAAAAACTGCAAACTTATTTACTGCCAATAGATCCAGTTTGAGTAAAACAAACTAAACCCAAATCAGGGTGATGTTGATTATATCCTATGAAACAGTACCTTTCACTACTTTGCATTGAACAAATTTACAGTTAACCCATCTGGCTTAAGGGTTTCATTTTATGGCCAAGAATGTTCCCAGATGTAAACACTGCATCAATTCATCCAGCTCATTGTTAAAATAATTCTACTGCAAGGGACAATTGTCTGCTACATATTTGATTCTTAGACATCCTGTAGAGCAATGATTTAGTTTCATTACTTAGTATGAGAATTTAAATCAGAAGACACCACAAAATAGGACAGAACATTTAAGTGTACACAGGGACTGCATGCATTTTACTTACTGTAGAATGAAATTATTGGTATGGTTTTCAAATGAGATGATTGATTCCAGTTCTAAGTATCCTGACTGCAATGCTTACATTGTTAATGAGAGCAATGAATGGAAGTCACCCAAAGAGGTGATGGAAGAAAATCTTCACGTTTAGCAGGAAAATGAGCAAGAATGGAAGTCACTGCAGGACTTTATTCTGCAGACAACATATACAGGCATAATGAGCCTGTATATAATTTAAGCTAGTTTATTCTTTCATAGGCTGTGGGTGTTAACTGCAAGGCCAGCATTTGTTGCACAACAACTTGAAATGGCCAGTCCATTCAGAGACACATTAACAATCAGCTCCATTTGTTGTGGGATTGTAGAGGAGATGAGACGAGACAAGGCAAGGATGCAGATTCCCTTGATTTTAGTCTGCATATTGACTGGAAAAAGCAGTTGGACAAAAAAGAGATTGAAAAATTGGTTACATCTTAGAAGCTACAGTCAGGAGTTAAATTTTGGATTGACTAAAATTGGATTAACAAGATCTCAAATTAAGGATCCTCAAGGGATTCATGATCAATGTTAGAATTTCAAATTCTGAGCAAAACTTGCATTTCAAACTAGTGTCCTCAACCTAAGCAAGGCTAATTAGAGGTATGAAGAGTTGCCTAGAGTGGTTTAAAAAGGAGGGAAAGTTGGTGGATGATCAGAGGCAGACATTTTAAAACATTAGCGTCCAAAGATGGCTTTAAACAGGGTTGTGTGGAGCGGGCAGGGGAAGGGGAGAAAAAAGTGTAATGCATCAAAATTTGCTGATGGAAAATTAGGTGCAAGAGCATTTAAGAAGGAGTAGGCAAAAACAAAAAAATTAACAGATGGAGTTTAACAAACTGTGGGGTCATGCACTTAGGTCAGAAAAAGCAAAAGGCAGATTATTAGACTGGAGAGGGGGCTGAGTAATTTTTGCATGAGATACTTGGCATTAAAAAAGGGTACAGAAAGTAAAATTAGGTGTCAAGTGGAATTTTAAGCTTTTTGCTAGGCCTTTATTTCACTAGTTTTGGAATGAGGGGTGATTGCATTGGAAGATACAACATTGAGGATGCTTGACATGGTCAATGGAGGGGATTTTTTCCTTTAGTGGGGGCATCAAGCCAGAAGTAATTACTGAATAAAGGGGACATGTTTAAAACTGGCTTGAGAATTTCATCTCCTGGATGTTAGGAGACATAGAATTTGTCACCCCCAGAATGTTGGGGGCTAGATACTGAAAGTATTATGTTGTGCCTGCTCAATGTTGTCTGTTTAAAGTTTAGATTTGTAGCTTGGGTTGCAGGTGAGGTTGTGGACTTGCTTGCTGAGCTAGTGTATATTGGGTCCAGTTCAATATACAAACTGATAGATGTAGACTTGATATACAAAAACAAACTGAACTGGAAGTGATACCAACCACTCCAGCAAACCAAGGGACAAATAACAAAGAATACCCATTCTTCTTCAGGAGGTGCACTGATTTACTTAGCAGGGTGATGAAACATCTGAATCAAACACTGGATCAACAAGCAAGTCTACGACCTCAATGGTTGAATTTCTGTTCCTATCTTAAATGTTGCCAGTGTATGAGGTAGATCAGCCATGATCTCAGCTGGCAGTGTCCCCCCCCCAAAATGCCTTCTGCTGCTACTTAAGTCATTTAATAGTCCTGAACGTTACCAGGAAACCATGTCAACAAAAACACTTACTCCAAGGGAATGGTGGAAGCATACAAAGCCATTGCATGTGGAAATATACATGCTGACTAGTCAAGTATTCAGTGCCTCATCTTCAACATCCCAAGGGGAGAGGAAGAGTCCAGAATCACATTTTTGTGAACTGTCCAAGACCAACAGTTTCTTTAACAGAGCAATTGTGAGGTCTTACCTATTGCCTTGCAAATAGAATTAGTCAGGTCCATGTGGTATCCAGGATGACATTCACACTTGAAACTTCCTTCCAGGTTCATACAAATCTGGCTGCATGTTCCAGGATTTTGACATTCGTCAATATCTAAAATAAAGCAGCAACATCTTTAGATTCCTAAAGCTTTTATTAAAAAGTTGACAATAAGCTAAGTGGTTCAACTTGCCTTCACAGGTTCGATCAACCAATTTAAAGCCAACAGGACAGTCACATTCATATCCAATTACAAGATCATGACAGATATGAGAACAACCTCCATTGTTAATCAGGCATTCATTCACATCTACAGGAAAAAGCACAGACAAGATTTAATACCCCACTCCTCAGGATCACTTTCAGTGCAATGTTGCAATTTGCATGACTGGCTATCATCCTTATCCCCACAATAGTAATTGATAGTGAGGAACGATTGCAGCTGTGTTGTAGCAATAAGCACTTGAAGTTTTGGTTAACTCAAACGTTGACATTTAAACATGATCATTGATAAGTGACACTTATGCCCTGAAATTTGTACTAAAATCTGCAAACAAGCAAAATATCCTTTATAAGGCTAGTTCCAAAGTTCTAGCAAGGAAGAAAACGAGAGGAAATGTGCTTAGCAAAATTGTGCAAATTCTTGGGGAATATCAGGAGAGAGAAGAGAATCAGCATATCAAGACTATGACATGGAAGGTCACATTTAAAAACTGCAGTTTACTCAGTCTTAAAGTGTAATTTGCACTAAAACGTTACTGCAAATTGACTATTTTTGCCAAGTTCACTGCCACTAAAGCTTACACACTATCCTCTAACCACTTATCCTTGCATAGGATGACATCACAGCCAAAACTAGAGTAATGTGTCTACAGCAGCTTAGGGGATTCTATTGAAACTCATTTTGATTGCGAAAGACCCCAACGTTCACTATGGTGAGTGAGCCAACAATCCTTGACAAGATGGATCATTTCAGCTTATCAATTCACTAAACAGCCCAGTTACATGGCTGAAGCTCTTCTGGTCTTTAAAGAGTTCAATTTTAAATTATGGACATCCTTGCCTCAACTTAAGCATTAACTAGCTGGTATCCTTTATGTAGTGAAGGCAGAAGGGAAATATTTCATTACATCCACCAACACTATTACAGTCAGTACCTGGGTTCTATACTGGTTACTCTGGAGTTTGATTGCAGGACAATAAAAATGGTTTGCAAATACAGGAAGTGTTGCTCAGATCTTTAAAATTTACACTAAAGACACCCTGTATCTAACATTAACTCCATATTCTCATCCTCAGAGGCCCAACACTTGCTTTAGGCATCTGTAAAGTCTCTTGGTAACTTGACATTGAGCTAGATTCATGTTCTTGGTCTTTAACGTTTTGGGTATTCGCAGCTGTTTTGTATAAAGACTGGCAGGTCAGTGACCAAATATAGTGTTTTCTCTCATGTTTAAGGACCTTAGTAACCATGGGCCAGCCTTGGTTTTTTTCATTACAGTAGGAACAGTATTTGTTTCTAATGATCCATCACCTAGCCAAATATTTAGTTTGTCAACTACAGCAACTTTCATGTCCATAGTGGTTATTAAAAGAGCCAGAGATCTATTTTTAACCTTTCAAACTGGATGTAAAGCTACCATTTTGTGGGTAATGCCACTTAAGTGCCTCTGTTCAGAGGCATGAAGTTAATTCCACCATATTACATTATACAAGACCTGTATAATCTGCTTTCTGGTAAATCCAGAGTGTGCTGCTCCAAGAAATTTTTCCAATGCAAGGACATCAATCTGGTAGTTCTCCTTTGAAGTTATTCACAATCTACCAAAGGCCCCAATAGAATTTTATGTATTCTTCATTATGATTGTCATTTGGGGCTTGCAAATCCCTAGTCAGATCTTTCAGAGCTCAGCTCCTTCCCGAGGGCAAGACCCTCTTTCATATGCCCAAGAGGAGCCAAGCTTTGAAAGCTTGCTTTTTCAATTAAAGCTGTTGGACTATAACCTAATGGGATGGACTTTGTCCATCCCAGTCCAACAATGGCATCTCCATTTCAGATGCCTAGGGGTGGTTTAACCAGAGTCACCAGCTCTCAGATGTGGGGGAAAGAGGTTGAGTAGGGTCCTTCATTGTAACCTCATCTGGTGCTGGAATTGAACCCATGCTGTTGGCACCATTTTGCACAGCAAACATGATCCAGCCAATTCAGCCATGTAGCCCTATGCTTGTGAATGAAAAATTCATTAGTGCATCTCTTCATTAGGGAGAGATATTTTCTCCCATGCCATCTTTTACCTGCCTGGCCCATGTTTTAAAAAAGTAAAAATGTCACTAATTTGCCTCATTTGGAAGTCAACTCAATTGTGCATGGGACTAGAGGGGCAAATTTTCACATGAAATCTACCTGAAAGATGTTCATTGAGTCCTACTGCATAGAAACAAACCCTTTGGTCCAACTACTCCACATTTCCAAAGTAAACTGGTCCCAAATTCCTGTGCTTGGCCCACATCCCCACAAGCCTTTTGTATTCATGAACTAATCCAAAATGTTTAAAGTAACAGCATCCATCACTTCCTTGGGTAGTTCAATCCGCATGACCCATAAAGGTCTCTTTCCTCTTCTGCCCCCCACCCCCAGCAACCCATGCCCTTTTAAAATTTCATCCTAAAAAGGTCCTCTAGTTTTGAACTTCTGCACCCAAAGACCCTGGTCATTCACCCCAAGTTCCCTACGATTTCATAAACCTTTAAAGTCACCCCTCAACTCCTTCACTCGAGAGAAGAGTGCCAGCCCATCTTTTAGCTCAATCCATCTCTTCCTGACAACCTCTGGTAAATCTTTTGAACCCTCCAGTTTAATATCCTTGCTATAAACAGGGTGAACAGGACTGCCTACTGTACTCCAAAGAGAGGTCAATGTCCTGTGCAATTAATGACTCTCCTAATGATACTACTTCGTACTACACAGTTCTACCTTTACATTGCCCAAATACCCCAGCTCAATTTATTCAACTGATTTTCACTTGTTTATCAAGGTCAAAAGGTATATTTATTGTTCTCTTGCCTTGTTAACTCATTACAACTCAAAGGAGTGAATTGCTCCTATTTGTGTATGGTTTAAATTGATCACTTATTCAGTAATTGAAAGCACTATTGATTCTGCAGGATTACTGTCATACAAAAAACAAGAAATATTATATATTACAGGATGTTTGGAAACAAAACCAGATTAGGAAGCAGCTTTTCAATACATAAATGAAAGTAAACATGGTTAAAATCAAATCATTACCTGACTAAAAACAGAGGGAGGCATGGGGGCTTTTATTTTAGAAAAAAAAGTTCAAAATAATGTGGGCATGCTGGCCACCCCCAATAAGTGATCAAAATAGGAGCCAAATTAGACTAGGCCATTCAGCCCTTCAAGCCTGCTCCACCAGCAAGATCATGGCTGGTCTATTTGAGTTAAAGTTTCCACAGTTCCAACTAGGGCTGCCTGAAATCTGTTTGCTTTGAAAAATGCAAGACCATCCCAAAAATTTACCTCCTCCGAGGCGAAGTCTACCACTTGCTATGGTAGGATTTGAACCAACCACCAGTATGGGTCAGTAGAGATAACAAGCATGGGGCTGGATGAACACAGCAGGTCAGGCAGCATCATAGGAGCAGGAAAACTTGATGTTTCAGGCCTAAAGATGAAGGGTTTAGGCCCAAAACATCAAGTTTTCCTGCTCCTATGATGCTGCTTGACCTGCTGTGCTCATCCAGCCCCATGCTTGTTATCTCAGATTCTCCAGCATCTGCAGTACCTTTTATCTCTGGGTCAGTAGAGATTGTCAGTTTAAATGGTGTGGCATGCTAGACCATTTGAGGACATACTAAATAAAAATGCCAGAATTGCAGATGCTGCAAGTCAAAACAAAACAGAATTTGCTGGAAAAGCTCAGGTCTGATAGCATCTTTGGAGAGAAAAATCAGTTAACATTTCAGGTTAGGGTCTTGAGGAAGGTTCACTCAACCTGAAATGTTTAGTCTCCACAGATGCTGCCAGATCTGTAGTGTTTCTCCAGCAAATTTCAACTTTTACTTCAGAGGGCAGTTAAGAGTCAACCATAGTGTGGATCAAGAGTCACATGCATTCCAGAAAAACATTAGGTGAGACAAGACTCAGCCAGGAGACCTTCTGATACAGAATAAACCATTTAGGACTGAGGAGAGAGGTTTCTTCAGAGTGAGGGGTCTGTAGAATTTGCTACCATAGCAAACAGTCAAGGCCAAAACAGATTTAAGAACAAGTTGGATATAGCATTTGGGGGCTAGGGAGGAACAAGAAAGGTCAAGGGGAGAAAACAGCAACAGACTGTTGAATCATAAGCCATGATTACAAAATAGTGCATCAGACTCAAATGGCCTAGCCCTGCTCCTATTGTGTGTGTGTCTGGAATCTGAAAAACAGGTGTCACCTCAGGATGAGCTACAATGATCAGGAGCTAAAGTAGTTAACATTTAATTATTGTCACTAATCATGCAATAAACTGCATCATGTTACACAAAGGCTGGTGCCTTTTAAGGTATACTACTGATTAGACAGACAGGACCTCAACAAAAGGAAGATTGAGAGCATTTACGACACTGGCCCTACCTCAGGGCTGAGGCCCAGGTTCAAGTCCCACCTGCTCCAGAAAGGGAGCTTTTTAAAAGCTAGTAAGGAAGATTAGGGGGCTGGAGACTCTGGCAGTGTCCATATCTCCAAACCAGAAGGCACAGGCTCAAGTCCCACTTGTACCTGAAGTAGCTCACTACACTCCCAAAATGAGTTGATTATAAGCAGCTATGGGGGGTGGTTGGGAAGGAAGAAAAACAGATCTAGCAGCATGAGTGATCAGAGTTAACCTATCAGATCCAGTGAGCCCTCAGGTGGTTATTGATGAAACAAAAACAAGATTAGACTATTTTCAGTCCCAAAACACTTACTGCATTTTCCAAGGAGTTCATCACTCCAATCCTTGCAATCCTGCTGTTTATTACAGACTTGTGATATGTTAATACATTCACCACTTTGACACTTGAAGTCCATGGGTCCTGTGCACTCTGCAACTGTCCAAATTAAAGCACAAAATTGAAATTTGCACAAGTATTGATTTTTTTTTAAAAAGAGGGGTACAGCTGCAAGTGTGTACTCACCCTTCTTGCAGCTGATTTCATCACTGCTATCTGGGCAATCACTAATTCCATTGCATTGTCTGTGTCCAGGGATACAGCCACCATCACTGCATCTGAAGTAATCAGGTCTACATGTTGGAGGTGCTAAAAAAAGTGGATAGCACAATTAAGAAATAGGGTTTGAGCATGTTATGAAAGTGTGCGCACACAAATATCTTGCAAAACATTGATCTAAAGTGCAATTCATGTTATTGTGGCCAGACTGAAAACAAAGTTGACTAGCAAATGGTGAAGCTACTGATGTACTAAATTTGTACTGTTTAATACTAATTCAGCAGCATTTAGCTTTTAGCCCCACCCCCCACTTTGGAAATTGCAAAGTTCTAGCATTTAAGGTTTTTGATTCGAGTGGTGTGGGGTTTTCTTTTTATTCATAGGATGTGGGCATCATTGGCCAGGCCAGCATTCATTGTTCATTCCTAATTGCCTAGAGGGCAGTCAGAAGTCAAACACATTGCTGTGGGTCTGGAGTCACATGTAGGTCAGACCAGATAACAATGGCAGTTTCCTTCCCTAAAAACTGACATTAGTGAACCAGATAGGTTTTCTTGACAAGTTGACACTGAATCTGTTGTCCTTAGACTCCCAATTCCAGATTTTTGTCAAAATCAGATTCCACCATCTGCTGTGGCAGGATTTGAACCCAGGCCCCCAGGACATTCCCTGGGTCTCTGGATTCAGTTTAGTGACAATACTAGATCACCTCCCTGTAGAAAAAAAACAAGGAAAATCCTCTAATGGCATACATTGGTGGTCGACAGCATCACTTTACCAATGCCTTTATTCATTCAACTGGTTGGACTGAATTCACTTATTTCATAATGCTCAGCAAAAAAAAAAAAAATTTAGTCTGGTCTAAAAGAGTGACTCACAATTTAAAGAGTGGTCAAGCGTATCCAAAACAACCAAGACATACAAAGCAGCAAAAAACTAAAATGATAGACCAGAGGATTCAGGAAATCTTATTGGAACCAAAAAAACTTAAAGCTAAGTAAATTGGCAAGAAATTTAAAGAGCTTCAGGTGTATAAAGTAAAAGCAGCTGAGTGTGGGACCCGAGGATGCAACTGTGATTTCACGAGAACAAGGTGGCAGATAATTTAGCCATGTTTTCTTTTCATCTTCGTAATGGAAGGCAATCTAAACATCCCAAAGTTCAGATAAGCAAGGTGCTAATGGAAAGAAGTTGTTTTCACTCATGGGCAATCTTAAACTAGAGGGACATGGCATTGCATGAGTACCCCCTTACTTTGTATATCAGTTGCACAGACATGAGCGTGAGTGAGAGCGCAAGCACCTGGAATGCCATACTCCACAACATTTTAGATGCCAGACCACAGGAAATATTTCAAGGGGGAGGTAGACAGATTTTAAGGCATGTAGCTGCAGGCTAAAAAAGGCAGCAGCGCGAGTGGGCAGATCAGTGGTAGGCTGGGCCTGAGTGACCTATAAAGGTCTTATTCTAAGCTCAGCCTGAGGGCAGGGCAGGGCAGGGCAGGGGAGGGGAGGAGAGGATAGGATAGGATGAAGTCACATCCCAATGATTCAACTTGTTCTAAATCACTCCAGGTGTCTTGAAGATCTATTCTGGATAGAACTCTTACCTACATGGCACCCCTTGAGGAATGCCAAGCTCCACATAAGCCCTGGTATCAAAACAAACAACTAAAAGCATTACCAGTGATTCAACTAGGCTGAACCTCAACTGTCTAGTATTGGAAGAGGAGACCAACACCATCTCTGGTGAGAAGGAAACTAGTTCTCCCTGGCAACTGTCTGAAGGTTGCCCTGGCCTCCTTTTTAAAAACAGCTGAGTTTTGCATGGCATGCTTACATCCCTACCTCAGTCATACTTCATTCAGCTGCTAAAGCCTTCAGTCCATGACTGTCACCTCAACTTGACCATTCTAATCCATTTGCCAACACTTGGCCCATAGCTTTGGTATCCCAAGTGCGCATCTAAATACTTGAGCGTTGAGGGTTTCTGCCTCTTCTAGACACTCACCACCCTCTGGAAGAGGTTTTCCCTTCTAAACCTTCTGCCTTTTACTTTTAAAAAAGGTTATGTCCCCAGTCACAGATCCCTCCAAAGAGGACAGTTTCTATCTGTCTACCTTATCTACACCCCTCAAATTTTAGTCACCCCAATATAAACATTTTTCTCCACAAATGGAGTTTTAATGCTGGGGATTTAAGACGACATCAAGCATGCAGATTTGGGTGTAAAAAAGGTTGCAATACTGCAACGGTTTATCAAGTCAGCATGCCAGTGCTGCATTTTCCATAAACAAACAAATTCCATTATATGCATTAGAGTAGGTATTGTCTGGGTGGGATCTATGTGCATTGTCCCTGATTCAGTCATCCTGAGCAGTTGAGTATTACAGTAGCAACTTCAAGATTTGCTTAATATATTCAGTCTGAGCTTAAGAGTTATGAAAGTAAACAAGTATTGAAAATCACTTACGACAATTTGCTTCATCACTGCCATCTTTGCAGTCAACATCTCCATCACAAAACCATTTCTGGTGAATACATTCACCTGAGCCACACAGACGGTCATTAGGAGAGCAAGTGGCAAGGGAAGCTGTTGTTGTTATGCCCCCACATCTGTCTGGAGATTCATCAGATTGATCAGCACAATCAACATTGTGGTCACACAGCCAGCTCAAGGATATACACTCTGAAGAATGACTGCACTGAAACTCATGCGGGCCACAGGAAATTGGCTGACAGCTTGTTTCGTCACTTCTGTCACCACAATCGTCATCACCGTTACAGTGAAATTTCTTGGAAATGCATCTGCCATTGGAACAGGTGAACTCTGTTGGACTGCAGGTTACTTGGCCTGAAGGGTTTAAGAAAAAAAAAAAACAAAGACAAAAGCCAGATTTAAAAACCCATATTTTAAAAATCAACTTGAGGCTTCTGAGTTATTCAATTAATGTTCAAATTGAATGACCAATGAGAAAATCTATTCTAATATACGAACAGCTTAATGAAAGTAATGGCTCACTTATCTACATTTAAGCACCAGGATAAATTTTGCACT
>JAHRHZ010000270.1:4329570-4365547 GCA_024137785.1 Ginglymostoma cirratum | reverse complement strand
GTGAACTAAATAACTCAGCTACACAACATTTAATGTTATAGCTGAAGAAAGTCAAACATTTTAAAAGAAATTAACTATTGTCAGAGCAAGAGATGAACAAATTTTACTACAAATGGAGTTGTTGAGCAAGCTAAGCTCTGATCAATATACAATTGCATTGCTTTCCAAATGATCTAGACTGTGCTACAAAACCAGCCCCTCAATTGCCGAGGTAGTCAAAGTCTAAGTGTGTGCTAGAAGCAAAGTACATAGTGGCTTTGAATCTTACATCTTGGTTAAGAAGTGACACTACCTCAAATAAAGTGATAGCCAAAGGACGGGCAAGGAATTCGTGTGAATAAAGTACTGTTCTTCTGTCCTGTCCATTGACATCTACACTGGACAACGTGTGGAGTTTTGAATCGACCCAATAGAGACGGCTTTTCACACGATCTGCAGATGAAATTTAAGATTAGCCAACTCCTCAGGGAAAACTGAAGTGGGAAAATATAATCTTTACCTGCCAGCCCACTTACCAAGTGCAATGCCATTTGGTGACTGGATCTCACTGCTAACCAGAAGTTGCCTGTTGACACCATTCATCCCTGCTTTTTCTATCAAGGCTGGCTCACCTACATCTGACCAGTAGATGAACCTTTGAACAACAAAAGACCATTTAGTCAATTAGCACTCAATTTAGAGTCATGACAAATTTTATGAAGTTTTAACTGTACTCTGAGCAGCACACTAGTTATATGGGCTTAAGCAAAGTTAAAGTTACAAACCCTTGGTTGAACAAACTTTGCAATCTAACTAAAATGGACAGACTTCTTCTTTATTTGATTCAAACCAGGAAGTGTTTCTTTGCCTGTTCATTCATTTTAAGACTACATAGTAGATACTATTCATCGAAGCAGCTTATGCTTGCAACTAGTCTGGGGTTTATAAAATGTTCCCACAATTATGAATAGGAACACAGCAAGAACACTCCAGCCAGTTGGGTTGGATGGCATTTAAAAAATTAACAAGTTAAATATTGAAGTTGTTCTAACAATATCATACAAGCCTCATTATGTTCTTCCCCTTAAAGAAAGGCCTTCAAAGGCTATTGCTCCCCTTGAATAGCTTCATAGGAAAATTATTCTAGATCAACTCAAATCTAGAGGCATTTGATCACAAGACGAGGGAGCTGCACTTTCTCTAATGAAAGCTAGAAGAGGTGAAGAAGGTGGCCAAAAATGGAACTAGCCTAATTCAAACACTAGTGCTACTGTGTTTAAGTTTCATACACATTACTAAAGTCAATTTTGGCAAGGGTAGTGATCATGGAGGTCCACAATCTGATTAGCCTTTTGAAGCAGAACTAGTGGAGTTCTGTACAACAAGGAGGTAATTACTCAGCATTTGTACTACACAGGATACAAGTTAATGTAAACTCTGCTCATTATTACTAGCATTATGCAAAAAGCTGCTTTAAAACATAACAGAAATTGCTAGGAGTGCTCAGGTCTGACAGCATTTACATTTTGGGTAAAACCCTTCCCTCAGAGGAAGGGTCATTCAACCTTAAGTTTTTCTCTCCACATGCTGCCAGACCTGCTGAGCTCTCCTAGCAATTTTTGATTTACAGCATCTGCGGTTCTTTGGGTTGTTATTCAAGATGTTGCTTTCTGGGTAAGCTTCAGTTGTTCAACCTCCATTGATCTGGCTGCAGTTAGCTCATTCCACTCTAGAGCCTGAATTCCATATCCTGTTGTAGGATCTAAAAGCAATCCTACTTCAGTTGCCTGTCATTTCCAACAACGATTCACCCCTCTCAAAAAACAAGATCCTCTGGATTTAAATCCCAGTCAAGTACATGCAGTTTCAATGAAAGAGGGTAAAAATTTAAGAAGTACCCAGTTAATGGATCAACTGCCACAGAAGCTGGTTCTTTCAGGTCTGTGTCAAACAGAATTCTCCTTGCAGTTCCATCAAACTTAGCCACAGAGATTGTTCTGGTGCCCCGATCAGTCCAGTAAATATGCTTGTAGATCCAGTCTACAGCAATCCCCATAGGACTATCTACATCCTCAATAACTCTAGTGACACCAGAGTTATGTTTCTTTTCAGACATGAACAAACTAGAGGGAAAAGGAATTGTCAAAAAGATTAAACATACCTTCAGTTGACAAATTTTTGGTTGAACAAGATGCAGAAATAAGACTTACAATTAAAGTGACTGGTAGATTAACAGATACTATACACTGGCAATTGCTGAAATACATGCAGGATAAAAAATTTCATGCTGTTAAATAAGTTATTTGTGAAGCTGGATTAAAAATTAACTGCCCTGGAATACCCAAATCTACAAGTGTACTTCAAAAATCAGAACAGTCTGAAAGATTAGATTTTTAAAAATCTAAAAAAGGTGCTGTAACAATTGGTAAAGATTCTTTACCTGAAGATCGCTTGCTGACCCAAGTCAACCCAAAAGACTTCTTGTTCTGAAACATCAACATCCAATGCAACTGCATTTCTCAGCTGGCCAACTATCTGAGTGTATTCTTGATGATAAAGTCCCATCTTCCGGATATCATGACGGTTAGTAAAGATCAAATAAGGCTCTTTGCCTGAGAAAGAGACAACTGCATAGATTGAGGCAAACAAGGGGTTTCTTCCTTTCAAGTGTCTTAAAGGAAATGCAGAGCAACCTTCAGCAATGCATTTATATCCTGACACAATCTAAAGCTAAGCTATTTTTAAAGACGAAATTTAAACTCAACTATACAAGTGTACAGAGATTCACATTTGTAATTTTCCCTTCAATTTCTGCATGCCCAACTCTACATTCATAAGTGTTAAGATCAATACCTTCGGTTTTTAAACTGAGTTAATTGGGAAAACCTGATACTTAATCAGGCCAATAAGTGATTGCTTGTATCCTAAACAACCTGACCTAATGTATTTCTGGCCAGTTGATTTTATGCAAACCAAAAAGCTGTCCCCACTTTAAAACACATCATGCCTCATCTCCTATCTCATGCCTCAATCTGCTTCAGTCTCAGAAGGAAAAAAAAAATGTAATTTGTTAGCCCAATCTCGATCCCTTCTACAAAGAAAAAGTGTATCCATTTAGTTCCTGGCAGTCATGCCGAGCCAGTCATCAAAAGGGAGGCTGCTGTGGCTTTGCCAGGGATCAGCACACTGGTATTTCTGCTATGACTGTTGTATTTGTGAGACACATGCTATAGAAAATGCCACAGAAAGTCACTGGTGTACAGAAGTAGTGTTATCCAATCAGTGTCCACTATTAAATCACATGTCAATTCACTAACATCAGAATGACTTGTATCCACATTAGCCACAAGCTAGGTCCCAGAAGACTGGAGAATAGCCCATGTTCCTTTAGAGGAAAAACAGGCACAACCCAGGAAACTAAGGCTATTGAGCCATATTAGTGGTAGGGAAATTAGGAAATTCTTAGGGACATTAAGTTTGGAAATTTACTCATTTGGAAAAGAATGGACTTATCAGGAATAGTCAGCATAGCTTCATGCAGGGCAGGCATCAAGTTTGAGATGAGAAAGTGATGAAGATGATGGATGAGGGCAAGACAGTGGATGTTGTCTACATGGACTTTAAAAACACTTGACAAGATAACTCATGGTAAGCTGACCCAGAAGAGCAGCATGAGAGATCATGGTGAGTTACTAATTGGGTATAAAATGGCTTGGTCATAGGAGGGTAACTTTAGCTAGAGGTCTATGCCTTGGTGTTCTTCAAGGATCAGCACCAGAATCGTTTGTATTTCAAATGGATCTGGGTGAAAAAAGTGATCTGATTAACAAGTCTGCAGACAAATTGGTTGAGTTGGAGTGTGAGGAAGACTGTCAAGGGGTATAGCATGATATAGGACAATTAAAAAGTTGGGTAGAGAAGTGGCAGATGCATTAAATCTGGACAAGCAGTGATATATTTTCCTCTTGTATTTGACCTCCCAAAAACGTCCAGAGAGAAAAAAAAAAGTGTCCAGGCCTTTAGGAGCATTTGATATTGGAGCTTGGGGTACATATCCATTAGCTCTTGAAAATAGCAAGAAGTGAATGAAGGTTGTAAAGACAACATACTATGTGCTCTCCTTCATTTGTCAAGGCATTGAGTACAAAGAGTTGTAGTCACATTGCACATGTATAAGAGTTTAGATAGGCCACATTTGGAGTACTGAGTGCAGTTCTGGTCACCACGTTAAGATGTGGAGGCTTTGTGGGATTGTGTAGAAGAGGTCTACCAGGATATTGCTTGGATTGTAGTGCATAAGCTACAAGTGAGAGATTGGATAAACTTGATTGTTTGCACAAGAGCAGAGGCTGTGGGGCAACCTGTAAAGCAAAAATGGAGGGTCAATAGAATCTCAGTGTAGAAATACTGGGGGCATAGGTTTAAAGGTGAGGTATGGTGTTGGGGGGGGGGGGTGGTGGAGGAAGAGAAGAAGAAACCGATGTGATAGGCAAAGCAGATCCTTGGCAGCAACATCCAAGACATAGATAGAGGCAGGACCTTGTGTGGGCAGATGGTATTTGTGGTTAGTACCAACATTGTGGGCAAAAAAAGACCTGTTCTTGTGCTGTCCTGTTTTGTGTTAATCCAAATACAGGTGTTAGACCCCTACTCTAATATGCTCCTAGATTCCAGAAATGTTAGCTACTAGATTAGCCCTTTTACCCTTCCATAGGTGGGGGACTGGGCCAGTAATGACAGTGTCTTATTAACTACTGCAAAATTCTATGAATTGCCAATCTGCTATTAGAGGGGTAATGGGATAATGCTATATTCTTGAAGTGTTAGTGTATTTCAACCTTTGTCCCTTTCAAACATGGAATTAGGAGCAAAATCTTTTGCATCAATATGCCTCAGCCCAAGCCTATCTGGCTTGCTACATTGGGTATAGTAACTGTCACAGTCTTGACCCTTTTTGAAATCTCACTGGAGATCAGAGCAACCTGAATGCTGTCCAAAACTTGACAGTTGGGGGAAGTCGCTTGGAAACATTACTTGCCTCCTACTGCCTTGCAGCTTTGGTTGGTTGTATCCAGGCGATATCCTGCGAAACAGTCACATTTAAAGCTTCCATTTGTATTAATGCAAATTTGGCTGCAGACACCAACATCTTGACATTCGTCAATATCTAAAATGAAACCAAGGACACTGAATGAGGCAAAGACTTTGATATCTGTATTTCTAACCTGCTATATTGAGAGAACTGGAGTGCAAGGATGCAGCAGTTATCAACAGTTACACAAAACCCTGGTTAGAATACAGTGAGCAGATCTGGGCATGACATCTAGCCCTGAGGCAATACAAAAAAAAAAAAAACAGAGGTTTACAAGAACAATACCTGGACTTCAGTGGTTAAAAATTCTGGAGATTATACAAATTAGGCTGACTTTTTCTAGTATTTAGAAGTTAGATGATCCCAAAGTCTTCAGGATAGCAACCAGAAAAGGCAGGGTAGGTAAAGAAACTATTTGCACTGGTTGAGGATTCTAGAACCAGGGAAGCAGTTTTAAAAATAGCACTAGACCATTCAGGAGAGATGTAGGAAGCATTTCTACACCAGGTGGGAGGGGTTTGCAACTCTAAGTGATCCAGTATTCACTGCTGTTTGTGATCTTACAAATTGAGATAGTTGTTTTTATTCATGGAATGAGGGAGTTGCTGTCTAGGCCAACATTTATTGTTGATCCCAATTGCCTAGAGGGAAGTTGAGTCAACCACATTGTGGGTCTGGAGTCACAGGTAGGCCAGACCAGATAAGGATGGCAGATTCTGTCCCTAAAGAGGGAATAGATGAACCAGGTATTTTATTCCTCCACCCCCAGTCACTGGTCAATTGTGCCCTGACATTTCAGTAAAGGGAGTGAATGTGGTACCAGTTAGGCCGTGTCCTGGTTGGTGTCACACCTTGGAGCTGCTCTCACCCACACAAGGAATGTTCCTAAATCATTGGATATGTACCTTGTAACAAGGTAGATAAGCTCAAGCAATTGTCAGAATTTACAGGAATACATTCCATTTCTGACCACTTCTAATTTGCCAAGGTATTGGTACATAGCCTTCTTTAAAGCACTGCAGAAGACATACTCCAGTTAGCTAGGGAGATCCAAGACCTTGACCTAGTGAGGGATACAAATACCTTCCCCATAGTAATTTGTGCTGAGTCAGTTTGGTTCTTCTAAAAAGTAGAGAAAAGTCAGTTTAAAACAAAAACCCCCACTGTCCAAACCACCTATGCAAGTAGCTCTAGCTTGCTCTACAACCCCTGTAGGGGTGATCTCAGCTAGCCAATACCCAGCATTTGACTTGCTCGTGTAGCTGCATCAAGTGTGGTTGCGGTAAAATTTCTGGTCAATTGTGATCCAATGGAGGAGACTAATGGCAATATCTAGAGTACTTAAAACATCATTGATTTGGTTATTGCATGGTACTATAGGATACCTATTAGCTAGACAGCAGTATGTTAGTCACTTCACAATGTCTACATTGGGCAAAATGTAGCACAAGTTACCTGCACATATTTTTCCATCAACCACTTCAAAGCCAGTAGGACAGATACATTCATGACCTATGACCAGGTCTCTGCAAATGTGAGAGCAGCCTCCATTGTTTGTCTGACATTCATTTAAGTCTGCAGAAAGAAAAGTCACTTTAACTCAAGCCAAAAATAATTGGCTCCAAATTTTAGTTACTAAAATAAAGATCCAAAGACTCAATATTTGAGGGGAATCAACTATAGTCCTGAACCGATTGAAAAGTAGAGCTGCAGGTAGACTGGGTGACAGTAAAGTTTAGCATGCTTGCCATTTGGTCAGTGCCCTGAGTATGGGAGTCAGGATGTCATGTGACTGGTTAGACCAGGTTTTGGAATATTGCAGTGTTCTGGTTTCCCCACTATAGGAAAGATGTTGTTAAACAAGAGTTGAGATTAGAGGATGTTGCCAGGGCTGGAATGTTTGAGTTATAAAAGGAGAAGCTGAATAGGCTGGGGCTTTATCCCCTTGGGTTAAGAGGCTAACGATGATCTTGAGGTTTATAAAATCATGAGGGGCATAGACAGGGTGAATGGCCAAGGTTGTTATCCCCCAGTGTACAGGATTCCAGAACAAGAGGGCATAGGTTTAAGGGGAGAGGAAAGATTTTTTTTGATAAAAGGGACCCAAGGGGCAGCAACTTCATACAGGGAGAGTGATGTAGTTTTGTTCCATATACACTAGGAGGAAGTAATGGCAACTGGTCCAATTACAGATTTTTAAAAAGGCATCCAGGTGGGTACATTAGGAAGATTTAGATGGATTGGACTAAGTCAGCACAAATTGGTCTGAAGCATCTTTGTTAGAGTCTACTGCAAGGACAGCTCAACTAGAGTGGTTTTGCTTTCCTAGGGAGCTTTATGGTAATCTAGCACCTTTATAGCTTTAAAGAGTGGTGGCACACTTTGAAACAATTTAATTAACGAGAGATCTTGTGCTTTCAAGCATTAGCAAAGCTAGCTAATGACCAGTTAACCAATCAATGCACCACAATCTAGTGAATGTGGAAGGAAATACAGATGAGCAGCAATCAAATGGATTTTGCTAGTCTGGCCTGCATCTTAATAGATCAATGTTCATTACAATATCATTCACTACATTTCTCCCCATGTGACTTCTTGGACACGCAGCCTAAAGTTAGTAACAATGAAATAATGAATTCTGCCTTCCAGTGAGCAAACAAGTCAGTCAGTTTGTTGACTTGTTTGAAGCTATTTATTCATAGCCTCCTCTCCCCTTCCTAGTCCTAGGAAGGAAGTTTTAGCAATTTGCTCACTATCTCCAACTAGAGTTGTTTCATGGAAGCTTAATGCAGGAAAGTGTTAGAGAAAGGTAACTGAAACATCAGCTCCTCACTAATTTTATCAATTCTCAGAGGCAACTTGGATTCAAACAAACTTCAAAAAAGGCCTTTATTACTGCTTCAATTTTGAAAGTTGGTAACTCAGTCATTCTAAATTTTAAAATTGTGAAGCATGGATATTCAATCTACTCTTGGACAGTGAGAACTTAATGCAGCGTGCCACCTGAAACTGGTAGAGTAATAGAGTGCCAGAATATCATATTACAAGTCATCCATTTAACAAGTTACTCCATGTAACTAAAGACAGTTTAAGCCAAGTGCATTGGAGGGAACCAAGTTAGCTATGAAGCAGAATTGCTCAAGGAGACAGATACACTGGGCACTTTACAAAAGCCTGTATTAGTATACAAAAGTTTAAAAACCAAGGAGAAAATAGCAAGTTGGTTAAAACATTGAAGTTTTCAATAAAACTCCACAGTACATAAAAAGGATGAGAGAAGGTATAGAGTTAGAGGAAGAGGCTATCTAGTTGAAGTCACACTGCCAAATGGGTGCACAAGTAAAAAAGGAATGCAAACATTTGCTGGTTTGTAAAGCTGACTTAGATTTGTGGTGGGTGGGGTCAGGGCAGAAATGGAGGCATCAACCCTAAACTCTAGGAAGCAAGGGAAGGAGCTTGCTGGGCCCCTTGTTTGTATGTCACTAGCCATAGGTGGTGAGGTGCCAGAAGGCTGGATATTACCATATTTATTAAATAATGGCACCATGTTGGTTGATGAAAAGCCAGGGAACTATAGACTGGTGACTGACAGTGGGCAGCAAGTTGGAGGGAATCCGGAGGGACAGGAGTTACATATTTTTTGGAAAGGAAAGGTCCGATTAGGGATAGTCAACATGGTTGTGTTTGTAGTAGTAACAAAGGATTGATAAAGGCAGAGCAATGGAAGTAATCTGGACTTTAGGGCATTGACAAGGTTCCTCACGTTAGCAAGGTTAGATCATGAACAGGGAAAACTAGGTATTTGGCTAAAAAAAGGTAGAAAACAGGGTGGTGGAGGATGCTTGCTTTTCAGACTGGAGGCCTATGACTAGTGCTGGGTCAACTGCTTTTTGTCATTTATGTAAATGTGGATGTGACCATAGGGATGGTTAGCAAGTTTACTGGTTGTATAGAGGACAGCAAATCAATGTTACCCCAATACAAGATCTTGATCAAGTGGGCCAATGGGCCAAGTGGCAAATGGAGTTTAAATTTTGATAAGTGTGGCATGTTGCCTTTTGGAAAGGCAAAAATCAGGCAGGACTTGTACACAAACAGCAAGGTCCTGGGGAGAGTTTCTGAACAAACAGACCTTGAAGTGCTGGTTCATACTTCCTGCAAAGTGGAATCCCACAGACAGGATGGTGATGAAGGCAGTTATTGGTCAACACACTGAGTATAAAAGAGTTGGGAGGTCATGTTGCAGCTGTACAGGACATTGGTTAGGCCACTTTTGCTATGCTTCATGCAATTCTGGTCACCTTTGTATAGGAAGGACAGTGAAACTGGAAAGGGTTCAGAAGAGTTGAAGATGTTGCCAGGGTTAGAGCTATAGGAAAGGCTGAAGACTTTTTCCTGGAGTGGAGGCTGAGGAGTGACCTTAAAAAGGTTTATAAAATCTAAGGGGCATGATAGGGCAAATAAGGTCTTTTCCCCAGGTTTTTGGTTGGGGAAGGAGGAAGGAGTCCCAAACTACAGGGCATCAGTTTAAGGGAAGAGGGGAGGAATGGATTTTTATTAAAAATGAGCTAAGGGGCAACCCCCACCCTCCCCACACAGAGGGTGGGGTGTATGGAATGAGCTGCCAGAGAAAGGAGGCTGGTACAATAAGAGTTTAAGCATCTGGATGAGGCTATGAATGAAGGATTTGAGGGATATGGGCCAAATGCTAGAAAGTGGGACTAAGTTAATTTAGGATCTCTGGTCAGCATGGACAAGTTGGACCAAAAAAAGGGTTGGTTTTTGTGTTGTATATCCCTATGACTAAGTCCTTGCAGTAATAATAAATTTGAGCAAGTCAAAGTAAGATTGGCAAGAATAGGAACTAAAGAATAATGCAGAATGCACCAGAAATAACACCCTAGATGAGCTCAAAAGTTTAGGATCAGAAGCTAACATTGCAGATGGAAACAGTGGGAGGTTTAAATATCACTGTATCAGAGGGATCTGGCAGCAGTGGTAGTGACCTTACTTCCAAGCTAGAAGGCCCAAGTACAAGTCCCACCTGCTCGAGACATGTAATACCAAATAGGTTGGTTAAAGCCAGATACAGGGGTCTTATGGTGCAGTGGCAGTGTCCCTACCTCTATAGCAGGAGACTTGGGTTCAAAAATCTAATTTGTACCAGATTACTACAAACATCTGAACAGGCCAATTAGAAAATATCCTATCAGTTGTGTTGAAACATGGTAATGTTTTCAGAATGTTGCTTTCAAGTCATCCTGGCTACCAGAATATTTAGGAAAAAAGTACTTACGGCAATATTTGAGGGGCTCATCACTCCAGTCCTTGCAATCTTGATGACGATCACATACTTGTTTTAGAGATATACATTCTCCATTTTGGCATTTAAAATCATTGGGTCCTGTGCATTCTGCAGAGATGAACTAGGTCAGCATCTTAGGGTGAAGATTGAGAGAGAGTTCACAGTGGACGCAAGACACTTACCATTCTCACAATTCAACTCGTCACTGCCATCAACACAGTCTTGAATTCCATTGCATTGTCTGCTTTCTGGAATGCAACTTCCATTATCACAAGGAAGATAATGTGGCTGACATGTTAGAGGAGCTTAAAAAGAAAAATCACAAAAACCCATTTGTCAGTAGTAGCATTTAATCTAATGGGAACCTAATGGCTTTAATTTTTGAAGACAAGTCAGCCTCCCTTGACTCTTGTTGGCAATTCCAGACAGCAGTGAACAGGCCTTGCTTAGAATTACTTGTTTCCAGACATGTCAAAAGTCATGTTTGAAATGCCTTGCTAACACCATTTTCATTCCATTGCATTTTGGGTTACAGCACGAGTTGAAACAGAAGGCCCAGTTGACAAGTGCTAGCTTGTTGCAGGTCAAAGTACTAGAGATTTAATCATTGGTTTGGCATGTATTTTGGAAAGTTGAAGGACACTGGCTACAGCAACAAGTGGTTACGTTCACACAGAACAAAATCTGTTGAGTAAAGTCTTTTGCATGGGGCAATGAGCAAAGGAGGGGGAACATTGGTTTTGAATATAGGTCATTGCCTGTGTAGCAAGTTTTTTGTTCACTCTTCATTTAAAACCTTAATGCTGAGCCCACTTGAACTCAGTTTGAAACTGCCCTCCATATGAAGTGACATTATTGCAGGGACAGAGACCATGTTGTAAGAGCATTGACAGGGATAGAAGATTGGAGAGCAGAAGAGAATTAGGTAGCAGTGCTCAGGTTGGCAAGATGTAAAATGGTGTGCCAGAGTTCAATGCTGAAGCCTCAATTATTTACAGTTAAAATAACTTGGATAAACAGGCTGCAAGGTATGGTTGGCAATCTGAAAATGGTTGGCAAGTTAAATTGAGAGAAGGACTAGAGTCTACAAAAAAAGGATTAGCTATGAGAATTAATGAGCTAAGATGCAGCAAACAGTAGAGTAAAATGAAGTTGCCTAGAAAGAGCAGATTTTCTAAAATGTGAGGGATTGCAGAGCTCAATGGGAATTGGGTTGGTCTTTGTGCAAGAGATTGACATACAAGATCAACAGGAAGGGCTAATATAGAATGTTCTCATTTAAAAATTACAATTCAAAAAAGGAAATATTTTATTTTTCAGTTAAGGATACTGATGCCACACCTGAAGTGACACTGGAGAGAGGGCAGGAGACTTGGCAGTGATCAAGGGAGTTTTAACTTTATGTTGGTTCCAACATTTTGATAAAAAAATTGTACAGGCTGCTGTTAAGAGCAATAGGCAATGACTTGATCAAACAAGATCCAGAAGAATCTAGACAGTGGATAAGATAGACTTTCCTTCTGAAAGAATCTTCAACCAAGGGTCCCAAAGTGTCAGGGGCTCAGCTATTTAAGAATTAGGTAAATTTTATGGATTGTTTGGAGTGATCTTGAGCTGGTGAAAGAGCACTTGAATATAAAAAGTAGAGAATGTAGGTTCTGGGGATCTGTTTGCCTCAATACTTTGTCAATACCCAACAGCACCTCCTTGATATTTTCATCCCCTAGAATAAAACCTACCTCAGATTCACCATTTCTTCTCCTTTGAGTATCAAGGTAATTTATGGGAGCACCTTACTCCTCTTCCTCCAGCTCCACACAAATCCCCTCCTTTGTCAGAGGGGGCTGACCCTTTCCCTGGCTATCCTCTTGCCTTTATGTTAAAAATCACCCAAGAGATTCCTTTAATCCTAATGTACCAGATATTTTGCCAAAAACCTGCAATTTTAGCTTGCAGCTCAGCTGCATTAATCCATTAAGATAATTGTTTCAGACAAGTTGATCAACTGTTTGTGCAAATCTCAAAGGTGGAGGACAGATGTTCCATTCTCTAAATCAGAATAAACTTGAATTTGTTAACTATTCAAGTTGTTACTATGATGTGCTATAGGTCATCTACAAAAAAAGTGGTTAGAATGTCACTAGACAAACTAAGCTTTTTTGCTCAAAACAAGGTTAAGAAATGCTCCTTTACAATTGCCTTAAATGAAAGCTTGCCATACACTCATGGTGTAAAGCAAGATAAATGACTGGACTGATGTCTATTTCCTCAGTGGTATGATCACTTGATTAACCCATTTGAAACACCAACTGTCACATACAACAGAGCTTTTGTCTTCCACTAAGTTGTTCTGTTCAGCACTAAATCAGAGAAACAATGGTATTTTAAGCAAGCTTAAAAAGTAACTGAAAAAGGTCAACATTCCAAGCTAATAAGCATCTGCTCACTATTTACTACCCCAAAGTAGCAGATTAAAATGCAAAGTTGTTGGAAAAACTCAGATCTGTTGAGACAAAGTACAGGTCCAGTGACCCTTTAGATTCACATTTGCTGTTTCTCTAGTTTTGCTCAAAATACAAAATTTTACTACTTACGGCAGTCAGCTTCATCACTTCCATCTCGACAGTCCACATTGCCATCACAGTACCATCGACTATGGATACATTCACCAGAACCACAAGAGATGTCATTAGGAGGGCAAGTCACAGGAGGAAGGGACTGTCCACAAAGAACTGGAGATTCATCTGATTGATCACTACAGTCAACATTAGTGTCACAGATCCAGCCCAAAGGGATACATTCTGAATTATTACATTGGAACTCATGTGGCCCACAGGAGATTGAGGTACAGTTCTCCTCATCACTTCCATCACCACAATCATCTTCACCGTTACAAACAAATGCTACAGAAATACATCTGGCACTGGCACAGGCAAATTCTTCTGTGCTGCATGTATGGTTATCTGAACAAGATGAAAGGGACATATTTAAGTATTAATCAAATCAGGCATTACTCAACAAAATGTCTCTAAAGGGCATACTACAAATTTAAACCCAAACCTCATACATTAGAATGTTGTGTACATTCTGGGTACAAAGTGTTAATTAATAGATTATCTCCTGTGTAGCCCCAGTTGGGATACAGAGGAGAGTTTACTAACTTTTAAAGCTGAATTAGTGTAGTGTTAAGATGGTCTAAGTTTGAGATCATCAAATGCTAGAGAGCTAACAGTGGCTTTAAAATTTGAAAGTCTGTTAAAGTTGTTATTCAGATGTTGGATATAAACTATGTCAGCTTGAAAGCCAAGATCTAAAAAGGAAAGAATTTTTTTTAAGTGTTAGATATCTACTTACCGCAATCATCTTCATCATTACCAGTATCACAGTCCTCTACTCCATCACACTTCCAAACAGCTGGAATACACTCAAGGGACCCAGGGCCACAGCTTACTTCATTGAAAGCACAGATACTCATGTCTAAAAAAGGAACAGAAAAATGCTTGTTTCAATTATATCTGCCTGCAATTTCTACCAATTTGAGAAAATGGATAAGGTCAACAAGATCCAATTGGGTAATGGAGGCCAATAGATAGTAGCAAGTTTTGTAACTTTTGGCCCTTTATATTGCCTACTAATGCTGAAACCCAGCTTTGGAGTTTAAGTGTTGAGCTGGATGAACACATCAGGCCAAGCAGCATCATAGGAGCAGGAAAGCTTGATGTTTCAGGTCTCGACCCTTCAGAAATTGGGGAAGAGAAGAGGGTTCTGAAATAAATAGGGGGAGGCAGATAGAAGAAGATGGATAGAAGAGAGGATAGGTGGAGATGAGACAGACAAGTCAAAGAGGCAGGGACGGAGCCAGTAAGGTGTGTAGGTGGGGAGATAGGTCAGTCCAGGGAATCTCTGGCTGTGAATAGACTTGGAAAGGTATTAGCATGAAAGCTAACATTTGCCTAACAATGGTAACCGCTTTAAGTAAAGAGTTTGTAACTGGATATATCTTGAGGATGGAGGATTTTGGGAAGGTTAAAACAAAAAGTTAGGGGGAGGAAATGTTAAAGGTAGAATCAAGTTGAATAGAAGTAAAGATTAGGGATAAACTAGAAGATTGGAAGTTAAGGTGATCACCTAAAAAAGGTAGACTAGCAAGTAATAGAAGATATTTTTAATTAACAAAAAGGAACACCATGAATATGGTTCCTTTGGAGCAATATTAGGGAAATAGAGGAATCAAATTGTAAATGTGAACAAATGCTTTAGTCTTCAAGAAGGACACTATTCCAAAAATACTAAAGTCAAAAAAGAAAGAGAGGGCAGAGGTAATAGACAGATGCAATAGTTACAGAAAAGAGTATTGAGGAAAATAATGGCACTAAACCCTGAATTTCTAGAGCTGATAGGTTGCATCCTAGGATTTCAAAGAGCAAGTCATTGCAAATAGAAGCCTTGGGCAACAGCTGACATGACACCCATATACATAAAGAGCATTATAGTAGGCAGCAACAGGTCAGTTAGCTTAACTTTGGTCTTTAGCAAAAAAAATGTTATCATGTTATAGAAGTTCATTGTAAGATAATGAATATCTGAAAAAAAGTGTACTCAGCTGTACAATGTGACAGACCCTTCAGTCTAAGTTGCCTATGCTAGATAAATCCTAATTAGTCCCATCTGCCAGCATTTGGCTCATATCCCTTTAAAGCCTTCATATACCCATTCTGACATCTTGTCATTGTACCAACCTCCACTCCCTCTGACAGCTTGTTCCATACTCCACTCAGTTGCCCCTTGGGTCCCTTTTAAATCTTTCCCCTCACCTTAAACCTATGCCCTCTAGTTTGGGGCTCCTACCCCAGAGGAAAGGCCTTGTCTCTTTACCCTATCCATGCCCCTCATGATTTTATAAACCCAAAGTCAACCTTCAGCCTCCAATGCACTGGGGGAAAAAGTAACTTATTCAACTTCTCCCTCTAGCTCAAACCCTCCAACCCTGGCAACGTCCTTGAAATGGTTCAGAAAAGATTTAAGTTCAAGTTTCAGTGTCCTTCCTATTGCAAGATGAGATTTGCATGCAGCATTCCAAGAGTGGTCTAAATCAATGTCCTGCACAGCTGCAACATTCATATCTTTTCCCTTTTGGATAAGGGGACAGAACAGTTCAATATCCAGCTGTAGCCCAACTAGGGTCTCAGCTTTTAGCAAGACTCAACTTTTTAAATCCATTCACTGAAAAGTAGGTGTACATCTTGCTTTCCTCTTAGCTGAGGAAGATGGACATTGCTACACAAGCTGGAGCCCTCATTCTGCAGTCTCTCCCCATTTTAAGTCAGTCATTCAATTCCTCCCTGCTGTTTTCCCCACATTAAATACCATCTGTCAGATTCCTCATAATTGCTTAACTTGTCAAAATCCTACTGCCAACCCTGTACTTTTTGCATCTATTGGCATCTGCAAACTTGGCCATGGTATGTTCACTTTCCTTAAGTGAATGTAAGGACTCTATGGTGGCATCTGCAGTGATTCCCATGATGTTTCATCAGTTACAATCTTGAGAATGTCCTCTTATCCCAGCTATTTTTAATCAGGCAGCCAATCCTATGATTACTGCCCCCCCACCCACTATTTTAAGTAGCATTGTGCAGCAGCTTTATCAAAACACCAGTGTTGTGGCCAGACTGCCTCAAGATAAATTAAGGTAGCCTAGACAGTAATGTTTAATTTTAAAAAAGGTAAGTGTTAGGTATTATGATTCCAATGCAGTTTGCTCAGTCAAGCTACATGACCTCCTAACTTATGCTCCGTGCACTGACCAATGATGATTGAGCATACCAAGCACCTCCTTTGCTATCCCACCTGCGACTCCACTTTCATGGAAGCATGGACCTGCACTAAGGTCTTTGTACAGCCCAGTCAAGTGGATTGCCCAGGACCTCAAATGCCTGAGGTGTTTTAGAATTTTTTTGGAAGGGTTAAGCAGGATAGACCGAGGAAACAGCAGATGCAAGATTTGCATTACTACCAACAATGCTGTGGCTTGAGTAGTTTGTACCCTGGTTTCTTTTAGAGATGAGGGATAGGTGCCAAGCTGTCTGGAGATGTGAAGCCTCAGGACTTAAAGGTTTTCAAAGAGGGGGCACAGGGGAGGATCATACTGCTAAGGCAGTCTGTACTCAGTTAAAAATAGACAGTGACTCTACTGAAGAGCTTGGGGGAGCTTTAGTGAGTGAGTAGGTACTGAAGATTTATTCCCCCACCCCATAGAAAAATTTCAGACTAGACCTTAAATCTCAGTAAGCAGTTGACTATTTAAGACAGGAGCTTCAGGGGTAGTGAAACACTGGAATCTCTACTGCATAGGATTGTGAATGTTGTCAATATGCAAGGCTGAAATAGATTTTTGAAAAACAACATCTGACTATTCAGTTCAGCCATCTCATTTGATTGAGACAGATTCAAAGTGGGAATTCTACATCTTACCCTGAAGAGGCAAAAGAAAATGCAAATTTAATCTGCTTCATACTGCAGTAATGGCCACAAGAGGTGGCATTTCAACTGTCACAATACTGCCACTGGTGCAGAAAAGGCTGTGCCCACTACAGTATTCAGACATTTGGTGATTAGCATGCCAAATGGCATGTTCCTGGTGCCATTTGTCTGGCTTGTTCTCTGCCTGTTACTGTAATCTGTTTATAGAACAAGGTGGTTTTGCTATTATGCAGCACTTATCCTACATGGTAGCAACCAGAAATTGGTTATTAGTGCGACCATTTGTACTTGCAGTGTGGCTCATTTACACTGACTGTTTTTCAGTTGTAAAGCTCGACAAAAAGGACTCTTCATTTGAGAATTAACAGGTATTTTGGGGAGCCTATAGTTTGTGTTGCCTTCTCCATAATGCTTCATTACTCAATTACAAGAGTTCAGATGATCTAATGAGGCATTGAGAAGGCAACATGAACTGTAGGCTCCCCAAAATACCTGTTGACTCTTCATTTGAGAGTTGAGTTAAGAACTGCAGGTGCTATAAAAGCATGGCTGGAAAAAATTCCAGTTTGTGGAGAGAAATCTATTTCAGGTCCAGGGACGCTTCTGTGGTGTGGTTATTCCTTTGCTTAATTAGCATACAGACTAAAAAGGGTTACCTTAACCATTCAAAGCAGCAAGGCCAAAAACCAACCTCCAGTTTGAGAAGTTATCCAATGCAGTGTCACTATTTACATGACCTATACAAAAATCACACTTACAGCACGTTTCTGGGGTTTCATCAGATCCATCTTCACAGTCAGCATGGCCATCACATTTCAGTTTGAGTGGCAGGCATTGTCCATCAGGACACACAAAGGCTGATGCTCCACAGATGGTTGTGTTAGCTACCAGAGGAAGTTGTGAATTAGTTTCAAGTAGGACTTTAATTACTGAGAAATCAAAATTTAAGCAGTCAAGAATTTATACTCAGCTATGCTTTTACCTCCATGTTTCTATTAGCATGGGCACAAATCACTTGTAGGTACATACTGAATAGCCCATTTAGAGATGTTACCTGGAACAGGTGACACTTGGGTCTCCTGGCTCAGAGGTAGGGAGACCCATCACCAAGACGGTTGTGCCTGGACAGCAAGTGTTAGGCAATCCATAGACATTACATGGTCATGACCAAATCTAAAGTAAGGCTGAACAGTTGCTTGGCTAATATTTACAAAATTAACACTAATTGTTAAAGATTAAAACTATTTCACCTTAAAAAAGGTGTATTATAGAGTCTGTCATACAGCATGGAAACAGACCTTTTTGGTCCAACTAGTCCATGCTGAACACAAGTGTTGAATAGCATTTATCCTATACAACCTTTTAGTGTTTAGGATGCAGGTGTTAGCATTTGAACAGAAGGTGTATTTTTAAAGCCAGCAGTTGAAAAAACTGGAATAATTGCAGAATTTACCAATTCAGATAATAATGCATCAAGGTGCTGCAAATGATCTTTGCTTATTTGGATTTGTCATTATTGACATTTAGTTAAAACCATTTAGGAACAGCCCATGTCTTCTCTATTAAAGAGATATTTACTTTGGTGGATTTTTTTCTTAAGTTGCTTTTCTCATCAGTACACCACTTCCCCCCAACCCCCATTTTTGGTTTTGCTTATTGATGTGTTGCTAGCTAGAATTATGCTTGTCTAATTGCCTTAAAGATAGTGAGCCACCATTGTAAGTCAGAGTTCTGAGTGCAGCCAAAAACAACTGTTAGGAATGGAATACCAGGATTGTAACCCAGTGAAAGAATTGCAATACCTTGAGTCAGGAAGGCATGTGGACTGGAGAGGAATATTTAGCTGGTGTTTCTATCATCTACTGCCAGAGACAGTCAGGAGGTAAAAGCTACAGCTTTTAGCAAAGTGTTGAAGAAAGGAGCCTGGTCAGTTACTACAATGAATCTTGCAAGTGGTACATTGCTGCTGTTAAAAGGGAATGACTATTGAACATGGTAGAAGATAAAATCCAAGACAAAGCATCCATTGAGTGTATCAAGCTTAATTTGTCAAAGCTACACCATGTAGAGTGTAGCTACTCTGGACACCTGCCCTAATGAATGTTGGTCAGGTATTGAGGGTTGGGAGCCATATTTACTTGGCACACTATTCCTATTCTGTCCTGCTATTAGAATATTTGTCGTCCAGTTTAGAGTCAGTGGTAAACCCCTAGTATGTCAGGGAGGGATTCATAGAATCCCTAGTGTGGGAACAGGTCCTTCAGCCCAACAAGTCCACACAAAACCACAGTATCCCACCTAGACCCATCCCCCTAATCTACACATCCTTGAACACTACAGGTGATTTAGCATGGCCAATCCACCTAGCGTGCACATCTTTGGACTGTGGGAGGAAACCCAGGCAGACATGGGGAGAATGTGCAAGCTCCACAGACAGCCACCTGAGGGCAGAATTGAACCCGAGTCCCTGGTGCTGAGAGGCAGCAGTGCTAGCCACTGAGCCACCCCATTTCAATGTCACCGAATATCAAGGGGTGATGGTTAGATTTAGTTTTTCCCCCCCTCCCCCACAAAAAGAATATTGACACCCAAGTGTCAAGTAACATCATTTGCTAGTTATCAGTCCAGACCTGGCTGTTGTTCAGGTCATGCTGCATAATGGACAAGGGTCAGTTTCCAGTATCCAAGATTCTCTGAAGCATTTTGAGACTCAACATCTAACCTAAAGAAGTGAAGATGACTGATGAAGCAGCTAAAAAGATGGAGCCTAGGACACTCTAGGAGTAACAGTAGTGCCCTAGGGCTGAGATGGTTTACCTACATAAATTTGTGGTTGGCCAGCTCCAGCCAGTAGAGAGTTCCCCTTAACTTCTTGGCCTCAACCGTCTAGAACAGTGCTAAATGGTCACTGACATGGGAGAGGTCCTTTACTCTGTCTACTGTAGGTTTTACATAAAAACATTTCATTCAAATGTTTTACCCATACCTCCAATTGCAATGACATTAAACACCAGGTCAAGTTTGTAATGGTGACCAGGAAGGGTCCTCAAACAAATGTTTGAATTGGGAATTAGAATCCTTCAGGACCTCATTTGTCTTGAATCAGAATGAAAACATTTTATCTCCATATTCAAGTACAGTACATGCAAATACATTTCAGTGCAGTTTATAACCATCCTTAATGCTCAAATGGGACAAGTGGAAACTATAGAATATTTAGCACAATCTTTGCTTTTTACCTGGTCTACATGATTTTCCATCTGCATTCAAGTCCATGTCATTTGGACAGAGACAAGTGTATGTTGGGGAGTGAATACTAATGCGAGGAGCAGGAAGACACATGTATTCACAACCTCCATTCAAACTCCCATTACATCGGTTTTTACCTGTTGAAAAGCACATTAAAAACTGAGGAAGCCAGACACTAAGGGTTTGGATTACCTTGTCAATATCCAAGCCAGATTTTTCAGAAATTCAACATAGGCTAGTGCTCACTTGACAGTTAACAATTTTCTCCATTTGCCACATTTTAAAGAGGTACAATTGCAGTTGGAATTTAACATGTCAGTCACCCTTAAGAACACCATAAATACCAGTCATTAATTGGAAAGGCAACTAAGACAGTAAGGCTATTTTCTTAGTCTAAGACAAGCTAAAAAAAATTTGCTTAAGAACTAATGCAGCCATCAGTTCAAACAGTTAGCATTCCAGACTAGGAAACAAGCTGAACAGTGTGTAAGCTATTCCAGTTACAGTGAATAGCTAGGAAACCTCTGTAGCTATCCAACTACAGAAACAAAGATAAACCTGCCTTAAGGCCCTTCACTTCAAATTTGAAGTACTCCTATCCAAAAGGGCTACTGTGTTGGAGACCAGAAAGTCAGTTAACAGATATTTGAATCTGTAAACAAGGAGTATTATCACATGGACGTGACATTGCTACTAGTTCAGGATAAGTAGGCAAGAACTTTTACATTCAGTACAGAGCTTGCTGCTGAATAGCTTCATATGACAAACAGCAATAAGAGGCAGAGATAAAAGGTACTGCAGATGCTGGAGAATCGAGATAACAAGCATGGGGCTGGATGAACACAGCAGGTCAAGCAGCATCATAGGAGCAGGAAAACTTGACGTTTCGGGCCTAAACCCTTCAGCAATAAGAGGCACACCTCTTTTCAATAGAGGAATGGACATATGGTTTCTTGGTCATTAATTTTGGTTACACAGTGACAAAGCAGATTAAGGGCCAGTTTCAGTATTGCAATCAAGCACACCATTTTACCAGGGTGACAGATGGGCAGCTGCAAAGACTTCAGAATTTTTGTGCTGAAGTACCTTAAGCCACATTTTCAAAAAATTGCAAGATACTTGGATTCCCTGCATCAAGTTCATTTCAGCCGAGAGGTATCACAAGTTTCTTCTACAGCTTATGAATGCTGCAGGACATGCATTCTAAGTTAAGACTTGCCAGTTCTGAAATCCTAGTCTTTTAAAAAAAAAATCAAAGTTACCTGATGGCTGTGTTAACTGGTGATAAACAATAATATCATGAGGCTCATCAAGGTTGGAGGCTAAAGTTACCACGTTAGCACCTGTGAATTTATTGGCACTATAAATCATTTCGTTCTCACCATCAATCCAAAACACACGATCCTATCAAAAGAGTTAATTCAGGAATTCAGTCTTCTACACAAAAGTTGACCACCATTCAATTACCTTAGTTTTTCAGATTGTACTTGCAAGCAGAAATACAATTATTTCTGAAGCTAACTTAACAGATACCTGTCAAATAACATTTGTACACTGAAGTTCCTGCTAGATAGGTTCTTGATCATCAAGGCTTGTGGGGAGAGAGCAAGAGAATGGGGTTGAGGAACTTATCAGCCATGATTGAGTGGCAGATCAGACAGCCAAATGGTCTAATTTCTGCTCCTATATAATCTTATGCTAAAGTACTTTTTGCTCCAATGGCATGTTTTCTTACAGTTGCTGCCTCCATGCTAAGTGCATTGTACATGGAGTGATACAGCATAAAAACCAGACCTTTTTGTCTACCTAGTCCATGTAGACTGATATTCCTAAACTAAACTCATCCCACTGAGTGTTTTGCCCAAATTCCTCAACTTTTAATTCATGAAAATACCCAAGTGTCTTGTAGACAAGCTGTACTTGCATCCATCACTTCCTCTGGCAGTTCATTCCACTCAAGCCCCCAGAACAAATTGCCTTATCTTTAAAATCTCTGCTCACCTGAAAAGAAACTTTGTTTTGAACACCACCACTGCCATCCTCCCCTATAGGTAAGAGACCCCTTCCATCCACCTGATTTATGCCCATATTTTAAACATTAAAAAGTCATCTCTGAACCTCCTATGCTCCAGGAGGGAAAGTCCCAGCCTATTTTTAGAATCTCAAACCCAGCAACATCCAAGTAAATCTTTTGTGAACCCCCTCTGCTTAATATGCTTTCTGTAAGAGGAGACCTGAACTGCAAATAGCACTCCACAAGAGGCCCCACCAATGTCATGTATATGGAGGTTGATGTCCATTGTTTGCACCTAACAGCCATAACCTTGATAAAGTATGCACACCATTGTATTATCTAGCTCTGCACATTGAAGTCAATTTTTTTTTTTTTTTTTTAAAATAACACATTGAGGAAGTGTTTGGCCTTTGTATATTCTGGAGACGGAGTCCATATCTATTCAGGTTAAAAGATATGTTATGTTGTCCAGCCATTAGCCACTTTTACTTGAAGGTGGTGCAGCATTTTACTTTAGAAATGAAGCTGTATAGCACTAAAGTTTGGTTAGCTTAGCTTGCTCACATTCAATTCACTGCAATATTAATGAATTCCTTACCTCAAACATAGCCACACCAAGAGGATGAGCAAGGAATTCTTCAGATCTCAATACAGTTTGCCTATCCTGACCATTTAGATCAATGCTTGACAGCGTGTGCAGCTTTGAATCAACCCAATATAAACGGCTTTTCACAAGATCTGTGGATAAATTTAAGAGGTAGTGTATAAACATGATCCGAATGGATATTGCTGCAGAGCAGTCTTTAGTTGTCCACTTACCAAGTGTAATGCCATTTGGCCAGTAAATGTCACCAGTAACAAACAGCTGGCGATCAGCACCATTCATTCCTGCCTTTTCAATCTTTGCTGGTTCGCCCCAGTCTGACCAGTATATGAACCTTTGGATCCAAAAAAGTTAGTTAATTGCTTGTAGTTGAAATGGAGATGCTAGACTGCTATTAACTGTTGGTTTCTATAGGAAAGTTGCTATATTAAAATGGAAATATCTCCTCAGCCTTTAGTCTAGTATGTAGGTTCACTTATCCAAACCCACTGGGTGATCAGTCAATAGTAAACAGAAGGCCAAACATTGGGCTTTGATTTGAAATTGCATTGTTTGTGCCTGGCTATGCATATTTGAATGGAAGTGTCAAAACCACCAAAATGTTAGCAACACTAATTAACTGAAGCTTTAAATTAGCTAAGCAGCAAAACAAAAGAGCTTATCAATTGAAGATACTGGCTACAGAAGTTAAACAATTTCTCAATACCCAGTTAGTGGATCAGCTGCTATAGATGCTGGTTCCTTTAGATTGTCCTCAAAGAGGATCTTCCTTTTTGTTCCCTTGAAATTGCCCACTGAAAGTGTTTTAGTCCCTGAATCTGTCCAATAAATGTTGGCATGAATCCAGTCTACAGCAATTCCCACAGGGAGGTACACATCACTGAAGACTCTTGAAATCTCAAGCATACCATCTTGGTCATCAATTTGTACACTGCAAAAACAAAGGAAAAAGTTAAGCAAACTTGTACAACAGCTTAAATTGAAAAGTTATGTTTTAGTGGATTGCTATAAATCTCATTCACAGCCTACAGACACTGCACAATAGAGCTTTTTGCTATCAGGTGCAAAGCAACTTTTATTGCTGCAGTTCATACAATCTAGTGTTTAAACTGGAATAGTGACAACATTAGAGATCAGTTGCAATAACTCTTATGGATCATTGCAAAGACTTGAGCAACTCTTTAGCCAGTAAGATATAAACCATTAAAGGCTACAAAGTTTCAGATCTGGCAAGAACATCTGATATTTTTAAAAAGGCCTAGTGGTATTGTTAGGCCAGTGACAATAATAAGAGGACATGGCAAGTGTCAGAATTTGACTTCAATACATATCTGGAATTAAGGAATAGTCTATGAGGACCATGAATCCATTGATGATCAGGAAAAGCCTACTGATTTGTTGCCATGTGTATGGAAGTACAGTGAAAAGCTTTGTTTACATATGGTGCAGGCAGATCATTGTAAGCAAGGACAGATTAGTGATTATAAAAAGACTTAGAGGCGCACTGCACAGGGCATGTGCTAGGAGAGATCAACATGAGCAAGATTAGCATTACTTGATGCTCAAGAGTCTATTCAGTCTAACAGTGAGGAAGTTGTTCCTGAACCAGCTGGTGCACGGTCAGGCCTTTATCTTCTGCCCAGAGGAAGAGGTTATAGGAGGTTACCATTTGTTTGCAGCCTTTCTGCTGCAGTGAGCTGTGCAAATGGAGTCCATAGACAGCAGGTTGGCTTCTGTGATGGTCTGGGCTGTGCACACCACCTTCTGTAGTTTCTTACAACCTGGGCACAGCAATTGCTATACTAGGCTGTTATGCACTGGACAGTATGCTTTCAAATGGTGCATCTGTAGAAGTTGGTGAGGGTCCTTGTGGACATGCCAAAAGTTTCCTGAGCTGCCTGGAAGGGGAGATGTTGTGCCATCTCAACCACCACATCGAAGTGGGAAATCCAGGACAGGTTGTCAGTCAGTTATCACTGAGGAACTTGATGCTCTTCACTTTCTCAACCTCACTTCTACAGATGGGGGAACATCTGCCTTCTTTCTGAAGAAAGAGTCCTTTAGGGACAGAAATTGCTGTGTTTACTTGTCTGGCTTGTGACTCCAGACCCACAGCAATGTGGTTGACATTTAAATTGCCTCCTCTGGGCAGTTAGGGATGGGCAATAAAGTGTGGGCCTAGCCAGTGACACCCACATCCTGAGAATGATTAAGATTGACTGACATTTCATACACAGCACATGGTCATGTCATAACAGTTTATTTTATGCAGCTTGCAAACAGAATCCCTACAGGACAGAAGGCAGCCATTCAGCCCATCAAGTCCACATCAACTGACAAGCATCCCACCCAAATCCAGCCCCCAGGGTTATAAGGGTCACTAGACTTGAAACATTAGCTGATCTCTCCAGATGCAGCCAGACCTGACCTTTTCCAGCAACTGGTTTTTGCTGCAACCCCCTACCACATCCTGTGACCCCACATTTACTATAGCTAATCCATCTAGGCTACACATCCCTGTACACCATGTGTAATTAGCATGGCCAATCCACCTAACCTGCATGTCTTTGGACTAAGGGAGGAAAGCACTGCAGACATAGCAAGAACATGCCAACACCAGTCACTGAAGGCTAGAACCAAATCTGGGTACCTGGTGCTGTGTTTTCACATATTGTATAACTTCATTACGTCTCAATTCCAGGTTATTGGAATTAAATGCTGCCAGGTCTTATCCTCAAGAGTGGCCTAGTCTTTGGCCCAATAACATTGGTAGCTAGCCACTATCACCCCATAGGATACAAGACAGTTCAATTCTCACTATTAAGAAAAGCCTCAATTTAATAGGTTTAATTACAGCTCTCCTTGTATTGCACTTGACCTTCAGATCAATTTAATTTTTGTGAACTAGATATGGAGAATAAATTTGTGTTTTCAGTTTGTGATTCCAAAAGTGTCTATATAACCTTCAGCCATATGTTTGCATTTTGAAAGGGGATAGCTATCCTTTGACCTAGACCATTTGCTGCTTTTCTGCAAGATTTCTGGCTGGAAGAGCTTCTAGTGGTTGAATAGTTTCAAGTCAGCATGACATCCTACGTGGCCCTTAGTTGTCATAGCATAGGAAAGGAGATATGGGTCTTACTGAAGAAGTCAGTTGTCTTTTACAGCATGTGGTATCTAAATAGAAGAGCAGGCTTGTGCCTGTGATTCTAAGCAATTCAGATGTGATACAGCATGCATCCCTCAGCACATTATGTGACAGAATGGTTAAGATGAGAGGAGAGCTTTATACCATTATGTCACATGCAATGTGTTAACATATGAACTTGTCCCAAACTTTACAGCTCACTGCAAGACAATTTGAAAGTTATAATAAATTCCTCAAGAAATGTATTACATACAAGAAATCACTCAAAATGCTTCCATAGTTTCCTGGCTTACAGGTCAAATAAAGAGATAACAAGTTTTAGACTGGATGAACAGCAGAGGAGCAGGATAGCTGACGTTTTGGGTCTGGACCCTTTTTCAGAAATAGGGGAAAGTGGATAAAGGAGCAGATAGGTGGAGAGGAGAGGGGATGGGGCTAGTAAAGGAGAGTGTAGGTGGGGAGAGGTCAGTCCACAGAGAACAGAGACAGGATGAGTGGGAGGCAGGGACGAGCTGGACTGGTTTTGGGATGCAGTTGGAGGGGAGATTTAAGCATGTGAAGTCCACCTTGATACCATTGAGCTGCAGGGTTCCCAAGTGAAGTGAAGTGCTGTTCCTGCAACCTTTGGGTGGCATTGTTGTGGCACTGCAGGAGGCAGCCCAGGATGGACATGTTGTCCAAGGAACAGGGGCTGGGGTGGGTGGGGGTTGATATGGTTTGCAACTTGGGAGGTGCAGTCATTTCCCCACTATCCCAGATCAAATAAAAAGTGTTGGTTCTCTTTCCAAAAGCAGCATGAACCTTGAAAAACCAGACATGCTCACCCTGATGGGGAGGCAGCCTCATGACCCACAAAGACTTGACAAGCCAGGAGGATTGGTGAACAGCTCTCCCTGATCAGTTCAGGAGATGGAACAAGCCTTCAAATCAAGGTTTATACACAGCCCAGAGGAATCACTTTCTGAAGTGGAGACAGACCAAACTTGGCTCTCAAAGTAGCTAAAGTTAGAGAAGTTATTTCTGCCACTTCAGCTCTACATTTCAGCCATTTGTGGAATTTAACTGTTCTTAGAAATTGCTTTGAGGAAGCGTTTGGGCTGCATTCCCCAATCCTGAATAAAGGCAGATGACTTTTCAAAGTTGGAAATCTTAGTCAACACACATCCATTGATGCCTTAGTTATCATTGGAGACATCCAACTCCATGTCAAAAGGCCTTCAGTCTTGGGCAGCTGACCAGAAGTCTGAAATCTTGATCTCACCACTGCAAAAGGCAAAATCCATACTTCTAGATTTTTCTAGATAGTGCAATTCATTGAAGACAGTGAAAGCATCTTGCACTTGTCACAAATTCAAGAGTCCAAAACCAGCATCTTAAACCAGATGAGAATGCTGTCTCCCTCCCTTCTTGCAGTGCAGGATGTTTGTTTTCTGACAACTTAGTCTGATGGGTACAAGGCAAGAAACTCCAACACTAGTCTTCAATTAGCCAAGTTTTCTCAAGCCAAGCTCAGTTGGTCAAATGTCTTGTGCATTGCAAACCAGGCACTGACTGGGTTCAGTGGCTGCACCAGCTGAAGTTATCATACAGGTCCCATTTTCTCAACCTCCCCTCTTGCCCACGGTGAGGGCCATCCTCAGATTAAACCACTAGTCATCTAGTGCACCCCTCAGATTATGAGGATTTCACTTACTCAACATTGAACATTAAACTGCCCAAAACCAGAAATGAAAAGACTGAAGTGAATGTTAGATTTTCAGAATTTTTACCTGAAAATTGCATGCTGTACCAAGTCAGCCCAGAAGATTGTCTGTGCTGCAACATCAGCATCAAGTGCTATAGCATTTCTCAGCTGGTCAACCATCTGAGTGTATTCCAAGTGATGTAATCCAATTTTCCTGATGTTGTGACGATTAGTAAAAACCAAAAATGGCTCTTCTCCTGTTTGAAGGCAAGCAACACATCAACAAATGGATCACACAAGTCCTCAATTGTATTTTCTGATCAGAGGCCACTACCATGCGTGCATTATGGTAAACAATAGCAATCCTCTTAACTGAACAATCCCTTCCATGTTTGAGGGAAGATGGGAGAGGAGGACTGAGGTAATGGTATGACAAGTTTAAACAACTGTGTAACAGACTAAGCACTAACAGTGCTGAGGCCCAATAAAAAGTTGTGGTTAATGTTTTCAAATAGAGTGCAAACTATCTATTGGACAACAATAGAGAGAAGAGACCATATAGATGAGGACTAGGCCACTCAGCCCTTTGATCCTGCTCTGCCATTCAATAGGTTTATGGCTGTCATGTTCATTGCAGCCACTTCCCAATAACCCCAGTCTCCTTTGTTGTGATCTACTGAGATCAGTTTAGTGGTCAGGATGTAGACTGAAACCTAATTTTGGCCAAGTGTATGTAATATTTACAGACGGTGCTGACAAAGCACATTTTCCAGAGATTAGTGGAGACTTAGTCTGCAAGCTCACCTTCATTCAAGTCTAGAAGATTAATATCTGAAATTTAGGTTGTCATTGCAATATTTGTAACAGTAATTATACTTACCTACAGCCTTGCAAGCTCCATTGATTGGATCTACATGATATCCTTTCAAACATTCACATTGATAGCTTCCAACTAAGTTAAGGCAAATTTGACTACAGGTTCTTGGATTTTGGCATTCATCAACATCTGCAAGAGGAAAACAACCATCAAATTCATAGATAGTAGAAACTGCAGATGCTGGAGAATGAGACAACATGGTTGCGAGCTGGATGAATACAGCATGCCAAGCAGCAGAGGAGCAGGAAGGCTGATGTTTCAGTCAAGACCCTTCTTTGGAAATGGGGGAGGCGAAGGTGATTCTGAAATAATTAGGGAGGTGGATAGAAAGTGGATAAAGGAGAAGAAGATAGGTGGAGGAGACAAAGTTCAAAGAGGTGGGGTTGGAGCCAGTAAAAAAGGTGAGGAGTTGGGGGGGGAACAGACATGTCAAGGAGGTGGGATGAGGTTAGTGGGTAGGAGATGGGGGTGGGGCTTGAAGTCCCATCAAATTCACAATCTGGGATAATGAGATGAGATTTACTGAATGGAACTTGCCTGCACAGGAGTGTTGGTCAACCAGTTCAAAGCCAGGTGGACATTTACACTCATAACCAATGAGAAGATCTCTGCAGATGTGAGAACAGCCACCATTGTTCACAAGGCATTCGTTTGCATCTGGAAAGAAAATAAAAACCACATTTATGCTTCATTGAAAAGCAAAGTGAAAAGATAAGCCTAGCTATTTACTAAGCAGCTGATGCATGTTCCCATGCAGAGACTGCAAAAAGTTTTAACTGTGCCTTCATGTCAAAAGGTTCTATTCTTGGTCAACTTCTGCATTAAATGCCACTTGGGGATCATTTTTAAAAAACACAGACAAAAAGGAATACTCTGTCCTAACATTTTCTTGGTGTTCTGTTTAATCTAATTATTGCAATCCAAAAACTAACATTCTGGCACATTGGAGGAAAACTGGTGACACAAGAATGGTGACTGGCATAGAAAAAGGAGGTAAATTTACTGTTTTAAAAGCAAGAACAGTTCAGACTAAGTTATTTGAAAAGTTAATGCAGATAATAGTCTGATGCATTTAGTTGCCCCTCCTCCCCGTCCTTTACAGGAAAGGACATTTAGAAAGCTCAACATTTACAAATTTAGACTTTAGTTCAGTACTTCTTTCACTCAGGACATCAAGATTCATTGAAATTGGAGCACCATAGGAAACAGGTTTTAAGCCACATACTGCATTCTTTGAGGGGCTCATCACTCCAGTCCTTGCAATCTTGTTGCTGGTTGCACACTTGGGTTATGTTGATACATTCTCCAGTATGACATCTGAAGTCATAAGGCCCTGTGCACTCTGTGGCTGGTAGAGAGGAAACCAAAATCAGTTTTGAACTAGGGAGCTCAAAACCCCCGAAACTTATTGAATTTAAACGTGTACTTACTTTCACAGTTGAGCTCATCACTTCCATCAATGCAATCAATGAAGTGGTTGCATTTCTTGCTGTCAGGTACACAGTTATTATCACATCTGAAGTAGCCAGAGTTGCATGTTTCAGATGCTAAAAAAGTTTGAAACATTGAAGAAACAAAAGTCAATGTAGCACATTTTAAAAAAAAAAACAGTATCAAGGACCAAATCTAGTAAGCTATTAGTGCTTAGTGTTTTAAGATATTCTCTAATACCAAATCAAAGTTAATCTGTCAAACTGGATTAATTGGTACAGTTGTCATTGATGTTTTAAGGAAAAAGTTAGTTTAGTGCTATTCTAAAGCTGTGAAAAGTACTTTTATTGTTAAAAGTATGGTTTTGAAAGTGACCAGATTTAATGGCTTGTTTGATGAAGAGATTGGTCTTGGTCAGCTCAGACATCAGGGATAACCAGTTATTCGAGTGATATCATGGAACTTTTGACTCCAGAAGTCAGAAAGATCCTTGGAGTATCTACCTGAAAGGCAGTAGAAAAGGCCTGTTTTATGTGCCAGAGTCAGAGTCAACATGATGGGTTGATGTCCCACTCCAGGAATAAGAGGGCCTACAGAGCAATAGCTAATTCCACAGCTGTACTGAGTTCTGCTTAAGAAACTGTAGTTTAGGAACTAGACAATAATATTGAACTACTTTGTCAGATTCAATTTCTGCTTCTATGCATTAATTACCAGAAACCTACTCACTTGGAAGTTCAAAACAAAGTCAGAACATAAATCAGAACTGTGCAGCATGAGAAATAAACCCTTTAGTATCATCCATGCTGACAAGATATGGTAAATTAATCTAATCCCATTTGCCAGCACTTGGCCTACATTGTTCTAAATCCTTCCCATTCGTGCGCCCATCGAGATGCCTTTTAAGTGTAGTAATTGTACGAGCCTCCAATACTTTCCCAGCAAGTCATTCCATACATGCATCACCCTTGCATGAAAAAGTTGACCCTTAGGTCTCAAATTTTGCCCTGTTTGAACTCCCAAATCCTGGGAAAAGACCTGGCTATTCACCCCATCTAGGGGGGCTCATGATTCTATAACATAGAAAGGTCACACCTCAGCCTCTGACACTGAGGAAATAGTCCCAGCCCACTATGTTAGAGACAGTAAATACTATTGCTCCTTGTGCAAAAAACAAAAATTGAAGAAAGAAAGACTAAAATAAAAAAACAAAGAACATTAGAAGCAAAAATTCAGTCTGGAAACAGTGAACTTACAACATTTTGTTTCATCACTTCCATCTTTGCAGTCTTTATCTCCATCACAGTACCACTGCTGATGAATGCATTCACCAGAATCACACGAGAACTCAGCAGGAGAACAAGTCACGATTGAAAGTGCATAGCTACACTTGTCTGGAGCTTCATCAGATTTGTCAGCACAGTCAGCGTTGGTATCACACACCCAATTAGAGGGGATGCATTCTGAACTGTTGCACTGAAACTCATGCAGGCCACAGGTAGGTGATTCGCAGCCTTTTTCATCACTTCCATCACCACAGTCATCTGCACCATTGCAATGAAACTGTTTGGATATGCATCGCCCACTGGTACAAGTAAACTCTAACGGATTACATGTAAGGATGCCTGGAAAAGAACAAACATTGGTTTATTCTTTCCTTTTAAGCCAGAAACTATGCAAGTCAAATTTTTCTTTCATGCATGTTAATATTGCACAAAAAAGCTTGATTTGTTGCCCACTCCTAATCACTAGGAGATTGATTTGACATGCTTTTATTTGTTAAATTGAGTGACTTGCTAGGCCATTCTGAAGACAAAGTGTCAGCCACATTGCTGTGGATCTAAAGTTAGATGCAGGCCAGCAAACTTTCCTCTTTTTAAGAGGAGCATGGGCATTAGAGAACCATATGGGTTTTTAAACTACATTTCATGATCAGCATTACTGACCCTTGTAATCCAGATTTATTGACAGCATTCTTATTCCACCAGCTGTTATGAGATTTAAACCAGCATCCCTAGAGTATCAGCTTCCAGATGACTGGTCCTATGACTTACTGCTGCACCAGCTTGCATTTGAATACATACTGTGGTAAAACTGTGCAAAGTGCAAGTTTAGGAGGACAGACTGGATGGCACATATTAATAGTGTTAAAATACAGGCCACTTTTCAGTGACAATTCATACATTCCATTATAGTACAGCTATCCCAAAATAATGTAGAAGTGCACAAGTGGCAGTAACGCCTCTTGTAATATATATGCTTCAGATTAAGCACTTTTGTGCCAAAGTTAGAGATTGTAGTTGATTGCTTTTCTTTGTAAGAAACTCAGATCTTTACAAAAAGGAAAGAGACAGACTTGTTGCCCAGTTGTGCACTGAACATTATGGATGCAGATTGTTTTGAACAACTTTGATATCATCGTTATATCGACCAAAGAAAAATAGACAAAGTCTATGGTAAACTTGAAGGTAATTCAGTTATGCTACAAAGTTAATCCCTACTCATTCTCTGCTAGAGGGGTAGTTCCACTAGATTTTTTTAGATACCCACCACAGTTCTCCTCATCACTTCCATCACCACAGTCTTTTACACCATCACATTTCCAGGAGGCAGGAATACACTGCAGAGCTCCAGAACTACAACGTACTTCACTGGCTCGACATGTGTGCGTGCCTGGAACAGGACATAACCAGAATTACTCACAGCATTCCCACCTTAATGTTTGGAAGGTGGGTCAGTTATATTACCTTTTAATCAGACTTGGTCTTAGAGTTTGATCTCTGTGTGTAATCCAAGTGCCAAAGATAAACAAACTCGTATTACGAGACCCTAGAACTTGAACATTCCTGGACATAAAGTGCTGAGTAATATTCTGAGCAGGGGAGGTGGTCTATCCGTGGGAGATGCAGGGTTATAGGGTCGGGGGGTTAGGTCTGGGTGAGCTGCTCTTGGTGGATTGGCATGGATTCAATGAGCCACGTGATCTGTTTCTACTGCAGGGAAACTATGTTTCTATGTTAGAATAATATTTCTACTTGATGCTTTTTTCCCCTTAACACCCTCCTTAGCCCAGCTTTCAGCGAGAGTGCACCTAGTGCAACACGACATGGAGTTCTCTACTGCTCAAGTGGATTTTTTTCAAAACACAAGATAAAAAAGCTTTGTGGGTGTGGGTATCACTGGCTGGATCAGCCTTTATGCTCATCCCTAGTTGCCCTTGAGAAAATGGCAGTGAGCTACCTTCTTGAACACCTGTGCGTTTAGGAAGTGCCACAGCATCATTAGGGGAATTGCAGGATTTGACCTAGTGACACTGAAGGACCAGCAATACATTTCCAAATCAGAAGGTCAAGTGGCATTTCCATGCCTTTACTGGTTTTGTCCTTCTGGGCAGTCATGGGTTTGGAAGGCCCTCCCTAAAGGGACTTTGGGAAGTTAGCTGCTCAGCACCTGCTTTGGATGGCCCATCATGCTTACACCTGAATTAGAGGAAAGGCAGTGGGTAGAGGAATGAAGTGATTCTAAAAAGGATGAAGCTGGAGGGTGATATACTAACAAAACGTCATACACCATGTGTTGCAATGACACATCAGATCACCAGGCTAGTCAAGGCCATTTTTCTTAATACTTATCTCAGGAAGTTCATTTTCAGTACAAGCTCCAAGATTCAAACTAGCTCAAAATTGCAGCCAATTAAATAAGAGTCATGTAGTGTCCATGTTAAAATGAGGCTTTAGATTTGTTATCACTTAGAAAGCAACATCAACATTTGTATGTGGCAAATATATGCCACATGCATGCATGGAGATGGAAACTGCATCTTAAATGCTATTTTAAAAATATATAAAAAGAGATTACATGAATGCATAAGCTACAAAAAAGTAGATTTTAAGTTAGATGAGAGGGCATCTACTCACCTAAAAATAAAAACACCATTACCCCAATACCCACAGAAAAGCTAGAAAAAAATGGAAGTTAGAGAGACTGGCCCTCCAGGATGGAACATAATTGAAAAATCTTGATAACTGGCATGTTTAATCATAATGACCAAACTGGGAGTGAGGAGTTACACTTCAGCTACAAAGCCCTGGTTAGACTAGACTTAGAGGCAGTAAAAAGCAAACTAGGACATTGGTATCTTAGCAAGACTATTTGTCTAGAAATCACTGTCAAACATTAAAGTAATACAAAACAAGATCCTGAATTTCAAATTCAAATGAAAAAGGCTGATTTGATCCAAGCTCCTAAAATAAAGTAGGACTGATGGGGTGAAGAGTTAAATCAGTACAGCTACTTGGGACTCTGATACCAGGCAGTGTCTTAGAAAGTGCATACTCAAAACTTCCCAGGAATGAAGTTGCGAGACCGCTACATACGAGGGGTAGAAGGTGGGGACTCCATATGCTGCTCTACAATGATAGCAGTTTTAAACAATCGTGAATACAAAAAAAAAAAAAGTGTTTTTTAATACAAAAAAAATCCCAATCAAACTGAATGGTAGAATTGTCTCCAAGAGGTTAACATGCCTGTTCATGGGGCAAGTTTAGACCCAAAAAGCATCTTTTAGGACAAAGAGAGCGAATGTAGGTTTTACTTATCAGTCTATAAACTGTAGAACTCACTAACGGGCACAACACCATTTACACATTCCTTTGTCATCAGTAAACACAATTCTGACTTATGAGCAGGGTGTGTAATACAGCGTGCAATTTCATTTAAAAATTATTTTAATAATCAAATCTAAAGTAACTTGCTTGCTGACAGCAGGGGGAAAATGGTCAGTCAGACTGATTAGCGAGTAAAGGAAATTCTCTTACAGATTCGATGCTTTGGATCAGACATAGTCATTTGCGGAGATTATTTGTCTCTTATTCCGTCAGTCTCGAGGTACTGTCACACAAGTGATTTTTCCTCTAACAAAACTCTAGCGATGTTTAACGTAGTGCCATTACTCACCATTTACTCTGGTGGGAGAATAGGAACATAAGGCGAGCAGTAATACAGCGACTCGAAAGGGGACCATGTCATTAGCCGGAGGGAACGTGGCTGTAAAAACCCTGTAGCTGCTCCTCACGACTAACTACTCTGACTTTATTTATCGTTCTCCCCTTTCTAACTCACCTAACCAATAGAGCGCTGCACGCTATTTTATCTATTTTGAGCCTTCCGACAATTGACTGGCTATTGGGTCACCTGGTTCACCTATCGATATTATCTATTGGCATTGCTGTCTAATGATGATTGATCAATCGGGCCTCATTAACCTAATTGTAATCTAATTAATACTAGTGACTCCTGCAGTCCAGTGGATGTGTCTGAGCCTGAAAGCTGGGTTTAAGTCCTACCCACTCATGTCTGAATGAGTTGATTAAAAATAGGCGCAACGTCCTGTCGGAGGAAATATATGGTAAAAATATTTTCTAATCAACCTGCTCAGAAATATCATAACACACCTGTAAAGCATATGGGACTTGAACATGGGTCACCTGGCTCAGAGACAGGGACATTACCAATGTGGCCCAAGATTCCTTAGCTGGATGGCATACAGATCCTTTGATGTGAACTTATTAAAGTGAAACCTAAAATCATATTTGATTATTCTAACGAGCTTACGTATTTAGAAACATTTTGGCTGAGGTTATATTACATCAATATTCATACAGTCAAAATCCTATTCTGGAATTCTCACACCACCCTAAATAAACACTGGGTATCATTGAAAGATCATTTTGCGCCGGATCCTTTGGATGTTTTCAAAAGGAAAAAAAAAACTTTTTTTGGAGTAATTTCAGTGATTTAGCCTCCATAGCCTTCTGTGGTAGAGAATTCCATGGGTCCACTACTCTCTGAGTGAAGAGATCTTTCCTCCTTTCCGTTTTGAATGGCCCACCCTGTATCTCCAGACTATGCCCCTTAGTTCCAGACTTCTCACCCTCCCTGCATCTCGTCTGGCCAGCCCTGTTTAAATTTTATATGTTTCAATCAGATCCTCTCTCATCCTTCAAAACTGAAGTGAATACAGACCCAGTCAAACCAACCTCTCCTCACAATCCTGCCAAACCTGGAATCAGAGACAACAAGGTGTAGAGCTGGATGAACACAGCAGGCCAA
>JAHRHZ010000270.1:4312281-4329170 GCA_024137785.1 Ginglymostoma cirratum | reverse complement strand
AGAGGAGCAGAAAAGCTGACGTTTCAGGTCTAGACCCTTCTTCAGAACCCTTTCAGACCCGAAACGTCAGCTTTCCTGTTCCTCTGATGCTGCTTGGCCTGCTGTGTTCATCCAGCTCTACACCTCGTTGTCTCAGATTCTCCAGCATCGGCAGTTCCTACTATCTCTGGAACAAACCTGGAATCAGCCTAGTTGACCCTTTGCCACATTCCCTCAATGGCAAGTATACCCTTTCATTAATTGCTTGCTGTGCCTGCCTGTCTACTTCCATTAGCTGATGCAAATGGACACCCAGCTTCCTTTGTTTGTGCTTACCTTTCAATATAGTAAGATTTAAAAAATACTCTTCCTTCCCGTTTTTCAAGTTAAAGTGTTTAGCTTCATGTTTAGCCATGTTGTACTTCATCTGTCTTGTGTTTGCCACTCAACATGTCTAAATCACCTTGCAAACTTACATCCTTCTCATGATTCATAAATATGCCTAATTCTGTGTCATCAGCTAATTTGGAAATGTTGCATTTGTTTCCTCCATCCAGGTTATTTCTATATATTGTGAATAACTGTGTCCCAAGCACTGACCCTACAAGTCACAGTCTGCCACCCGAAAAAAGGCCCATTTATCCCCACTCTCTGTTTCCTGTCTATCGGTCAACCCGTTTGTAATCCGTGCTAATACATTACCCACTGCCCAATATGCTTTAACTTGGCCCACTAACCTCCTCCAAGGAACTGTATCAAAGCTTTCCAAAAAATGCAAATACACCACATCTACTGGTTCTCCCTTATTTAGCTTTTCTCCTTTATTTTTATCCCAGACAAGAATGAACAATTGTTGTAATTCATGCACATGAATTACTTAAATATGAACTGTTGCCTATCCACTGTCAACTGTAAGGTTCCCCGACCCATCCTTGCCAATTCATACTCTCGTGGTTCCCTGTATTTACATTCAGAGTCATGTCAGAGAAACAAATCTAGTTAGCCACTAACTGTCACCCAGGTTTGCTATTTCTGAATAATATTTCAAACATGACACTGAAATCGATGAATTGGAGCTGCCATGTTCACACATTGAAATGTAAGTATGAAGAAAGTGGTTGTGTTCAAGGTTGGGATATTTTTGGTGTTGGGGTGAGTCTATCAGAATAGATTAATTCCAGAATTTCATTCCCTCAGTGTAGCATGAATGGTTTAGTTCTGCAACGTACATTTGGGAAATGTTATGGACCTCAGAGTTCCCTACTGAGGCATGACACTGGCCTGTTTGTGAAGTGCCCACAGCACACTGCATCAGGGAATAACTTGAGGCGTCACTGTGATTGGTTTGGGGGTTCAGGCATCAGTGTTCTCTTGTTGGCATTTCCCACAGATGATCAGTTCATGTGTCTGAAAGGGGCATCATTGTTGCTGGAGTCCTTACGGTCTTGCTGTGCAGGCGAACATAGCATCGAAGGAGAGAGCAATTAGATCAGCATTAGTAAGCTCAGCAATACCAATAACCTGCAGTTGGAGAAGCAGCAGGGAGCACAATGCAGACACAGATTATCATCACCAAACTCTACCATTTACTGGAGCAGGACTTGGTTTCGATGGGACTGACTGGCAATCCCATCCCAGTAGCTATCAAGGTTTCAGCTACCTTGAAGTTCCATGGCAATAGCTTGTTTTGACGAGCAACCAGGGACCGGTGTGATAACTTCTGATCCTTAACCTGAGTTATTTCCTTTGAAGCTGAGAGGTGTGAGGGGGAAGGTGATAGAGATGGATAAGATTGAGGGGCATGGACAGAGCAAACAGAAAGCAGCTGTTCCCCTTAGTTGAAGTGTTAATAACAAGGGGGTGTTTTTCAGGTTAAAAAGCAGGAGGTTTAGAGGGGAGTCCAGGAAAAAAGGTTTTCACCCAGAGGGTGGTGGGGGGTCTGTCTGGGAGGGTAGTTGAGGCAAGAAACCTCACAACCCTTAAAAAGTACTTGGATGAGCTTGAATGCCAAAAATTCAAGGCCATGGGGCTAGTGCAGGAAATTGGGACTGGTGTTGGTTCACTATAGCTTTGGCTGTACAGGCTCATTGGGCAGAAGGGCCTCTTCTGTACTGCATGATTCTATGATTCTAAGCTGCAAATATATCCACGATGTCACTGATACCATTTTCCCCAGGTTACACTGTTTCCATCCTTCCCCTTTCATGAGATCAAACAGACCCGACGTTGGGATTCTTCATGATTACTAGGCTTCCCACGGACAGGGTGCGTTTGAATGTTCTGACTGTGTTGACCAGTTCTGAGGGAAGGGTCACTCGACCCAAAACATTAAATCTGTTTTTTCCTTCACAGATGCTGTCAGACCTGCTGAGCTTTTCCAGCAACTTTGTTTTTGTTCCTGATTTTGACTGGACTCTGTCACCAACCTGCAGTGTCTGTGACTATTCTTGTGGACCAGGCCAGACCCCCTCAAAATATTTGAAGAAGGTAGCCGAGACCCTAACTTTTTCTTATTCTGAACGTAGATGTGAAGTGGGTATTCCAGGTGTGATGCAACTTGTCAATCCACTCAGCTTTAAGAAAAACACAATTTATTTAAACACTACAGTGGAAACACGACCTAACTTTTGGAAATAACAATACAGCAACTTAATTAATTAACTGTTCCAATACAGCAACATCCCGTAAACATAACCCTTGGCAAAAGGGTAAATTCAAACAGATTCTTACAGGCAGGAGGGAACAACATCCAGAGAGAGATTTCAGAGAAAGACAAAGGAATCCTTTACTGAAGCTTGCAACCCTTCTGGTTCTCAAAACATTCTGTAACTGCTGCAGCTAAAAGAAACTAGGAGGAAACCTGAACTGGGAGAACTGGCCACTGCCCTTCCATTGTTAAACTTTTACTCCCTAGCAACTTTGCTGTCTCTGCCTTTAACAACCTTTCTTCAAAAAATCCGAGGACAAAATAACCTTTCTACAGCAACAGCATCATCGCACCGTTGATGCCACATTGTTGATGTCTGTGCCAGGTATCCTGGCAGCTGCTACGATGTATTCGTACTGAAGAGCTGACAGGTTCTTGATCCTTGAATGACAGCTGAGAAACAAAGCTACCCTCCAAACATGGCTCATCAGACCTTTACTAAACTGTCTCTGATGCAGCACTGCTCCTATTTCCAACGAAGCCATAGTGAGATAGACCATATACCTCCTTCAGGGGTGACGGTCTGTGGGGCCTTACAGTATAGCCTGGAAAGGATGCTCCACACTTCTTTTTAGCAGACTGTGCCCTTCATAATTGGAACTGACAAACAGGGAGATGTCCTGGATGCAGAGAAAATGGAGGATCAACTGTTACCTTTGAGGATGAAGCTGAGGATCAGGACATTGACTGGGATGGACATCTGAGAGATGTTGGAACAAGCCGTTGTTCAGTAAAAGAAACTAGACAGAATCTCATTGAATCCTGCCTCCAGGATGATTGAGCTGGATTTGAATGCCTTCCTACAGTGTTACTTAATAAGGCAAGCAGACCCTGGTCATATTTGCAGTCCATATACTTTTCTAGAGCTATATGAATTACTCATTCTTCATTTAAGTGTACACCTGATATCTTTGAGTGATTGATTTTCAAGTATCTGCATTTTGTAGGTCCAACTCACTGTTAGGGAAAAAGCAGTAATCGGTAAGGCAGAGCAGTAACATTGCATAATGCTCAGTTTTGGGATTTGTTAAGGTTACAGTCAGCATCTTAGAGCTATAGAGTCATACAGCACGGAAACAAGCCCTTCAGTCCAACCAGTCCACGCCGACCACTATCGCAAACTAAACTAGCCCCACCCGTCTGCTCCTGACCCATATCCCTCCAAACCTTTCCTATTCATGTATCTATCCAAATGTCTTTTGAACAGTGTAATTGTACCGACATCCACCATTTCCTCAGGAAGTTCATTCCACACATGAACCACCCTCTGTATAAAAAAATTTGCCTCTTATGTCTTTTTTAAATCGCTCCCCTCTCACCTTAAAATCGTGCTCCCTAGTCTTGAAATCCCCCATCCTAGGGAAAAGGCAACTACCATTAACTCTATCTCTACCTTTCATTATTTTATAAACTTCTATCAGGTCACCTCTCAACCTCCTACCCTCCGGTGAAAAAAGACAAATATTTTACACAGAGGATGGTTTGTGTGTGGAATGAACTTTCTGAGGAAATGGTGGATGTGGGTGCAATTACAATGTTTAAAAGACATTTGGATAAGTACATGAATAGGAAAGGTTTGAGGGATATGGGCCAGGGTCAGGCAGGTGGGACTAGTTTAGTTTGGGATTATGTTTGGCATGGACTGGTTTGGACTGAAGGGTCTGTTTCTGTGCTGTATGACTCTCTGATTCTTGTCATTGGGCACCTCACTCGCAGTTATAGATGATGTAAACATTTCTGCAAGGCATCTTGTAATTTCCTCCCTTACTTCCCATAATGTTCTGGGATACATTAGATCAGGTCCCAGAGATTTTTTGCACCCTTATATTCTCTAAGACCTCCCGAACTTCCTTGTCTGTCGTGCAAACTGTTTGTAAAACATCAAAGTTTATTTCTCTGCATTCTCTAGACTCCATTTCTTTTTCCACAGTAAAAACCGACATGATATATTCATTAAGCATCTCTCCCATCTCCTGGGGTTGAACACAAAGACGACCTCCTTTATCTTTAAGAAACCTTATGTTCTCTCTAGTTACCCTCTTGCTCTTAATGTATTTGTAGAATATCTTTGGATTATCCCTAACGTTAACTGCCAATGCTATCTCATATCACCTCTTTGCCTTCCTGACTACTCTATTAAGAATGCCCCAGTACTCTTCATATTGATTAAGAGATTCAATTGTACCAAGTTGTCTATATTTAAAATAAGATTCTCTTTTATTCTTGACGAGAACCTCAATATTTTTATTCATCCATTGTTCCTTAATCTTACCAGCCTTACCCTTCACTCTAACAGGAACATAATGCCTCTGAACTGTCGTCATCACACACTTGAACGCCTCCCACTTGTCAGACGTCCTTTTACCTATGATCAGTCTACTCCAATCAACTTTCGAAAATTCTTGTTTCATACCATTAACGTTTGCCTTACTCCAATTAAAATCCCTAACTTTTATGGAAGGCTTTCCTTTTCCATAGCCATTTTGAAACTAATAGAATTGTGATCGCTAGAGCCAGACTGTTCCCCACTTTTACTTCAGTCACCTGCCCTGCCTTATTGCCCAAAGTAAGGTCTAGTTTTGCTTCTTCTCTAGGAGGAGCATTCACATATTGATAAGGAACATTTCCTTGAGCACATTTGACAAATTGTTCACCATCCAAACATTTAACACTACGGTAGTCCCAGTCAATGTTTGGAAAATTAAAATTGCTCATATTACAACCTTCTTATGCTTACATATATCTGTGATCTCCCTATATATTTGTTTCTCAATTTCCTCTTACTATCACTACTAGGAGGGAGGATGTGCTAGAAATCTTGAAAGACATGAGGAAAAATAAGTCCCCTGGGCCAGACGGGATATACCCAAGATTATTTGGAAAAGCACAATTTGATTGGAAATGGTCAGCATGGCTTTGTGAGGGGCAGGTCATGCCTCAGAAGTCTTATTGAATTGTTTGAGGATGTGACAAAACACATCAATGAAGGTAGAGCAGTGGATGTGATGTATATGGATTTTAGCAAGGCATTTGATAAGGTTCCACATGGTAGGCTCATTCAGAAAGTAAGGAGGCATGGGATTCAGGGAAATTTGGCTGCCTGGATACAAAACTGGCTGTCCAATAGAAGACAGAGGGTGGTAGTAGATGGAAAGTATTAGGCCTGGAGCTCGGTGATCAGTGGTGTTCAACAGGGATCTGTTCTGGGACGTCTGCTCTTTGTGATCTTTATAAATGACTTGGATGAGGAAGTGGAAGGGTGGGTTAGTAATTTTGCCAATGACACAAAGCTTGGTGGAGTTGTGGACAGCGTGGAGGGCTGTTGTAGGTTACAACGGGACACTGACGGGATGCGGACCTGAGCAAAGAAGTGGCAGATGGAATTCAACCCGGAAAAGTACGAAGTGATTCATTTTGGAAGGTCAAATTTGAATGCAGAAGACAGATTTAATGGCAGGATTCTCGGTAGTGTGGAGGAACAGAGGAATCTTGGGGCCCACGTCCATAGATCCCTCAAAGTTGCGACCCAAGTTGGTAGGGTTGTAAAGAAGGCATATGGTATGTTGGCTTCCAATGGCAGGGGAATTGAGTTTAAGAGCCGTGAGATTACGCTGCAGCTCTATAAACTTCTGGTTAGACCACACTTAGAATATTGTGTTCAGTTCTGGTCACCTCAATACAGGAAAGATGTGGAAGGTTTAGAGAGGGTGCTGAGGAGATTTACCAGGATGCTGCCTGGATGGAGGGCAGGTCTTTTGAGGAAAGGTTGAGGGAGCTAGGGCTTTTTTCATTGGAGTGAAGAAGGATGAGAGGTGACTTGATAGAGGTGTACAAGATGATGAGAGGCATAGATAGAGTGGATAGCCAGAGACTTTTTCCCAGGACGGAAGTGACCATTACGAGGGGGCATAATTTTTAGGTGATTGGCAGAAGGTATAGGGGCGATGTCAGAGGTAGGTTCTTCACACAGAGAGTGGTTGGTGTGTGGAATGTGCTGCCGGCAGTGGTAGTGGAGTCAGATACTTCAGAGACTTTTAAGCGACTCTTGGATAGGCACATGGAGGATAGTAAAATGTAGGATATGCAGGGTAGATTGATCTTAGTAGGATAGTAGGTTGGCACAACATCGTGGGCCGAAGGGCCTGTACTGTTCTATGTTCAATGTTCTATGTTCTACTGGGGGGGGGTCTATAGTACAATCCCATGTCGTGAAGTTTCTCATGTAAGGCAATTGATTGAGGGACCTAAGGAACCTCCTTTTAAAACCTTCCAGCATTGATTGGCTTTTGATTTTTCAGAGTTGTGTCAATCGCTAGTTATCCTGGAATGCTTGAGCAGCCTACAGGTAGCATTCAGCCTGAAAGAGTCAGTGCTTTGTTTAGCTTGACATGTACACCACTGTGCTATGAGGGGGAGCACCACACACTGTACAGCTCCCAGCCTTGAAAGGCAATGTACTCCCTTGGAAATCTGATAGACTGAATGAATCTTTCTCCAGAGATGTGTGGAATTGTGAATGATTCCATACTCTCATTCACAAGGTGCATGTAAATGAGGAGAGATGTGAGTCAGCCAGGCCCTCGCACAGTCGCTGAACATGCTTTTAGCCTCAGTGTTGTCCACAATAAAATGAAGTCATTAACATCATGGTTCAAGGATCCATGGTGACTGGGGTTATCTGCAGTCAAGAAGAGATGTGGAACATTTGGCCACTATAACTTCTTTCGTTTTTGGGACATGTGAAGAGGCTGCCCATCCTCTCACATAACCCTGATGATTTTGTGTAGGATCGGTAGGCAAATTGAAACTTCATCATTGACTTGGTTTAGTTATATTCCCACATCCAAAGTATATTCATCGATTAATCTAATGTTACATAATTCTGTTTAATTTTAACAAATGTCCATCTTAGTACTTTCATATCATGTGACCCTTCACTTGACAAAGAAATGCACCATGGGATTGTGAACAGAGTGAAGAAGATACATTGATGTTTTACGTTTACACCTACAAGGCTTATGGTCCTGCTTAGTTTATTTCTTGATTAAAACTATAAACAAACTTATCATAGAATCCCTACAGTGTGGAAGCAGGCCATTCAGTCCACCTCTGAAGGGCATCCTATCCACACCCACTCTATCCCTGTGACCCTGCATCTCCCATGACCAATCTACCCTAACCTGCACATTTTTGGACTGTGGGAGGAAACCCACGCAGAAACAGGGAGAATGTGCAAACTCCACACAGATACCTGAGACTGGAATTGAACCAGGGTCCCTGGCACTGTGAGGCGGTAGTGCTAACCACTGAGCCATCCACAACTACTTCCCAGCTACTTTAAAGAGGGTGCTTGTGGCACAGTGGTAGTGTTCTTACCTCTGGTCCAGAATGTCATGGTTCAAGTCCCATATGCCTTGGTGGTGTGTCATAACATATTTGAATAGACTTTTATGTTTAAAAATTAAATTGATTTTAAAAATGATTTATAAAACTGCAGTACGGCAGTTATGAAGGGACTGTACATTTAATTTGCCACTTAACACAACAAAAAGATTGGAAGAATGTTCTTACAGGTCCACTTCCATCACTGTAAACCATGGATTTGTTACATAATTCTGCTTGGGAATAATAATTACATAATTAAATAGGGGAGGCAATGGCCTCATAGCATTATCACTGAACTGTTAATCCAGAACCCAGGCAATGTTCTGGGGACCTAGATTTGAATCCTGCCATGGCAGATGGTGGAATTTGAATTCAATAAAAAAAAATCTGCAATCAGGAGTTTAATGATAACCATGAATCTGTTGCTGATTGTCAGAAAATCCCATCTGGTTCACTAATGCCTTTTAAGGAAGGACTATCATCCTCACCTGGTCTGGCCTACTTGTGACTTCAGACCCATAGCAATGTGGTTGACTCTTAAAATGCCCTCTGGGCAATTAGGGATGGGCAATAAATGCTGCCTAGCCAGCGACACTCTCATCCTGTGAATGAATCAATTAAAAAATCGCATACGAATGAAGAGTACTAGAGAGGTCAAACCCTGCCAGTTGCACCTATCAAACTAGTGAATGGAATAGTAGATAGAGGTGTTGTCAAATGTACTACCTATAGGGGGGTCCTTGATTTACTTAGGAAGGCTCATACTTATGAACACGATCCCAGACATGATTGCAATTTTGAAGATCCGACATATAAACATTTCCTGTACTTATGAACAACTGCTTTATGTTTGCCTGCATAGCGTTCCAACTTGTGTACAAATCGACTTGTGAACAGACCAGCTCACACCCCAGGGACTGCCTGGAAATGACAATCCACAGTATGTGGTTGGCCAATTAGGTTATAGGATATTGACTACTGCAAAATTCCCTTCCATCTGATAAGGATCACAAAGATCTACATGGGAACCTAGTCAGTTGCAAATGTGCAAGTTTGAGAAATGTAGCTCTCCTTAGCCAATTTAACACAAGGTTCATTGTCAGGATCAATGCCATCTATTTCTATTGTCTCAGGAAAAAGGCAGCAGGTGCAAAAGAACATTGTTACTTCCAAGAAAAGCAAAATACTGCAGATGTTGGAAATCTAAAATAAAAACCAGAAAATTCTGGAAAAATTCAGCATGTTTGGTTACATTTGAGGAGAGAAAAAAACAGGGTTAATGCTTCAGTAAGTTGCTTTTAAGACAAAATGAAAAAAGTTAGAAGAGGCAAGGCTGGAAGATGTGATTAAATGACAAGAACTAGTGATGCAGAACCAAAGTGAATAATGGAACAGATCACAAAAGGGAAAAACAGAGGCATTAAAAGGAGTGTGAATAGTAGAAAGGTGAACAGATAACACCTAAATGCAAAAACAAGAGAGAAGATAAAAACTCTCATCAATTCTTATCTCTTTAAAAAACTCCAGCGACTTAATTAAACACAAGTTTCTCTCAAGAAATCTATGCTGGCTCTTTCTAACTAAGCCATATTTTTCCATGTGACTTTTAATTCTATCCTGAATAATTGTTTCAAGAAATTTTCCATATTGATGTTAAAAGTTGAAATGTAGCCAAGAGATATCGTGCCTGGGTTGTTAAGTATATTCAAGGATAAGATAGCCATATTTTTAATCAGGAAGGGAATAAAGGGTTATGGGGAAAAGGCAGGAAAGTGGAGTTGAGGATTATCAGATTAGCTAAAGTCTCATTGGATGGCAGACTCGACTGGATGAACGGCCTATGTCTGCTCTTACATCTGATGGTTTACCTTTACTTCAGAATGCTGAAGGGGTGATACTGTTGGTGATTGGGGCTTCAGGGTTGGAGAGGGGAGATGTGCTTCAACACTGAGGTAGCACAAACGGTGGAGAATGATCTATCAAATCATAAAGGCTGCTGAGGTAGCAGCCGAGCTTTCTACTCATCCAGTCCATGTCCCTCATAATCTTATACACTTCTATCCAGGCCCTCTCTGCTCCAAAGGAAACAACTCTAGCTTACCCAGTCTCTCTCCCGAAGCTAAAATGCTCCATCCCAGGCAACATCCTTCTCTGCACACCCTCCAGTGCTATCATATCCTTTCTTTAATGTGGTGACCAGAACTGCGCACTGTACTCCAGCTGTGGCCTAAACAAAATCCTGTACATTTCCAACATAACTTCCCTGCTCTTATGAACTCTGCCCTGGCTGATAAAGGCAAGCATGCTGTTTGTCTTCCTAAACACCCTATTAACCTGTCCTGCCATCTTCAGAGATCTGTGGACAAGGTCCCTGAGATCCTGATGTTTCCTTAACTTCACAAATGAAGCCAAGTCAATGTCAAGGTGTTTGGAGCCTAATTCAAGCTTTTGACCAAATTCCTTTTGTAATTTTTGGGGTTTTGATTGAATATTCCGTTAAATTAGCTAAACTCAGTAACTAAAAGCACTTTACTGCTGTTGAAAGATGCAAGCAGTCGCGGAATATTTCACCTTTTGTAGTCTTCCTCTTTCTTTCATATCTGACATCCCAAAATGACCACCAGTAGGATTTTTAAAAAGTAAAATTAACTGGTTGGATAAGGAATTTCCTTCCATGGCCAGCATTTATAGATCATCCCTTTAAGAAAGTGGCACGCAATCACCTTTTGAGCCTTCATAGTCCATGTTGTGTCTGGACTGCCTCAGTGCTTTTCGGGAGCAGCTCCAGAATTTTGACCTAGTGGCGACAATGGATTGGCAGTATGTCTCCCGGCTTGGTCAGGAACTTGGAGGTGATGGCAATTCCATTTGTCTGCGACCCTTTTCCTTCTAGGTGAGATGTCTAAGGCTTGAGAGGAGCTTCTGAAGAAGTCACACCACTATGTTCCAGTGCATCTTATCAACATTACACAGCATCTAAGGCATAAACCAACGGAAGCAAATGTTTGAAGCAACAGTTAGTATCAAGCAACAGATAATGGAGGCTTGTCCTTTAAACGTGTTCGAGGTTGAGTTAGATTTTTGACAGACAAAGGAGTCAATGGTTATGGGATGCAGACAAGAACATGGAATGAGATTACAATCAGATCACCCATGATTTTATTGAATGATGTTGCAGGCTCAGAAAGGCTCAAGTCCTACTCTGCAGCTCCAGCCATCTAGGCTAGTAGCAAGAACTCCATCAGATTCCTGACTTGTGTGTTGTAGTCTGTGGAAAAGCTTTGGTGAGTCAGGAGGCGAGTCACTCATTTGCAAGATGCCTTGTTACAGGAAGGATAGGACCAACAACTTAATATTCCAGGGTATACAAGTTTCAGGCACAAATGGTGATTTGTAAGAGAGAAGAGGGCATTGCACTATTGATGAAGGAAACCATCACTGCAGTAAGGGGGTAGGGTGAGGTGGGGGGAATGTCTGAGAAGGATCTTCAAATGAGGCCACCTAGGTAGAAATAAAAACGAGGCAATTACTTTGCTAGGATTATATGACAGGTCTCCTAACAGTCAGAACCAGATAGAAGAGCAGATATGTAGGCAAATCACAGAAAGGTGTGAGAGAAACAGGTTATAGTTAAAGGGGATTTCAGTTTTGCTAACATTAACTCAGTTTGCATGAATGATAAGATTAGACAGGGTGGAATTTTTTAAGTGCTTCCAGGAGAGCTTCTTGTGCCAACATGTAAGTAGTCCTAATAGAGATGGGACAGTGCTAGACTTAATCCTAGGGAATGGAGCTCCTTGAGTAGTTGAAGCTTCAGTAGGTGAGCATTTTGGGGATAGTGACTTTAACTCTCAAAGTCTTTATTGAAAGGAAAAAGGTAACACGGAGGTTAAGTTTCTAAATCTCGGGAAAGCCAATTTCAATATCATGAGACAGGATCTGGTAAACATAGACTGGGAGCAGCTACTTGCAATTATGTCTACATTTGGAAAGTGTAAGTCTTTTAAAAGCAGTGAGAATTCCCGGTGAGTGTCTTCCTCTTAGGAGCAAAGACAGTAAATCCAGAGATGCTGGATGTCAAGGGACATCAAAAGTTTAATAAAGGAGAAGGAAGCACGTGTCGGGGAGCAGATTAAAAACAGGAGAGACCCTTCAAAATTATAGAGTATCTGGAGTTGCTTAAAACAGAAATGAAAGCAAAGTGGGGCCACAAAATATCTTTGGCAGTAGGAGTAAGGAAAACCTCAAGGCATTTTGTAAGTATATTAAGCATAAGAGGATTACTAAAGAAAGAGTGGGTCCTATAAGAGACTAAAGGGGCTACCTGTGTGTGGAGCCAATGGATGTGGGTAAGGTCTTAAATGAATACTTCTCATCTGCATTCACAGGGGAGAAAGACATTATAGCCAGGGACGGCGAGGTTCTACAACACATTAAGATTAATGAGGAGGTATTAAATGTTTTAGTGGGCATACAGTTGCATAAATCTCCAGGGCCTGATGAAATGTATCCCAGGCTGCTATGGGAGGCAAGGGAGGAGATTGCTGAGACCCTAGCGGAGATATTTAACACCTTGCTGGCCACAGGTGAAGGGCCAATTGACTGGAGGATAGCTAATGTGGTTCCTTTATTCAAGGAGGGCAGCAGGAACAGACCAGGGAATTACAGATCACTTAGTCTGACGTTAATGGTAGAGAAATTGTTGGAAAATGTTCTGAAGGAACAGGATTAATCAATACTTAGAAAGCCAGGGATTGATCAAGGATAGTCAGCACAGATTGGTTACAGGGAGATGCTGTCTGACTAATTTGAGTTTTTTGAAAAGGTGACTAAATATATTGAGGGCAGTGCAGTTCATGTGGTTTACATGGACCCCAGTAAGGCCGTTGACAAGGTCCCACATGGAAGGCTGGTCCAAAAGGTAAGATTTCATGGGATCCAAGGCAAATTGGCAAACTGGATCCAAAATTGGTTTCTAAATAGGAGGCTAAGGGAGATGGTGGATGGTTGTTTTTGTGATTGGAAGACTGTGACCAATGGCGTATCACAGGAATTGGTGCTGGGACACTTGCTGTTTGTTATGTACATTAATAACTTGGATGTGAATGTAGAAGGTTTAATTAGTAAGTCTGCAAATGACACAAAAATTGGTTGCTGGTGAGGAGCATGGTCTCATGGCATAGTCTGATATTAACCAGCTGGTAAATTGGGCACAGCAACAGCAGACAGAATTTAATCCCAATAAGTGCAAGATGATGCATTTTAGGTCATCTAATAAGGGAAGGATATACACAACAAATGGTAGTGGAGTGACTGTATCAAGGTCAGTCATAGAATATGAGTTCCCTGATTGGGGCTGTTAATGTGATCCAATAGGGGAGCCCTGGTTGACAGATAAAAACAGGAGGGTCCGACATATCCTGTTCACTCTCAGATCTGGATCAGTGTCAAATGCTTTCCACGTGTAAATAAAAGGTGACAGGATACCGGCCTCTGTGGAGTTATTTCAGGTAGGTCCCTGAAGGTGGCAGCATAGGCAGTGGAGATGGCACACCGGATGCTTGCTTTCATGAGCTGGGGAGTAGAATTTAGGAGCCAGGAAGTCTTGTTACAGATTTATAGAACATTGGTAAGGTCACAGGTAGAATACTGTGTGTGGTTCTGGTTGCCACGCTATTGGTAAAAATTGTGATTGCGCTAGAGAGGGGATTTACCAGGATGTTGCCTGGAAGAAAAGTCTCAGTTGTGAGACTGGATAGGCTGGCTTTGTTTTCCTTAGAGCAGAGGAGGAGGATGGGAGGAGGGAATCAGATTGAGCTATACAAAATTATGACTGGCATAGAGTAGAATTGCTTCCTTATTACAGATGTCTAAGACTGGACTGTGCAAGTTTAAAGTGAGGAGTTAAGTGATTTAGAGGAGATGGGAGGAACTTTTTTTCACCCAGGTGGTAGATAAGTGGAATGTGCTGCTTGAGAAGGTAGTGGAGGTAACTTCTTTCTCAACATTTAAGGAGCATCAAGATGAGCACCTGGAATTCCAGGACTTAGTAGGCTATAGACCCACTGATCAAGAATCAACCTCAGCCTTAAATAGGCATGAGGACTCTGCACCACAGTGCTCTGTGGCGAGGAGTTCCAAAGATACTCAACCTTGAAAGAAGAAATTCTGACTCATTCCAGTGTTGAATTGGTGTCCCTTTATTCCGAGACAATGCCCTCTGGTCTGAGACTTTCCCACGAGGGGAAGCATTCTCTCAGCATTCACCCTGTCAAGCACCTTAAGAATTCTATGTTTTAACAAATCACCTCTCATTCTTCCAAACTCCAGCAAGTCCTAACCTGTTTAATAAGGCTCACAGACAATCCCTCTATACCAAGGATCATCGTAGTGAACCTTCTTTGAACTGCCTCTAATGAAACGCTACGTTTCCTAAATAAGAGAACCAGAGCTGCTTTCAGACTCCTGATGTGGTCTCACCAGCACCTTGTACAGTTGTAGTAAGATTTCCCCACTCTTATACTCCAACCCCTTTGAAATAAGGGCCAACATTCCATTAACCTTCCTGATTACCTGCTGCGCCTGTGAGCTATGTGTTTTGTGCTCCCCCCCCCCCCCGCCAAGTCCCTTTCTTTAGCAGCTTTCTGCAGTTTTTACTGGAAAAGCTCAGCAGGTCTACCAGCATCTGTGAAGAGAAATCAGAGTTAACATTTCAAGTCCAGTGACCCTTCCTCAGAACTGATGGTAGCTAGGAAAATATCAGTTTATATGCAGAAGATAGGGGGTTGGGTAAGGAGTAAACAATAGGTGGAGATAGTGGCTGAAGAAAGAGAAGAGCAGTTGGACAAAGCAATAGATAACAATCTGGCTAGGAGGGTGAATAGCTGTTAATGGGGACTGTTAGTGGCTGACAATAGATGGTGTGTGATGGCAGACTGTGATAACAAGGCGTGGTGTGTGGGGTAGGGGGCTAGGACATGGGAGAGTTTAGGCCCTAGAATTATTGAACTCGATTATTGAGTCTGGAGGGCTGCAAGCGGAAAACATGGTGTTGTTCTTCCAGCTTGTGTTGAGCTTTGCTGGAATACTGCAGGAAGCCAGAGACGGACGTTGGCCAGGGAACAGGGTGGTATGTTAAAGTGACATGCAACAGGTAGCTGAGGGTCTTTTTTTACAGGCAGTACGTAGCTTTTCTGTGAAGCGATCGCCCAGTTTATGCTTTGTTTCCCCAATTTTGAGGGGAACACATGGTGAGTATTGTGACCACATACCTGTACGGGCCCAAGTTATGCCTGTCTCGACATGGGGTATGTGGACCGTTCCTTGTTGCAGTCCTATTCCAGACTCCACCCGCAACTCTTTCTCAGATATATTGATGATGTCATTATGCTTGCCTCTCTCATCCGGAATTTAAAAAAGTTAATCGATTTCCCTTCCAATTTCCACCCTGCCCTCACTTTCACCTGGTCTATCTCTGACTCCTCCCTTCCCTTCTTCGACATCTGTTTCCATTTCTAGGGATAGGCTCGGCCCCTAATATCCACTATAAACTCACCGACTATACATCCTTGCACCCTGCTTCCTGTATAGACTCCATTCCATTCTCCCAGTTCCTGCATCTCCGTCACATATGTTCCGATGAAGCCAACTTTGACAAGGGAGCCTCCAAAATGTCCACTTTCTTCCTCAACCAAGGATTCCCCAGCTCCGTTGTCGATAGGGTCTTCAACCAGGTCCGACCCATCTCCTGCACTTCTGCCCTCACCCCCTCCTCTTCCCTTCCGCAACAGTGATAGGGTTCCCCTTGTCCTTACCTACCATCCCACCAGCATCCACGTCCAGGAGATCATCAGCCACCATTTCTGCCACCTCCAGCAAGATGCCACCACCAGAGGTACATTCCCCTCCATTGTCCGCCTTTTGCGGGGACCGTTCCTTCTGGGACACCCAGGTCCACTCTTCCTTCATTTCCAACACCCACCTCTCCCTCCCTCAACAGCCAAAAGTGTTACACCTGTCAATTTACCTCCTCCCTCCTCAGTACCAAAGGGCCCAAACATACTTTCCAGGTGAAGCAGCACTTTACCTGCACACAATCTAGTCTACTTAATTCATTGTTCACAATGTGGTCTCCTCTACATTGGGGAAACAAAGCATAGACTGAGTGACTGCTTCACAGAACATCTACATACTGCCTGTAAGAGACAAAGGTTTCAATTGCCTGCCATTTTAACACACCACCCCGTTGCCTGGCCAACATTTCTATCTCAGGCTTGCTGCAGTGTTCAAGCAAAGCTTAGCACAAGCTGGAAGAACAGTACTTCATTTTCCACCTGGGGACCCTGCAGCCCTCTGGACTCAATATTGAGTTCAATAATGTAAGGACCTGAAGTTTCCTATATCGCAGTCCCCTACCCCACACACCAGGTCTTGTCATCACAGTCTGCCATTACACACTACCTTGTTGTTAGCCACTAACAGTCCCAATTAACAATTATTCACCCTCCTTGCCAAATAGTTATCTACTTCTTTGTCTGTCTAAGTATTCTTCTCTCACTTTTGGCTCTATCCCCACTTATCGTTTACTCCCACCACTCCCTCAACCCTATCTTCTGCACACAAACCAACATTTTCCCAGCTACCATCAGTTCTGAGGGTCACCGGGCTCGAAACGTTCACTTTGATTTCTCTTCACAGATGCTGCCAGACCGGCTGAGCTTTTCCAGCAATGTCTGTTTTTGTTTGATTTACAGCATCCGCAGTTCGTTCAATTATTTCTGCAGTTCTCCTCCATTTAGATAGTATTTTTTTTTGTTCT
>JAHRHZ010000270.1:4278917-4307281 GCA_024137785.1 Ginglymostoma cirratum | reverse complement strand
ACTATCTAAATGGAGGAGAACTGCAGAAATAACTGAACGAACTGCGGATGCTGTATCCTCCTGGAAACGCCTCCACCTCCACGCTTACTTCTCCAACCGCGAATCTAACCCTCCCTCTACTGACCCCTTCTCCCGCCTCCAACACAAGCCCTCCTCCTGGAAACCACCTCCCTAACCTGTTTTTCCTCTCACCTCAAGCCACACCCCCATCTCCTATCTACTAACATCCCGCCCCCTTGACCTGTCCGTCCTCCCTGGACTGACCTATCTCCTCCCTACCCCCCTACCCACACTCACCTTTACTGGCTCCATCCCCGCCTCTTCGACTTGTCTGCCTCCTCTCCACCTATCCTCTCCTCTATCCATCCTCTATCCGCCTCCCCCTCTCTCCCTATTTATTTCAGAACCCTCTTCCCCTCCCCCATTTCTGATGAAGGGTTTAGGCCCGAAACGTCAAGTTTTCCTGCTCCTATGATGCTGCTTGACCTGCTGTGTTCATCCAGCCCCATGCTTGTTATCTCGGATTCTCCAGCATCTGCAGTACCTTTTTATCTCTGAAGCTAATGGAGGGGTTTGCCCTGATGCCCATCAATTTCAGGTCTACCTGGTGCCAACTTGGCGAAATGCTGCCTAATATCAAAGGCAGGTACTTATCGCAATCAAGAAATTCAGTTCTCCATCATACTTGGACAAAGGCCCTGATGTCACCACCGAAGCTAAGGTTTAAACCAGCAATAAATACTCAAATCGACGTACATGTAGAAAATACCTGACACTGGAACTTTTAAAATCAAAACTAACAGCTCAAAAAGAAAAAAAATTAAAGAAATACATGAAATTCTGTGCATTTATCATTTTATTGGCAAGTTTAAAATACAGTTTTCTCTGACATATTGATAGTTCAAACTTTCACAAGCAATTACAGTTATGATGAAATACAAGGAAATCAATTACAAATTGAAATTATAACCACAAATTGAACTGAAATTATTTTCAAAATCCCCGTACTGAACCATCACCCCTCATGCAATCAAGCTACATGTAATTTTAGCACCTCTGGGATTTCTTCCTAAGTACCAGTCAAAAGAAGCTTGTATTTTATGAAAGAGAGTCTTTGAGTTCAAGTGGAAAGTCATCTGCTCTATTTTGCTCACAATAAGTTTGTTCAGCATCTGGAGGAAGTGGAATCAACACATTTCAAAATTTTAAGTACAAGCATGAATAAATAGCTTAAGACCGGAGTTGTTTCCTATATTGAAAATATTCCATAAAAATCATGTTTAAGGAAACATGATATTTCATCATCTCCCATAAAGTGGGCCACCACAAAGCTATTCAGATGACAGAATGTGGTTGAATTGCTATTAATTTCCAAACACTTCAAATCAACTTGCCACACAGTACTCTAATCTGTGCGTTTTTTTTAAACACAAGGTCTAAAAGTAATTCACAAATCACAAAACACAGTTTTACAATTCTTTCATGAAATGGCCCTTAACTAACCTGACCTCAATTGTGGCAACATAAATAACATTTTAGGATTCCCCATGAAGTATCCCAATCTTGCTAAATTCTTAATTAGTGCTTAAATAAACACAGACAAAAAACGTTCACTCTTTACAACTGAATTAGATTTTATTTGCCTTGGGCAATCAGATACACCAAAGACATTGTGCAAAGAAAGCAAGAATTAAGTACACTTAAGGAAAAGCTTATTATCAGCACTGGTTGCAAAACAATATTTTCAAAACAAAAACTAAAAAGGGATGTGCATAATGATACAAATTTTCCACTTGAATGATATGTCAGGATTTAAAGCTGTGGTGACACTGACCTTCAGGAACACAAGAAAAAGCTATGACATGTTTTAATGTATATAGAAACTGATACAATTCAAAAACATTCAAATTCAATTTAACAAGCATAAAGCAAATATATGATGATGCAAACAGATGTATACTTAGGAAAATTATTTTATTGCAGTCATGCCTACACAAACTAAACTAAAGATTATACTGTTCTACTAACAGATTTACTTCTCAGATAAAGGACAAGCTGGGGAAGGGTAAAGAAGGGAAGGAGGAATTATGGATAGTTGTGCAACAAAACATTTGATAAAGTTACTGAAACAAAGACTTGTCCATGAAGCAATTCACATTTTTAAAAAAATTAAATCATTCATCTTCGCTTCCACTGATGTCAGATTGGTCCTGGGAAGGGAAAAAAATAATCTAATGAAATTGACAGAATACATTCAGAAGAGCTTTAAGACACATTTTCAAATCCAAGGGCAAGTCCTAATTTGCAGCTTGATGTCAGCTTTAGTAGCTTGAAATTGCCACATTTGACAAACCTTCAGTTTGAAAAGCACAGCTAAATTCTCATCAAATATCACATCCAGAACTATGTAGCTTCTATATTCTTTAAAACAATTTATTTGACATTAGTCTTCACAATTAAAACTAAATTATGCATAAAATATGTATAATATTTGAATCTTGTTGAATTGCAGCAGTATGCAATATACAAAACCATAAGTGGACACACACTTGATATAACAAAATGTGTGTCAGGGAACATTCGCATTCTACACAATCTTTGGTGGCCTTTGATGTCAAATTGTAGCAGAATGTTACAAATCAAAAGAAATGGGATGTCAAAATTCATTTCATGCTATTTCATCTGAGAAAAATCTGAAGGAAATAAGCTGTTTTGAAATGAACCATTTCGCAGAAAGGTGGCAATATAGGAGCCTCTGATAAATCAAACTTAAGTGATCAATTCTAATGAAACTTATTTTCATTGCTCTTAGTTTTCCAAACACAAATATTAATCACAGATTCCTAACAACCAAATGGCCTAATTTCCAAATTAGCAGTTTTATACTGTAAATATTCAAGTGAACAACAAATCAAGCAATTTAAAATATTTAGTTGTGTGCAAAGGAAACTGGAGCATAAATAAATACATTTCTAGATTTTACATTTCGCTACTCTACATTGAATCAAACACATTGATCTTAGAATCACAGAATCTCTACAGTGTGGAAAGAGGCTGTTCAGCCCATTGAGTCTACACTGACTCTGAAGAGCATCTCATTCAACCCAGCCTCCTCATCCACCCCTACAATCCCAAATTTTTCATGGCAAATCCACCTAACCTGCACATCTTTTGACTGTGGGAGGAATCTGGAGTACCCGGAGGAAACCCACACAGCACACGGGGAGAATGTGCAAACTCCACACAGACACAGTCAGCCAAGGCTGGATTCGTACCTGGCGCTGTGTGGCAGTAGTGCCAACCACTGAGCCACCATGTTGCCCTGATTACATACAGCACACTGATTACACATCCAAAATGTTGTTTTTTCACCCAGTGAAAATTGTAAGGAAAGACAGCAAGAACTACAAACATTCACAAACAACACTACTACCAATGTAAACAAAATGTGATTTTTATATAAAATTGCAAACATTATAAGGTCTTAAAAAGTCCCTGTTCCAGGCTTCCACTTAACACATGCACCAACTATAAAAATGTGCTTAGAATCACTATAATTATCTGGCATTGTCAATTAAAGAGGTTGGGTCTTGGGTGAATGAACGCACTGTTATAGCAACTTTCCTGTTTCCATTTTAAACAAAAGAACATTACAAGAACAATATTGAATACAACCTTTTCCAATATTCACATTTTAAAAAGTTTTTTTTCTGCCTCCTTTTCTGCAAAAATGACACACATGGTGTGTGTAATTTCTACTTAGTTCCACCTGGCCCTGTCAGGACAGTTATATTGCATGCTATCCTTCCAATCACTTGTAGCCACGAGGGTGAAGAAACTGACATACATTGTTCTGCCAGGACCCGAGTTCATCAGCAGATATTTTCCTAATCAATCTGTTCACAGGTATCATGACACAGCTTTGGAACAGGTGGGACTTGAACTCAGGCCTCTTGACTCAGATGTAGGGACACTAACACTACATCACAAGAGCTCCCCAAGAGATTATCAGAAAATCTGGTATAATAGTAATTCAAAGGGCATAGCAAAAGCTATAAGTGGTTAAACAACCTTTTACTTACATGCAGTCTGTGAAACCAGGAGCAGCTGAATGATAATTTATTGCAGGATTAATTTAGCAGCATTTTTAGTGGCAACAGAAATACTGTTCTAGATTTATTTACAGTCCAAAACAAGTATTGGCTTTTAGCATTTTTTAAACTTATAGGCCATTAATTATTAGAAAACATTATCAGACCCCTGACCAGAAGTGGTTCTTGTATTCAAAGGGAAATAAATTGTTTAATGGGCCAAGTGATGGATATAAATATTATAGATCACTGTTCATGGGCAATGGACTCCAAACTCAAATGCATTTTTTTTTAAACTGGCAAGTGCATGTCAATGGCAAGATGGGCATTTACTGCCCATTCCTAACTGTCCTTGAGAAAATGGCATTAAATCATCTTCAACTGCTGTGGTCATTGTTAGAGAAGGAGTTCCCCGATTTGGACACGGGGGGGTATTAACTTGAAGAACTTACAGAAGATGGTGTTTCCCCTTCCAGTTTTCACCACTGTTCTTCTCATTGCCTATATGGAACCTCAGTGAGTTGTGACAGCATCTTGTCAATGGTGCACATCACAGCCAGAAGGGCAAGGAACAATAGTTTAAGGTGGTACTTTTAGCACTAATTCAGCAACTCCTTTGTCCTGGTTAATATCAAGCTTCTTGGAGTGTTGTTGGAGTTACAACTATCCAGGCAAGTGGAGAGTATTCCCTCACGCATTCTTAACTTACGCCTTGTATATAGTGAAAAGGTTTTGGGTATTCAGAGATTTCAGAATGCAGTCTCTGACCTACTTGTGTGTTCATTATTTGTATGGTTAGACCAGCTCACTTACTGGTTGACAGTAAGCCCGAAATGTTGATCCTGGGGTAATCAGCAAAGGCAATGGCATTGAATGGCAATGGTTAGACTTTCTCTTGATGGAGATGGTCATTATCTGGCACTTGTATGGTGTGAATATTACCTGTCACACATCAGGCCAAGCCTAAATCATGTCCAAATCATTCCATATGCAGGCATGGATTGCTTCAGTATCCTAGGAGTTACAAATGATATCGAACACTGTGCAATCAAAGTTTCAGTAAACATCCCCACTTCTGACATTAAGGAAGGAAGGTCATTAGTGAGGCAGCTGAAGACGGTTGGGCCAGGGATAAATTTAATGCCCTCTAATAAACACAGGCATCTTAATTTATGCTAGGTATAACTAAAAAAAGTGGAGAATTTTATTCTAGATTGCCAATGACTGCAATCTTGCTCATGCTTCTTGATGACATGCTCAGTCAAATGATGTCTTGATGTCAAAGATAGTCACCCTCACCTCTGGGATTCAGCTCTTTGTTCCATGTTTGGGCTGAGGCTATAATGATGTCAGGAACTGAATAGCACTGGCAGAACCCAATCTGAGCATCAGTGAGCGGGTTACTGCTAAGTGCCAATCAATAGTATCCACCCAGAAAAGTCTTAACAGTGTTCAAATAAAGTGGATGCAGGATTTAAGACCAACAATAAAATGAATTTGCAGAATTGCTTTATTCTGAAACTTTATTCGTCCACAGATGGACTTTATGGTAGAGGGGCAGGGAGCCAACAGATATCTTCCTTCGTAAGTTACATGACTAGGGCATACCAGCAGCTCAGAACGAAGTGGAGGAACAGCTATGAGATCAAATTTGTAAATTAAAACCACAGAAGTGCAGCATTCATATTCATATTCCTGCAACACCATGTGAATGACCTAAAAGGCCACAAGAAGAAACTGCTTTAATTTGAATTGAGGGGCTCATCCTACATAACCAAAATTACAACTTTGGTCACGTTCTAATGGTTCAATGTACACAGCCAGGCTCCATATAAAATGTATCTTTGCAAACTGAAGATTTATGCAAATTCTACAACAGCAAACCATCTTAATTAAAAACTTACATTGTCATCTTGGTCATCATCGCTGTCATCATCACTAATGACAGGCTTGATTTTAGTACGACCTAGCCGTTTCTTGCTTTTTCCTTTCTCGCGACTTTTGTCGCTGTCCTTTCGACCAAGCTTTATTTTAACTTTGACCGATTTTGCTGCAAGTTATACAGAAACAAGTATTTTAAAAATATTCTATTTACTGAACAAGAAATTGGGTGGAAATGGTTATAAACAGCTACGGGGAACAGCAGATTGCTAGGTGTGTGCGTTGCAAGGCTGTAACACATGCACAGCTTAATGATTATATTTAATTTGTTTTCTGTGCAAGTTAATCTTATTATAAACCAGCTGTCAATCATAACTATTATTCTGCCAAATAGCTGTGTGCCAGGTAACAAGGACGGAGGGTCTTGTACAATCTGCAGCACTATCCAAACAGGCATTTGTTTTCCAGCACAATCTATACCAATCTCAACTAAATCTTATCTGCCGAGGTTGATTAAAGGGGATTTAAACTGCCAACTAGCAAAACTAAAACATGCCGTTAGCATTTCCTTGGAAACATGAGAAATCAGATCACACCACATTAGAAAAAGAAATTGATAATCTGCTCAGACTGATACCAAAATATGACAGAATGGGGGGAGGTCATAGAGATAGCTAAGATGAAAATCTTATGGAACAGCACCTCAAGCGATGTTTCCTTATTTCTGTCTATGTAGGTAAATTTAAATGATTCTATTCTGCAAGTCAAATAAAATTCATTCTTGCTCCTCATTTTCAGTAATTCCTTTTATTTCCCTCTTATTTCGTACTTCATAGACTATGGGATTTTCATTGCGTTTTTTTTCAGAAAACAGGCCTCAGGGGGAAAAAAATGTCAGTTAGGCTATGCTCGCTATTTATAAAACTGTGATAATTTGAAGGGATATGTATTGCTGTCTCAAAGAGCAAGGCTCACGATGCACAGTATGTGAAGCCCTGGTCTACAAAATTAACACGAAGCATCCCCTTAATTTAAGGGACAGCTACTGAAAGCTTTTCCATTCAACTGAGGAATCTGTACTTTTAACACAACAAAAAGCTTTTGAACAGCATGATATACCGAATAACTTTCTCTGCCAATTTGCAGTTACCAAGTTACATGATCTTATCCTGCCATTTCATACCTCTTTGAAATCAAACCTTCCCTGCAATGCCATTCCCCCTCAAAAAAACACAACAAACAATCTCTGCAGCTACAGTAACCTTGGCGGTCATCTTGCCAAACTTCTGATGTTTTTCTTCTCCATCAACCATCACACCACTAACGTAACCAACTGTCTGCAGCTGCACATTGACAATCTTTTCCAGTTCTCTGTGCACCCCCAACTACCAAGTCAAACCAACAACACACGTGCCACTTAAACTGACCAATGAAACAGACAAAAACAGAGACAAAATCCAATTCTCAATCTTATAAATACAAATCTCAGAATAATAGCAATGCAAAGCTTTGTGTGTCTGTCCCTTTTCATGACTCTGCCATTGATAGTCACTCAAACTAGGTCACTTGCCAGGGAGCTATCCAAGAATTGTAGTGATTTGGAGATTAAAGTCCTTTGGGATAAAACCGGAGCTCTCCAACACCAGATCCGCTCGCGCGCCCCCCCAACACACACCCCAGTTTAGTATTTCACTTCATTATTTAACATCAGAATAGATAGCAATGGACCAATTCTAACAGTAATTTAAGACATTTAAAGTGCGACTCAAACAGTGAATGTATAAATTAACATTTATAGAACTTGGGGGTGTGGGGCACCATAGTGCTGTCAACAGAGACTTCCAGGATTTTGACTTAGTGGCATGAGGGAACAAGTCAGGATGGCGAGAGCTGGATGAACACAGCAGGCCAAGCAGCATCATAGCAGCAGGAAAGCTTGACGTTTCGGGCCTAGACCCTTCATCAGAAATGCATTTGACTTGAATTAAAACATTCAATGACCCTCAAACTGCTCAACTATTCCTAATCAGACTTTACAAATAACAGGTCTTGGACACCAAGTTTATAATTTAATAATAAATTGTTAACTTTTAAGAATGTAACAAGTGAACAACAAGGCAATCTTTTTAATATCCACGATCTAAGCCCAATCTTTGAATATAAACCTTTACTCACACAGACAGACAGAGTTAAGGGATAAATTAAAAAGAAAATTCAAAAATATAGTAATATCTTCCAGTTTGATAACCGTTTCAACAATGAATAGCAGGGCTTCATGAAATCCTTTGACAATAGGTTCTATTCTAGGCACGTAGGACTATACGTCTTGTTTGAATTCCCAAGTCAATGCACAGTATCCACAGACCTCTGGAGACTTTTACTTATTTCTTACAGACTGGGATTCTTGTCTCAGTTTCAACAATTGTATAACTGGAGAATGATTTAGAAAGGACATGAGGGGCAGCTCATCTTATACACAGTGGTTCCTATGTAGAATGGACTGCCAGAGGAAGTTTTGGCTACAGGTAGAATTACAACATTTAAAAGACATTTGGATTAGCACATGAAAGGTTTGGAGGGATATGGGCCAAACACAGGCAGGTGGGACAAGTTTAGTTTGGATGTGGCATGGACTGGTTGGATCGAAGGGTCTGTCCCTGCGCTTATGACTCTATAAACTAGAGACAGCAAAACCAAAAACAGCATCCCAGTCTGGCAGCTTCCAAAGCAGAATTATCTCTTGCCCAAAAAACCCAGTCAGTCAGAGCTAGTTCACTCTTTGGGTTTCTCTTTCTTTATTAACATTCTGTGGTTGAATGGTCAGACCTGATTCTCCTTTGATTGAACAATTCGACATCCAACCAGCTGCCAGTTCCCAACAGCAAACATCAGCCTTTTGTTCTGTTTCTTTCCCCAAACAACCTGCTGTTCAAAGTTCAGCTTTCAATAGCATCTCTCAGTTCCGAATTTAAAAAAAAGGGAAAAGTACTCATTGCCTCAACACGATGTATCTACTTGCCTTGACTTGACTTTCAAGCTAATGGAGGTCATGAATTTGGAGGGTGCTGTCAAAAAGTGCCTTGGTGCATTACTACATTGAACATGGTAGTTAGTACATTCTGCTGTCACTTTGCATTGGTGGCGGGTGGGGTGTCAGTCAAGCAGGTTACTTTGTCCTGGCTGGTGTCAAATGTCATCAATGTTTATGTAGCTGCCCTCACTAAGCAAATGGAGAGTACTGCATCATACCCTTGACTTGTGCTTTAAGGATGATGGTCAGGCCTTGAGGAATCAGGAAATGAGTTACTGCCTCAGAATTCCTAGCCCTTGACCTGCTCTTGTAGTCATAGTATTTACATGCTGATCGAGTTCAGTTTATCAACAGTGTCCCACAGGAAGATGGTAGTGGGGTTTCAATGACGGTAATTCAATTAAATGTCAAGGAGAGATTCAAGAGATTCTCTCTTGTTGGAGATGATCATTGTCTGGCACACGTGGGGCACAAATGATGCATGTCACTTACCAGCCCCAATCATGTTACATAGCACTAAGAACTGCTTTGGTTTTTTTAGGTGCCATGAATGGCGCCAAACATTGTTGATAATTGCACAAACATCTCCACTTCTGACTTTATCATGAAAGGAAGGTCATTATATAGCAAATGAACATGGCTGGACCTAGGACGGAGATGACTGACCTTCAACAACCATAAGCGGCCTTTGGGTTGGGTACAACTGTGAGTAGTGCAGAGATTTCAAATGATTCCCATTGACTCTGGTTTTGTTAGAATCTTTAATGCTATACCTGTTCAAATGGTGCCTTCACACCAAGGGGAATCACTCTCACCTCAACTCTGGAATTCACCTTTTTTGTTCACAGTTGGAAAAAAGCTGTAATGGAAAAAGGCTGAATGGCCCTGGTGGAACTCAAACAGAGTGGCAGCGAGCAGGAAGTATCTACATACCATTAGTTTGTTTTTTGGGTTAAATGAAAGTTTCTCAACCTGATTCAACACTACATAAATTTAGTTCTGTTCATCTTCAATCATGCAATAGACTTTTCATAGTAGGAGATTTTTGTTAAAGTAAGACGTACACATATTTAAACATCAGCAGTACGAGGAGTTGGAAGGATTTCTTCAAGACAAAATGTTCACAGCTAATAGCTGGGATATTCCTTCATTATAAAGTTGTATTTTAAAAAAAGAACAGTGCAATACAGCTAAAGCCATCATAAGCTTCACACATGCACAATGGTTATATTTTACATATGTAAATGTGACAGGCTGCTCCTCCTCTCCCCACATACCCCATAACAAACCTAAATGTAGCACGGTGATATCAGGTCAACAGTACAATGTTATTGCGTCAATCTAGGTTATTATGCAAGGCAAGTAGGGGCATGGAATTTGAAAGTCCAATTGGAATCTATTGAGCCTGTCTGCTGCATTCTGCATGAGAAGGCATTGGAAGATCTTTATTGTCAGTATAATGAGGTGATGATAACAGATGAGAAAGCCTGCCACCAGGGCCGTAACTACTTATAGCAGCATGTTCTAATGGTGAAGATGTGGTTGACTTCCTGTTCCTAATCTTAGGCCTCTGTTGTAAGACTGCATGGCATACAGTTTCAATTTGGTGCAAAGACCACCCTGAACTGTTGCTCCTCTAATTGGCGTCACTAATGAGCTATCAACATTTGTCTGAACAAGCAGAGCACAGTTTCTGTTGTGCCTCCCTTATTCTATTAGAAAATAAACATTCAGCCCTTTTCCTGGAGATTTATTGGTTCCATAGCACATACCGGCTCACACATTCCAACAAGGGCCACTATTTAGTGATTAAAAAAAAAAAACGAGAATTCTAAGTTATTTTTGCTTCTTTAAATTTGGGAACATCAAGGCCAACTGTATTTACTCCCCTGCCACCACCTTCTCATTCGCTGGCTGATATGGTTGTTGCAGGCTAGGCCAGCATTTATTGCCCATCCTTAATTGCCCTCCAGAAGATTGTGATGAGCCACCTCCTCGAACTGTTGCAGTCTATGTGGGATGGGCATATCAACTGTCAGGGAGTTCCTAGACTGTGACTCAATGACATTGGAGGAATGCCGACGTCAGTATGATGTGTGGCTTGGAGGAAGCCTGCAATACTGCTCATCCCTGCTGTCCTTGTCTTTCTAGATAGTAGAAGTCACAAGTTTGAAAGATGCTGTTGAAGTAGCTTTGGTGAATTGCTGCAATTCATTTGAGAGAGTACACACTACTAGCACTGGCTGTCAGGGACAGAGGGAATGAAAGCGCATTGGAAGTGATGGATAGGGTTCCAAACATGAGGTTACTTTGTCCAGGATGTTCTCAAGTTTTTTTTAAAAAAATGCTGTTGAAGCTGCACTCGTGCAGGTTAAGGGGAGAATATTCCATCACTCTCCTGACACTTTCCTTGGGGAAGTCAGGTGGAGTCACTTAACGTAGAAGTCCCAGCCTCTGACCTTCTCTCGTAAACAGTTTTTTTTTTTTTTACGGCTGATCAAGTTCAGCTTCTCATTAACGGGAATGCCCACCTCACTCCCATAACATTGCTCGTGTGAGACTCAATGAAGGCAATACCTCTGAATGATCTCAGCAGATATCTACTAACATGGTATAGATATTCACACTGTACATGTTTATCTATTTATTTAACATGACAAACCACAAATAAAACACAGAATAACATTTCAAACTTACTCTCAGATCCCGACTCCTCCTCTTCATCGTCATCATCATTACTTTCCTCCTCACTTTCTTCTTCTTTAGCAATCTTCTGTCTTGCACTTTTGAATACAGATTGAAGGACGATGGAATCTTCATAAATCTGTAACAAAGCAGTGTGTAAACAGAATGAACAAAAACATCTTCAACATGGAAGGGTTTAGAGGGATATGCTGGCAAATGGGACTAGATTAATTTAGGATACCTGGACTCTGACTTTATGTGTCCTTTGCTATTTTAGTGGATTGAAATGTGCTCACAATTCAGTTTTTTGTTGTCTTAATTGGTTTATTTTAACTTCTTGACATGTTAGAGTCTTAGTTTTCAAAGCACAGAAAAAGGCCCTCTGGTCATCAAGCATATAACAATTCTGTTCCCATTTTCCGGCACTTGTTCCTCAGCCTTTGTACACTATAATGTTTCAATGCTCATCTAACTACTTTTTAAATACCATGAGGGTTCCTGCTTCTATAACACTTTTAGGCAGTGAGTTCCAGATATCCACCAGTCACTGGGTGAATTGGTTTCCTCAAAACCTCTCTAAACCCCCTGTCCCTAGTCTTAAAACTTTGCCCCTGGTTATCTGGCAAATGGATAAATTTCATCCTATCTACCCTGTCTATACCCCTCAGAACCTTATACACCTCAAGTAGATCCGCCTCATCCTTCTCTGCTCTAAGGAAAACAGCCGCAACATATCTAGCCTTTCCACATTTGTCAAATTCCATATTGTAATATTTATATATCATAATGTTACACAAAAGTGAATGGTTCCCAATTACCCAACATCTGAGAATTCACTTTGTAATTAAACTTCCCACTATCACAAAACTGTAAGGTAAGTGTGGAACTAGGTAGGTCAGAGGACGCATCACTATAGGGATGACGTTTGAAGAACTCACTTGCCAAACATTTCAAAATTAAATGTCCTCTGAGAAAGACGCAATTTACAAGGTTTTATGTACAAACTATCAATCTTCAGTATTTTTTCTGCACACTGAAGAAACAAAATTTGATTTTTGATAATTCAGAACCAAGAACAGGGCTTTAGCAGAACTTAAGTAATTGTAACTTAGAAGGATATAGAATCGATATATTTTCCAAATACATCAAGTGAGAAACAACCACCGACCATTACTTTCACAGTTCAAACTCAAAATGAGATTTGAAAATGTTTTCTCACTCCTTAAAGGAGGATCAGTGGCAAATCAACTGGGGAATATTTTAAAGAGGAATGCTATAACCAGACTGCAGGTTTATCAATAGTTTAACTGGACTGAATGGTACAAGCACAGAGTTAGGAACAAAATCAAACAGTCTCTAGGAATATCCAAAAAGAACAATTTAAAAAATAATGAGGTCACATCTGATTGAAGAATTGATGTTGTAAAAGGAGACTAGGAGAACACTTCAAACCGTACCATGGGTCTTTTACATCCATGAGAGGGGGCAGGGAGAGTAGCATAGACAGGCTTTTTGTTTTTAAATGGGTGACACAAGAGAACACACTTTGAACAGTGCTACTGTCCCTCAGTAGTGCAATAAATTACCAGCGTGACATGTCTGCTATGGGGAAACTGCCACTTTTGGAATACTGCGTACAATTCTGGTCTCTATGCTATAATGAAGATGTTGTTAAACTAGAAGGGGTACAGAAAAGATTTACAAGGACGGGGATAACAAGCATGGGGCTGGATGAACACAGCAGGTCAAGCAGCATCATAGGAGCAGGAAAACTTGACGTTTCGGGCCTAGACCCTTTACCCCTTTACAAGGACGGTACTGGGACCGGAGGGTTCGAGTTATCGGGAGAGGGTGTGGTTTTCTTGTCCTTGGAGCATCACAAGCTGAGGGGTGAGGTTTATTATCTCTATGCCTGTCATGATTTTAAGTAAACAGCCACGGTCTTTTTCCAAGGTCAGGGAGTCCCCAGTATTTTCCTCAGGGTTGGGGAATCCAAAACTAGAGGGCATAAGTTTAAGGTGAGAGGGGAAGATTCAAAAGGACCCGCCAGAGGAAGTGGTGGAGGTTGGTACAATTACAACATTTATAAGGCATCCAGACAGGTACATGGATAGAAAATGTTCAGAGGGTACGGGCCAAATGCTGGCAAATGGGACTAGTTCAGTTTAGGATACCTGGTTGGCATGGACTGATTGGCTTGAAGGGTCTGCTTCAGTGCTGTATGGATCTACAACTCTATAAATGTATTGGATAGGGGGAGGCTTTGCCAAAATGGAGTTACATCCAATTTCCACTCAAATGTATTTATACAAGCCTGAGTGTACAAATCTCCAAAGAATCAGTACAAATAAACAGAACCAAGTCAATGGGGCTTCAAATATCTTTAACTGAACCAAGTCAAGCCGAAAATATGTTATAATTGTGGCAGCTGAAGAACCAGATTAATTATTGGTTTCAACCGATAATTGGTCACAGGGTCACCAACACTTAAAAGCAGAGCTTGATAGATTTTCAACAAATAAGGGAATCAAAAGGTAGGACAGGTATAGCAGGAAGTGGGGAACAGTATTCCCAGGTGTATTACCTATGGTAACACCTTGGTCAATCAGAATAAACTTCCTGGTTAGCTGCTGAAGTTTAAAAAATGTAGACAATTATTTGTACCATCAATCTCAAATGCTTTATTCTATGAAAATACATTTCTATAAGACTCACTTTAAATTATTGGCCATTTACCTGCTGCACTGTTATAATTCTTGAGATTTTAAAAACGAGCTTTCAATACATTTTTGTGGAACAGTCAGTATCAACAACCCTTTCCCTGCTGCGAATTCAGATTACACAATCACTGCCGTTACACTTTATTTGCACAGGTTTAGTGAGTTCTACTCTAAAATCAAAAGACTGACCTGTGATCCTTCCAGGTTGAATGTCTGAGCATTGTGACATAACAACATCACATCTTTTTCTAGATCTCCCAGGCTTCGATACTTATGGTTGCGAATTCGGTCCTACAGAAATTTAACAGAATTAGTACGTTGTGAGAATCATGGAATGATCACAGATGGAAGGTGGCCAGAGTCACTAGCAGCTCCCTGCATGGACAAGCCAGTTTGTCCCACTTCATAGATAACAAGGTGTAGAGCTGGATGAACACAGCAGGCCAAGGAGCATCAGAGGAGCAGGAAAGCTGACGTTTCGGGTCTGGACCCTTCTTCAGAAAATCTCAAATTATTGATTATCGGGCAAATGGAGAGAAAAATTACGTCCTTTGGTGGTAGAGTCAAGAGCAAGGAGACACTACCTAGAGCTAACTTATTCAAGGCATAACGTTTAGAAGTATTACTTCACACAAAGAACAGAGATAGCCTACAACTCTTTCTCCAAAAAGCCAAGACAGCTACACCAACTGAACATTTCAAAACTGAGACTGATAGGTTTTGTTACGTGGGAATATTAGCGGTATGTGGGAACTAAGATGCAGATCAGAAATGGTTGGATAGATTGGAAGGACCAAATCAAAAGACTAAACAGTCTAGCCCCATAATCTTGTTGAAATTTTATCTTAAGTTTTGCATCATACCAATGCTTGCAATCACAATATAAATACAGAATGAATCACTATTCGTGATCCCTACACTAAGAAACAAATTTGCCCTAAAACCAACACAAAGGAGATACAACTGTTCAGATTTGTTTCAGAGTCAGTTCACTTCTTAGAATCTAATCGAAATCTTAAGTTCAACAAATAGCTTATTTTAGCTTCGGTTTTACACTATTTACTTCCAAAATGTTAATGCAACCTAAAGGGAACTAAATAGCACGCAAGCAGGTGAAAATTTATAAATTGGACTAATTTGCACTTTCTACTTCCTGAATCTACTTCCTGGCACTCACAAATACAAAACCAACTGGCTATTTTTTGTTGTCTCTCTAAAGAATTCAACAGTTGCACATCTTCAACTTAAACCAAGCAACTGAGGCCACGACTCTCAGCAGTAGCCCATTTGAAGTGAACTATCGATCAATCATTTCAAGAGTGCAGAATTATTACACCGAATGGTCATTATACTATAATTATATCCTGTCCTTTCAAAGCCATGCATCTTCGAACAATGATCAATCCTATCGTAGATTCATTTTGTATAAAATTATGCAAAATTGTTGTATTAATTTGCACACCAATTCTACTTAAATTATCCCCTCAATGTTCTCGAGTACCTCAACTGAACCTGCTTCCACCACATTTCCAGGCAGTGCATTCCATACCCAAACTACTTGCTGTAAAAAGTTTCTCCCACGTCACCCTTGCTTCTCTTGCACATTACTTCACATCTATGCCCACTCGTTCTTTATCGTATTACAAGCAGGAACAGCTTCTCCCCATCTACTCTATCCATGATTATGAAAACCTCTATCAAATCACTTCCCAGCTTTCTTTTCTTAAGGGGAAAAAGAGTCTCAACTCCTTCAATCTATCCTATCTCATTGTTTTTTGCAGCTTTGACGCAAACGTGGACCAAAGTGATTGCGTCAAGGCATTTGACTGAGAACAGTACCAAACAGCCTGGCAAAATTAAAGCCAATGAGAAGCGAGGGAAAAACATGTTTTTACTAGCAGCTATCCAGCAAAAAGACAGTGATGGTAGTTGAATGCTCATTAGCAGAACATCACTTCAGGAGTTCATCATAATAGATGTGAGTTAATAAAGGAAAGCCAGCTTTGTTAAGGGCAAATTGTGTTCAACCAACTTGGGAGTTTTTCTAATGAGGGCAATAGTGTAGGCTAATGAGGGCAATACCTTTTGCAAATTCATGTCAAAAGAATCTCAAAGTGCCACACAACAGATCCCCACCTATCATTTACTCCTTACCCCCTCCCATCTTCTGCATATAAGCTGTCATTTTCCCAGCTACCATCAGTCCTGAGGAAGGGTCAGTCAACCCGAAATGTTAACTCCGACTTCTCTCCACAGATGCTGCCAGACCTTGAGCTTTTCCAGCAATTTTTGTTTTTGTAAATCTCTGATTTACAGCATCTGCAGTTCTTTCAGTTTTTAGCTTATTGCTTGAGGTGTGAATAGTACGTCTGAAATCATAAACAAACTAACTGAAACATACTTTTTTTTAAAAAGGATAGAACAGTCTGATTCCACTGTAGAACGTGACAATAAATGAGGCTGATAAGGGATTGCATACGTAGCAAGTTTGGAGGTGCCTGCACACATAGATGAAAGCAGGGGCTGTACAGATAAGGAATGGACTGAACAGCATATCCCAGAGTTCAGGATATCAGGGCTGAACAACAACGTGGAGTGGGATGAGGAGGATCTAGTTGTCGCAGAGGATGCAGTTATCAACATTAGTAGGGGTAGGAAAGAGGTTTTGCTTGGGCAATATGAGGATTCTAGGCACCATATTGAAAAGCAGAAATTAGAGCTAAAAATCTCTGATAATTACCACAGCTGAATGCCTACTGCCAGACAGGAATAGAAGATTAGGAAATGAGTGTGTGGCTCAAAAGGACTGGTGTGGGAGAAGTGAAGGTTCTGGTTCTGGTTCTGGTTCAAGGGACACTGGTATCTGTACTTTTGAAAATGGGCTGTACTACTGGCATGGTCTACACTCAATCTGTTCTGGGGCCAGTGTTCTAGCAAACCACAGAATGAGGAATGTGTAGACAGCTCTAAAGTAAACAATAGGAGTAACAAGTCAAGCTTGGGTAGATGTAGCAAATCAATTAGTAGCGTCATGGCTGCACAGCAAGATAGTAATATGGGAAATGAAGGTCAGTGAATATCAGGAAGGGACAGAGTACTTAAACCTATGAATACACCAACATTTAAAAAGGGAAGGAGTCCTTAAACAGAGAACGAGAGGCCAGTTATCTTAACATGCGTTATTGGGAAAACATTAGAAACATACAATATGACTAAGCAGTGTCAGCATGGCTTCATGAAGGAGAAATCATTCCTGACAAATTTATTAGAACTCTTTGAGGAGGTAAAAAGCGGGACAAAGGGGAAAATCAGCAGATGGAATATATTTGTATTTTCAGAAGATGTTTGATAAGGTACACACTAGGATACCTAACAAGATAAAAGCCCACGGCTGGAGGTAATATGGATAGAGGATCAGCTAAATAGAAGACAGAGAGGTGGGATAAAGGGGCTCCGGTGACAGAGCTCGGAGCAGAGACTGTTAGCTGTGGTATGTGTGAGTGGGGATTCTTGGCAGGGTTGTTGTTGCTGTACCCGGAGCATGGACTCAGAGGCCCAGGACATCTTGCAGAAGCCCTGGAGCTGTTTTTGAAGACCCCTTCTGAGTACAGAAAATGAACTCCATGTAATTCCTTTTTATTCTTTTTGTAACTCAAAATAGCGCCAGATTGTGGTGACAAAACACTTTTCACCATATCTTAATGGATATATGTGACAATAAATGAACAAACAAATCCATAGCTGAAAACTAATTCCGCTTTTTCAGGATGGTGACCTGTATTTAGCAGTGTTTCTGAGATCAATGCTGGGATTACAATTATTTATAATACATACTAGTAACCTGGATGAGCAAACTGAATGTACTATGGCCAAGTTTGCAGATGACACTAAATATATGGAAGACCAAGTGCTGAGGAAGGCGACAGCGTACACATGGATATTGCAAAGGTAAGTGAATTGGCAAAAACTTGGCAGATGGAATACAATGTGAGAGCATATGAAGTCATTTGTTTTGGCAGGAAAAATAGAAGAGATAAATATTATTTAAAAAGAGAAAAAGACTACAGAAAGCTACAGACTGCAAGGGATGTGGCAGCCCTCACGCATAAGTCTCAAAATGAAACTAACATACATGTTCAGCAGATTAATAGGGAAGACAAATTGAATATTAGCCTTTTTTTCAATAGGGAATGGAGTATAAAAATAACGATGTCTTGTTACATACAAGGCAGACAGCTGGAATACTCTGAACAGTTTTGGTCCCTTTAGCTAATGAAAAATATATTCGCATTGGAGGCAGTCCAGAGAAGGTTCGCTAGGTTGATCCCGAGTATGGGGGGTCTGTTGAATAAGGAGAGGTTGTGCAGGTTGGTCCCGTGCTCCCTGGAGTTTAGAAGAACCAGAGGCAACCTGATTGAAACATACAACATTCTTAAGGGATTTAAACAGGGGACATGCAGCAAGGTTGTTTCTCACTTTATGGGAGAGTCTAGGATCAGAGGGCATAATCCCAGAGTAAGGGGTCACCCATTTAAGACAAAGATGAGGAGGAACTTCTTCTCAGAGGGTACTGAATCTGTGGAATTCTTTATCAAAGAGGGATAGCAAATGGTTCGTTAAGAATATTCAAGGCTGAAATAGACAGATTTTGAATAATAAAGAGAATCAAGGATTATGGAGAAAAGGCAGGAAAGTGGAGTTGAGGATTATCAGATCAGCTATGATCTTTTTGAATGGCACAGGAGAATAAAATGGGCTGAATGGCCTGCTTCTGCTCCTGTATTTTATGGTCTTAAGTATTCAGATAAAATAAGTAATAAGATGATTGATGGGATGTCACCCTTTATTAGAAGAGGGGAATGGAATATACTAGCAAGGATGTTATATGCTTCAATTACACGGAGCATTTTATCTAATTTAATAAATAATGTAAATGCACTGGAGACGATTCAAAGTAGTTTAATACACTGATACACAAAAGGAGCAAGCTGTCTTATGAGGAAATGCTGAATTGGCAGGGCTTGTTTCCGCAGTAATTTAGAACAGTGAAAGGTGACTTGATTGAAGTGTAGAAGATTGTGAATGGTCTTGACTAGGTGAACGTGAAGAGGTGTTTCCTTCGCATGAGTCAAGGGCTACTGGGCACTGTTTTAAAATGAGGGCTCCATCCTTTTTGGGTAGAGGTGAGAAGACTTTATTTACCTGGGGGTTGTAAGACTTTGGAACTCTGCCTCAGAAGGTGGTGGAGGCATGGTCACAATATCTTTAAGGCAAAGGTAGATAAACTCCCTGTCTAACAAGAATCTATCAGTGGTAGATGGGAATATAAAATTAGTTATGCAAATAGGTCAGCCATACTCTTACAGGTTCACTTCTGCTCCTTATGTTTGTGTGAAAACAATTCCACTGCAAGAGGAGAAAAGTCTGGAAGCTATCAACAGCATCACCTGCATTTTATTCAGGCACGTTTACTTTTAGTTTTTTGTAAAGAGAAATCACTTCCACAATCTCATTCACTGCAATATTCAAAGATCATAGTGGAGTTTGAAGTAGAATGACACAGGAGAAAATAAAACCCAGACTTTTGAACTAGAGTATGAATGTTCATACAATAACTTGTCACTGCTTTAAACAGGAAGACTATGACAAACAGGATAAATTCTTCATTCAGGACATTACTTCCTCTGAAAATAAAAGCCAAAATGTTTATTTAAAGTTTCTACATTTACAAAGTGTAAACTTCTCTCCAAAAAGATTGTTGATACTACCATTTTTGAAATGAACCCTGACATTTAATTTCGAATGTAATGTCCTAGCTCTATCTAATATTTCTCACGTTAAACTGGAAGCTGAAATTTGCAGGAGCTCCTCCTCAATGTAGCAGAATGCAATATTGAATCAAGTCAGCACAAAAATAAAATCTGATTATTTGTCAGCTGTTTTTTTAAAAAAAACTTCAGTTAGAAGGAAAATTTAACTGTTCTTTAAGTGTTTAGCAGGGGAGGCAGGTATAAAAATTATAGTATAATAGCACAATAGACGAATAACAGTAAAATAAATAAGCTGAAAACACCAACAGGGGATAGCAAACCTGAAACATGCATATTGCTGCCGAACCTCTAAACACTAGAACCAGGCCAGCTACAGTAAACAGAACAGACATACAGATAAACACTCTAAAATATACACAAATGGACACATTGGTCAGAACATCTGCAAGTGCTAGGAAGCACTGCAATCCACTGAAGGGTAGTAATAGTTGGGTCGGGGAAACCCCTCTGCAACACGCAGGGAAAAAGTGAATCCTGTTAATATTGGAGAGTCAAAAGGACCATTTAACCTCGGGATTAACTGATTTTACTGGCTAGTGGGATGGGATGCTGTCTGAAACACAAAGGATGCCATTGTTAAGCAATGCACACGGTCAAGAATCCAGCACAAAGGGACACAGCACTGAGAATTGTGCACTGGGATAGGAGCGTTTAGCTTTCCAATACAGTGACCAGAGACATGGCTAGGAGGTTTGAAACCCATTGTATGTAAGCATTGTACATACCCAAAATTGGTGGTATAGTGGACAGTGAAGGTGGTCATCTAAAATAACAGAGATATTCATCGATTGGCAGGGAGTGTTAGATGAAGGTTAATTTGGATAAATGTGACATATTTCATTTTGATAATGCAAACAAGGACAGGAATTAAATAACTAATGGTAGGGCACCAGGTAGTGTTGCAGAACAGAGATCCAGGGGCTCAGGTACATAATTCTTTGAAATTTAAGTCACAGGTAGTCAGAGTGGTTAAGAAGGCATTTAGCAAGTTTGCCTTCACTACTCAGACCTTTGAGTATAGGAGTTGGGACGTCATGTTGATGGTGTACTGGACCTCTTCTGGGGCAGTGTGTGCAGTTCGGGTCACCCAGTTATAGGAATGATAATATGAACCTGGAGAGGGTTCGTTAAAGATTTACCAGGAAGATGCCAGGAATGAAGGATTTGAGGCATAAAATAGACTGGAAAGGCTGGGAATTCTTTCCACTGGCATGAAAGGAGGTTGAGGGGTGACCTTATTGAGATTTATAAAACCATGGGGAGCACAGGTAAAGTGAATGACAAGGGTCTTTCCCCTAGGGTGGGGGAGTTCAAAACTAGGGAGTATATTTCTAAGGTGAGAGGAGAAAAATTTTCTAAAAAGACATATGGGACAATTTTGTTTTACAGGGTGGTTCATGTGTGAAATGAGCTTCCAGAGGAAATGGTGAATGCTGATACAGTTACAACATTTAAAAGACATTTGGATAAGCTCATGAAGGTTTGGAAGGATATAGGCAGGTGGGACTAGTATAGTTTGGGCACATGGTTGGTATGGACTGGTTAGATTGAAGGGTATGTTTCTATGCTGTATGACTCTATCCTATAACCTTATGATGCTTGAGAAGTCTATGGAACCAATTTGACTGTAAGGTGTATAAATACATGACTCTAATACAATTAGAATTATAGAATCCCTACATTGATAAATAGGCCATTCAGCCCAAGAAATCTACACCAACTCTCCAAAGAGCATCCCACCAAGACCCAACCGTATCCCTGTATTCCTGCATTTCCGTAGCTACTCCACCTAGCCCGCACATCCCTGGACATTATGGGCAATTCAACATCACCAATCCACCTAACATGTACATTTTTGCGCAGTTGGAGGAAACCCAAACAGACACGGGGAGAGCGTGCAAACTCCACATCGACAGACAGTAGCCCGAGGCTGGTGTCAAACGTGGGTCCCTGGCACTGTAAGGCAGCAGTGCTAACCAGTGAGTCACTGTGCTGCCCTGGTGTCGACTTGTTGGGCCGAATGGCTGTTTCACACTGTAGGGATTGTATGATTTAGTGAAGGAATCAATCTCCTGGAGAGCCGTTTCCTGTCTACACAGGTAGAATAAACCTATTACAACAACAAAAACAAAGTTGCTGGAAAAGCTCAGCAGGCCTGGCAGCATCTGTGAAGGAGAAAACACAGTTAACGTTTCCGGTCCGGCGACCCTTCCTCAGAACCTATAGAATAAACCTATTGTCTGGTTTGAAACAACAATCATTTCAGTTTATAGCATCATCTCAGAATACATCAGCAGATAATATTCTTTATGATACACCTCACCTTGATTTTTTTGAAATCCACAGGTTTTCGGATTAGCTCGTAGTATTCAGGCAACTCCTTCCGCGAAGGCAACTGGATAAAAACCTCACTTAGCTGTCGGCTCAAGCTGGTTTCGGGGCAAAAGGAAATGAATATAAATCAGTTCTTCAAACTCACATTGTCAATATACTTGCAACAATTTATATTCCACTTGTGCCTAAATCTGACATTCACTTACTTCAGCCACAAATTCATTACTGCACTCAGTATCATTACAACAGAATTTGAGATTGCTTTATATCACTAACTGCAACTTTTTTTCCTGCTCATTCAATCTACAGCTATTTGTATCAGAGAATAGCACACATACTCAGCAGGTTAGGCAAGATCTGCAGTGGGAGAAACAAAGTTAACATTTTCAACTCGATGGCCTTTCATCATACCAGATACTGTCTGAGCTAAACTTAAACTGTTAAGTTTAACTTAATGTTAGAATTATAGCATCCACAATTTTTCATTTGTCCTGTTGTTAGTCTTGTTGTAGGCATTGCAATGTTTCTCATATGCCACAAACATAAATCATACCTCTTTTGCATATTCTGTTCATTTCAATCAGATTGTGAAAATACCTTGCGTGCCTCGATATGTAATAAGTAGCTATATGGCTGGAGTCAAAAACTCTTGGATTATTACTAACAATAGCAGATGGAGCTGCAATTTGAAGCACCAACAGTTTGTCAATATACTGGTGAATCACCAACATCGCAAACACCCAAGAAGATCTAAACGTGGTAGCTAATTAATTTCACACTAAGGTATAGTGATGAGATACAGACTGCAATCCTACATGTGTACACACACATGCGTGCTCTCAGGTTTTCAGAAACAGGCTGGAAGAATATTGACAACATTTGCTTCTAAACATCAGTGTGCTGAATTGATTCCAGGACAGGCTTTTGAAAGGCAAGTTGTTTTTTAAATACATTTTGATGAGGTAGCAGACAAATTTGATAAAGATAATGCAGTTGATAGGGTATACAAAGACTTCCAAAAGATATTTGGTAAAGTGCCACCTAACAGATGAAATCCATAGAATAAATGGGCAGCACAGAGATGAACAGTGACAGGCAACTGTAGAAGCAAGTTGAACTTGAAGGTACTAAGTGGAGCTCCACATAGGTCAGTGCTGGTCCACCGCTTTTTAGTAACATATATTAATGAAGACGTGGGTGACAAGGAAACAATTCCAGAGTTTTCAGGTGACAAAATCGGATTATTGTGAACTGTGAGCAGAGTACGGATGCTGGCAGGCTTCAAGAGCATATAGACAGGTTGGTGGAATGGATGGGCTTTCTTCCCCTGTTACCACTAAAAAAAAAAATTCACAGGGCTACAGGGAAGCAGGACAGTGGGATTTGCAGAGGGCCAGCACAGACAAAGTGGTATAACTAGCCTAATTTATTGCTGCAATATTATAATCTCTTGATAATTGAAGGTCTCTGCCTTAAGAATTGACCTCCAAGGATAGCTGCAACTAAGATTAATTTTGATTAAACTTGTGCATTTCATATATTTTGCTTATCATTCTCAAGTTTGGTGATGCTATTTAAATTTCATTTAGTGTTTTCGCTTAATACAAGTTTGGCAATGGAAACTCAATGGTTTAAACACCAATTTCAACGAGAGTTTGGATTTTGTGGGCAATTGAAATGCCTTTTGAAACCAAGCATCCCAGTACAAGTTTGTAAAGGTGGAACTTATTTTATTTTACCTGTCTCTGTAGTTAATAACTGTGTCAATGATTGCATTCATCTGTTTAGTGATCCTTGGTGGATTTGGAGACAGCTTTTCAGCTGGAGGTCTGCCTCTCTTTTTCTTCTTCTTTCCATCTTCTTTTGATGGATCTTTATCTACATTTCTTCTGCGCTTTCTAGCTTTCTTTTGACGTATTTCCTCTTCCATTTCTTCTAAATTACCATCTTCAATTGCCTAAAAAAGTTACAAGTTTACTTTCCTGTTCAAAATTTTGGATTCAAGTCTGTATAAAAAAAGTTGAGAACAAAGTTGATAGTTAACCCTTTAATACCCAGGCCTAGAAAATTCACTTTATGGAGCTCTCACTTTTAAAATTACAGTACTATTCTGCCCCTATTACACTATCCATTCATTCCCTCTTATTTTTGCAACCATGACCTTCAACTGAGGAGCAGCAACAGGAAATGCCAAGGCTACAAGTCTCCAAATTATATTCCAAATTCTATTCTCTTCGTTTTCACAAAATTTGAAGTGTCAAAATGTTACTTCACAATGGGTTTTGAACACCTGATAATCTCAGTTCAGAACGGGTTAACTTATTTCTATCAATTGTACAACTTATAATCGGGTTAAAATCCTAAACCTTTGCAATGCAAGAGTGCACATCAGTGGCATGATTCTTAAATCATTCTAAAGTTCAAGCTTGTAGGAAAATCCTAGAGTTCATTCAATATTTGGGATTTCTAAAACAACAGCGTTAACAATCCAAGGTCAAAGATACTGTGCACTCAATTTATTTCAGACTAGAGTAGGGAGCAATTTGCCAAAAATCATCTAGACCCCATACTTGCCAAGACCTTAAATAGTAAATTCAGAATTCCTCTCAGGAAAATGCTCTGTTAACTGCCTAATTTCCACATCAAACAATTTGTCCAGTTATTCCAAAGACAACCTGTATCTGGCCTACTTCTGAAATCTGTGAAGAGTAGGCATATTCAACATCATGGTTATAAATTGTCTTTAACGTGGGAAAACATTTAGAGCCACCTCAAAGGAATATCAAACAAAACTGGACAATAAACCACATAAGGAGGTAGCACAGATCGCCAAATGCTTGGTCAAAGAGTTGAGCTTTAAGCAGCATCTTCTAAAGGAGAGACAGGCGGACAGAATGAGGCATTAGGGAGGGAATTTCAGAGTTTGGAATCTCAGCACCTATAGGTGTTGCCAAATGGTGGAACAATTAAAAAAAACACAATGCACAAGACACCAGGGATTGAAGGAATGTAGAATTGCAAGAAAGTTACAGGTATCGGGAGGACTGACATTGCAGGAATTTAAAAAAAGGTGGAAATTTTTAAACTGAGGCTTTTTTAAATTTAAAAAAAATCTGGTACCTAACATAAGAACAGTTAGCAGAGAGGGGAACGGTGAATGAGATTAGGACTGAATTAAAATACATGTAGCAGTACTTTGGATGAATTTAAGTTAATTGACTTTGGATGATTGAAGACTGAGCATAAGTAGGTTGGAAGAGTTGAGCCCAGGGATAGCAAAGGCATAGATAAGAGTTTCAGTAGCAGCAAATATTCTCAGGTAGGGGTGGAGTTGGGCAATTTTACATTAGAGAAGTGGAAATAGGCACAGATATGTGGTTGGTAGCTCATCACGGGATCAATGCCATCGCCAAAGTTGTGAACTTGACAACTATCAGAAAAAGGGATGGCCTCAGTCGTAAGGGACTGAGATTATGACAGGGACTAAAGGTTTGCCAGTAGTTAGCTTCAGGAAATCTCTGTTCATCCTGCTGCCAGAGAAATCACACATTAGAAACAATGAAGTTGTCAAGAGAGAAGACTGAAATTGAGCAGATATCATTAAGTAACTGGAAGCTGATGCTGTGTCTTAGCAGAATGCCACTGACAGACAGTATGTAGTTGTGAAATAAGGAAGTATTCAAGGATAGATCTTTGGGGAAACCAGTTGTAATTGTGTGGGAGCAGGGAGAGAAAGCACTGTAGGGTGATTCTCTGGCTACAATTTGATTGCCAAGAATGGAACTTGACAAATATAGTTCCAAGCAATTGGATTGCAGAGCAGAGGTGTTAGAGGATAGTAGCATGGTCAGCTGTGTCAAAGGCTGCAGGAGTGATTCCTGAAGAGAGGAAGAATAGTTTACTTGGTTCATGGTTATACTGAATGCCATTTGTGACTTTCATAGGGTCATTACAGGTACTTATGACAGGGTGAAAATCTGATTCAATGTGGAATTCTGGGAAAAAAAGGCAAGGACTTTGGAAGCAAAAGCATGTCCAAGGAGTTGAGAGCAAAGGGCAGGTCAGAGATACAGTGAAGACAACGCTGAAGCCCTTAACTCCTTAGCTATTCACTACTACTCATTAATTACACTCTGCCTTCAACATTAACATCATGTTATATTTTAGTTTTTCTCTTCTTTCGATAGCTACATGAAACAAAACTTTGATCTAATGACAAGTAATTAGGTGACTTCCCAGTATATCTTAATAGGTTAGATTTTATTGCAAATACATCCAAATATGACAGGTTCTTCTAAATTTAATCATGGAAATGTGAAAATACACCTAAAATGCCTGAAGAGCTGTTCTTCATCCTGAAAATATTTCACAGAACTGGCCTTCATAAATCTTCAACTTATTCAAAGTTGTTTTTATTACAATGAAGAAAGGTAAATCAGCATCCTGAACTTGCAGCCATTTGTTACCAATATTCTTTTTCACAAAAATTATTTGAACCATGCGCAAGTGATCACAAAGTTGAGCAGTAATTCTAGAAATATAGTTAAATGCAACACGTACCCTTAGCCACTGCTTTTCTGTAAGAGCATCGCTGTAGTCTACATCCCTGCGCATGCGTGAACCACGGCCAAACATCTTCTCCTCCTCCTCTTCACAAGTCAAGCGCTCAACTTCTGCATCATCTTTCACAATCCATGATGGGAGGTCATCTTCCTCCATCAGTCGTGGTTTACGTTTTGGATTCCGAGCATCTTCTCTTCGCCGCTCCAGGTCCATGCGCTAAGATTGGGAGCAGGTAGAGGAACATTATTTAATTAAATCAAAAATTACCTACTATCTTTGCAAGTTAAGAACATTCCTCCACCAAAACACCCCAAAAGTGACTGGGGCAAACAATGATTACAACATTTCATGTGGCCTAGTCTTTGGCAAACAAGCTATTTTGCTACTTTGTTGGCATTCTGGAAGGAGGAGCAATGTCAGAAAACGTAACAGAAAAAGCTGAAGCATTTGCCATAATCTTCATCCAAAGGTGCCCAATGGACATTGCATGTTCACCTCCTTCAGAGGTCACCAGTATCACGATGCTGTCTTCAGAAAATTCAATTCACTTTGTATGATATCAAAAAAATGACCAAAGGAACTGGACACTGAAAAGGTTACACAACCTGACAACATTCCAACATTGTAGACTTGTGCTTCAGAACCTGCCTTTCCACTAGCCAAGCTATTCCAGTACAGTCATAACACTGGCATCTACCCGGCAATTAGGAGGAGATGATGGCCAGGTGGCATATCGCTGGACTGTTAATCCAGAGACCCAGGTAATGTTCTGGGGACCTGGGTTCGAATCTCGCCATGGCAGACGGTAGAATTTGAATTCAACAAGTATCTGGAATTAGGGGTCTAATGATGACCGTGAATCCATTGCCGATTAATCGGAAAAAGCCAATACCTTTAACCCTTCTCAATAATGCCAGCAAAAATTTCTAGTATACAAGTTAAAGTGCAAAATGTGAAATCACAGAAGGTAGCAAACGCCTATAGTTTGAGTAACAGCCATTTTAAACCTGATACCAATTGATGTGGGAATTAAGAAACCTTCGCACAGCCTGGTTCAAAACTGTATTCTCCAAATGAAAACTTCTAAAATTAAGTCAGAGATAGTAGGAACTGCTGATGCTGGAGTCTGGAGATAATAAAGTGTAGAGCTGGATGAACACAGCAGGCCAGGCAGCATCAGTGGAGCAGGAAAGCTGGCGTTTCAGGTCTGGACCCTTCTTCAGAAAAT
>JAHRHZ010000270.1:4258632-4278517 GCA_024137785.1 Ginglymostoma cirratum | reverse complement strand
GGCCTGCTGTGTTCATCCAGCTCTACACCTTGTTATCTCAACTTCTAAAATTAAAATGTCTTCCAGGCCTCGATGCAAACAGGAACTACAAAAGCTGCTATTTCCTCCCAAGCACAGAGTTGGCAACATCACTTGTATTTGGGCACGGAAGTAGTTAAAATTACAACAGTTGATGATTTCTCTTCCACGTGGAAAGCACTACTTCTGCACTCTTGCTTTCAATAGCATTAGGAACATCAGCACCTTCTGACCTTGAAAATATAGAGGACTGCCAGAGGCTGTTATTATTGATGAATAAATAATACAAGGTACTTCAACGAAACCTCAATACTCACGAACAGTTAAGTGAATTAGCAAATGAAAGATATCTTTTCCTCTCGTACACTAAGGTAGCACAATTATAAACCAAATTCTGAACTTTTGTCTATTTCTCATAATTTTGTGCAATTACCATAAACAGTTCAAACTCCTCTTCATGGCGAGCAATCATTTGATTCAGGGTCTCATCATCTGGAACTTCATCTTCTTCCTGCAAGTCAAGGAATTGAGATGGCAATGAAATATTTTCTTAGCAGTTTTAAGGCAAAATAACTAGATACATTCTATTTATTGAAACAAAACTTCTGGTCGATGGAAACAGCACCTCCCTTCAAAGCTATAAGTTTATTTGAAAACTTGTTTTCTAATTGTATTTTTGTTTAAAAAGTACAAGCTTAAGAGGCTAGGGCCACTCCACACTAATGAGTCCAGAAACAGGGACAGGGAACACAAAAACTAGATGCTGCTGTTATCTTAAAATCTCAGAATCTCCAATAAGCATTACGTGTAGCACAGCGAATTAGGTATCAAAATGCAAACACATTTGAATTCCATGATTTATGAAAGGTTAAGTGATGTCTTTCAAATATAATATGATATATGAATCAATAGCAGCAACAAGCTGAATATTTAGCTACTTTAACTAGCTAACAATGCCTTAATTTAAAAAGAAAGGTTCAATTACAGTACACTGACAGGATTTTCTTGATATGGAGAATACATGACATTACACGACACTAAGTCTCTTTTGGATGACTAACTGCAGTTGTATTTGTGACTCTTTGGAATATTGTTATCTGTAGTTACGCTGCTAAGGCTTTCCAAGTTAGGTGTCACATGCTTAATCAAACCAGCAATTGCCACGTCGATCTGTCACTAGCAATAAGCCAAGTCCAGGAATTAGTTTCTGGAAAATTTCTCAATTTGGTTTTGGTGAATGCATAACTAGGTTTTCAGAAATTTCCCATAACCTTTCAACACGCACAAACGAATTGGTGGGGATGGGATGCATTGCCAGGCTACAGCAGGAAGCCCAGAAAATTTCTTACATGGATACAGAGCAAGCACTATAGGTAGGTCAAGATGACAGTGTGCTTGGGCAAATTTAAAAATAAAACAGCACATTTGACAAGAGAACTGAATTGCTGGACACATCCAGAAAATAGCAAGATTGTGCCTTCTCCTCCATAGCTTCTCCACTGTTAAGCCAAAACTTCAGAATTTACTATTTGTTCAGAAGGGACAGAGCATGACATTTGCCTTTTAGTCTATTGCAGGTTCAGATTTTACTTTGGATATGGGTTACTCAAACCCTTTAAGTCTATTTACTAAGCACCAGGAAATCATGAACTTGTTTGACTTTATAGGAGGAGAGGAATATTTTTAATGCTGAGAAAGATGCAATTAATTGATTACAGTCTAAGTACACCACCAACTTAAGTCAAAATAACTTTAGCACTTTTCCCTTCATCTCCTGAAATTTGTCAAGTGTGAAAAGACCAAAACATCATTTCAGAAATTCAGCTAAGAGGTTAAGATTTCAAAAATAATTACGTAGAAAATCAGCAAAACATGGAAGTAAAACTAAAATTCAATGAAGGGAAATTCCTGGAGGCAACACAATTTTTCCAAAAGTATCCAACTAATATTGTATTCAATTGGCTCAAAACTTTGAGAGTACTTGTACATGCAACTTAGTAGAAACTGTCCTGAATTTCACAAACATTTCAAAGTCAATGGATACAATTAAAGAATTACTTCTGGGCATTGCAGTCGATGAAATTCAGAGTTAGAGTTATTCAAAATACAGGTGTATGCTTTGACAGTCACCAGAAGTAGATGGTTTCCCTAGCCTTTAGGATTACCAGAATCAGTTTAGGATTGAAGTAACACCTGTATCTCAATTCCCTATTTAACTCTATCTTCATGTGTACAGCGCATGTTTCAGTAAACCTTCATCAGAAACCAGTGTTGATGTCAGTTATGAACATATAGACAAACTTGTGCAGCACAATTAACAAAAATCATGCCTACAAGTCCACAAAGGACTTACAGTCTAGGTGAAGACACTCAAACACAAAGCAGAGTACACAATAAATAATCCACATTATTAATAAAAGAAAATAATTTTTTCATACAGAAATCACTAGTGCACAACTAGATTTTTTTTTCATCTATCATTATATTTCTGACAATTGAACTTATTCACTTAAGTCTAAACAACTAGAAGCACAACAGTCCAAACATCAGTTTTCAGGCACTTGAAATCAGTCATCTTTTTAAAGAATATATCCCTATGACAAGTTTTCACACAAGACAATTCTGTGCCATTTATAACGCCACTATCACATAATGCAGGCGTCTATCTTTGACATTTCTTAAAAACAAAGTGACGCGATTACATTCAAGTTTGTTATGCAACCTTCGTCCCTGGTCCATGATATATCTCGAAAGTACAGTTTTACTGATAGTGGCTCAAAACTATGTGGTGTCATACAGATCAGGAAGGTTCCAGGCTTAACAGTTTTAATCCTTGAGGCAGAAAATGGTGGTGGGGGTGGGGGTTACAACTGACTTCACGCTGGGCTGTGTCAAGCCAACGTTTCCACTCTGGATTGCTATCCTGCTGGAAAGCATGACGGCTGATTGGAGGTGAAATGGAATGGCATGGAGGAGAAAAACCACATAATCGTGCTCAGACAACTCTTGCCTCCACATTCAAATAGCCTGTTGACTGTGTCCAGATTCACATTGGAAAAGTGGCCACTTCAGGGCTGCCCGTGCAGATGTAACTATATGCAAGCAAGTCAGCATATTCAGAGAGAACAGGTGACAGCACTGGCAAATTTTACAACAAAAGCTTCTGAATATCATTTTAAGTCAATGGCAGGAAAAAACAAAAAAAAGGGAGGAAATGAAGCACATATCAAATCACACAAACATGCAAACACATAGTAATTAGGGCATCCTGTGGAATATAACAATTGCTATGTGTCAGAGGCTTTTAGATTTATTTGTCCATTTCATTAGTTACAGTGGCATCTCATTAGTGTGAGTGACCTACAGAAATATCTCAAGGACAGATATTCTGGACTAAAGCATTCTTTTAAATTTGTGCAATCCTAATAATTAGAATGAGCCAATTTCTTTGATCACAATTTGTAATCATTAAAGATTCATTGCTAAAGCAAATTTTGTAATATATCTGTATTTGCCAAGTTTGGACTTTAGTTCTATATTACAACAAAAGGCAAATTGCATGATTCATATGGTTACATGCTTGCATGTTTTTTTGTTCTAGCTTAAACAATCTTGAAATCACATCTAAGATGGCCTAACATTCTGTGGAAATTTGGAAATCAGACACCACAAAATGTCAGTGTGATTAAATTACTTGATTGTTTTTAAATTACACTGACCTTTTAATTTCCTCTCATTACAATTTAATTTTATGATCACTGCAGTTTTTTCACTTTGCATCTCTCTAGCTGACCTTTTACTTAAGCTCTTTATTTCTTACTTGCCCCTGTTTCTACAATTCATTCCTCCCTTTCCTCACCATCCAGCATTGGTTGGTAAGATACTATTCTGTCATTCGATATTATTGTACACCCCCCTAAAAAAAATTTACTTTTTCCCTACAAACCCTTCAGCTTATAGCTGCATATATATGAACTTAATTGTTGACTAATCGCATTGCCAAATATTACAATATATGGTTCAAGCTTTTCAAAAAAGCTTTGATGTACAAATGTAATAAAAGACAAGACTAACAAGGATTGCATAGTAAACACATTATCTGGTTAACAGAACCATATAATTAAGGTATTGTGTATTTTGTGCATAGCCATCCATCAAGAGTTCAGAGTTTTTCAGCATGTTTAATTAGATCTTTGACTTTTCGTTACAAGATTGGTTTGACAAAAATGTAATCTTACTGAAAAACTCCAACCCTGCTATTATGCTATTAAAACTAAATCAGCTGATTAAGTATAAAATACAGCGTATAAATAAGACACTGCTTGCAGCATATACTCATTTAAAATTATTGAGCACAGCTATAGATCAAAAGCCGGCCAGTGATGTTATCCTACCCAGGTAGTACTGCAGGAAGGAGAAGCATTGGTGTCCCCCTGGTGGTGAAAGAATGCAATGTTACAAGATTGATTTCTCCAACAATACAGCAGAAGATGCTTCAGAACACTTCAGGACTGCACATGACAGCAAACTGAAACTTGTCAACTCATGGGGAAAACAGTTGGCTATGACTGTTTTGCTGAATTCAGTCAACTTAAAACTTTGGATAATGGGAATGGTCACTCCTAAAATATTATTTTTAAAAAAGAAGGAGTCATGTTAACTAGGAGATTAATTTTGAACCTTTGTCCTTCAAGGAAAAATTTTAACCAAACTGCCACTCACTTGCACGAAAATATCCTGACATTTGCAAACGGAGAATTATAGTCTCAGAATAATTTCCATGCATATTTGCAGCTGTAAAATAACGAGAACACTGATTCCCTTGGAAAGATACTCTAAATATAATGCTCCTAAAAAGTAAATCAACTAAACTTAGGTCAATTTTAGATATTATCTCAAACAAAAATAAATATTAATTTCAATTGCTACAAGGTGACTTATGCTTGTTGTAAACTGTCTATAGATAACTTAAAATCATTGCATTATAGATGGCTTACTTGCAACAGAAATCCTAAAATAAATTGCTTTTCTAGCATGATAACAAATGTTCAAAGTTTTTTTTTTACCAGAGAGAATTCCGTAATACCCAAATGCAGCACAGTCCTCATGGTCTCCATCCTTTCACAATAACCTCAACAATACAATTGAAGGGGAAAATATATTTATTTTATTTGTCGGGGATGTTTCACAAAAAAAAACGCACAATGCTTTAAATTCTATTTAAACCAAGTCTACTTGTTTTTTGTTCTTCAGTATTGGCAGTACACAATAAAGCTGGCTTTCTATTGTTGGGTTTGCAGCTGATGTGAGCGCAAATTCACTAAAGTGAAAACTTACTGTAGACAGCAAAGTTGAAAATCACTACATAGGGAGGCAACAGAAATGAAAAAGATGCAGAAATACAGAACTCAAACACAACCTGTTGCTATACAGAAGAGTTCATTGCAGCAAGATGTGAACAAATTGTTCCTCTGCCATTGTAAAGCACTTGAAATTAGCAACCAGAAAACTAAAAGCTGCGACTCACTATTCAAACACTGCACAGAAGTACTGATGATCAATCATAAAAACTTCACATTAAATAAATGGATGGAAATTAAACAATCCACATTTCTGTCAGTAATTTAGTATGTATCTTTTTCCATAATAAAGGCACATTCTGCAAACTTGCAACATTTTTGAAAATTTCTTAACAATATCTGTGGCTTTGAGAGGCAAACAGATTGTTCAATATTGAAGGCAATAAAACAAATCGTAGCTTTGTTTGCCTGATTGAACAACTTGGTCAAATGTAATTTACATACGACATAATACTGAAAGTCTTGCAATCATATCGGCAGCCTGGGGATATTTACTTGACACACTGACTATTATTAAAGGACTGAATTGCAAGAGTCAAACTGATGTTAAAAATGGGGTGTTTTGTATTTTTAACAGAATATCATTTAGAAACACACGAGGGGTCAGCCTCATATTGAATGCGAATACTCTTGGGTTTTATTCAACAAAACCCATGCTTTTGAGATTTTCAGATCTTTAACTTCCAGAGGCCCTTCTCTCACATCACAGACTAATGAGGCTTCCGCTGGCTACTGGTGTGAGAATGCTTGGGTGTACTGCAGAGATTCACATTGTGACATCTAGGTCAGAGGGTGTATGCACACAGATGGACATAATGTCTGCTTTTGAAATTCTACTGCATACACTTTAAGGATATACTCGTAGAATGAAGATCAGCTAATTTATGTAAACAAACAAATCAGATGTCAGCTTAGAAACAAATGTGCACTAAATAACAGGACACTGTCAAAAACATACATGCAAAAATACTAGCTTACTCTCTTCAATATTTTAATTTTCCCCAAGGTAATCATTCAGATTCTTTTGATGATGGACAAGAACTACAGCTCAAAAGAAAAAAATCCCTCTCCTCACCAAGAATGAGGTGGTTCTGCAAGTACAATTAACACAAACTATTAGCATTTTACAAAAAGCACACAGCATGTAATCCAAGGGCATGGATATATAGTTCTTGGATATATATAGATAGATAAAGAATGCTATATAATATTATGAAAGTGGTTACACATTCTCCTGTATGACTATTAAGTGCTTGGTTTACTTGATTTGCTGCTTTAAAATAAAGTTGGCTTTACAACAGCAACACAATGGAATGCCATCAATTACTTGTCATCGCATAGATTATATGGACATTCTGTTATCAACCTTCTATTGATCAGAATGATCAGAGATAAGTGTAACAGAATGAAGGCTACATATAGCTAGAGGAACATAATATACTAATAGGGGTAAATCATGGAACATTTCAATACATAAAGTTAAATGTTTGAATACTGATTTGACAGATTCTCCCAAATTTGGTTATAGGTATAACTGGACTTCATTTTTAATAATGTTTTATAATTGTGATGGTACTTCCTAGTTTGAGATACTCTTGCAGTTTTTCATACTTAAATACCAATATTGACTTTAAATTGAATGCTAACAATTTAAACATTCTACCCATACATTACTGTATTTAGCATTTAATATTTCTCATTCCTGTTATAAATATTAATTCTTATACCCTTGCATGAGTTTTTGTGAAAATAGATTAAGCATTAAAATGGTGCAAATCTCTGCAGATACAGAGGCTTTGCAACAAAGAGATTTCAGATTTTGGTCACTGTTAAAGCATAATACGTACCTCATTTTGCTCCTCATGTTCCAGCAAAGCCTGCAGGAAAGCTCGACGCTCATGACTTGAAGATTTTTGATCAAACATACCAGCCTGGATAACTTTCTGGTCCACATTAAGCTTGTATTTGGCAGCAGCAAGAATTTTCTCCTCCACACTGTTGACTGTGCAGAGGCGCAAGACACGGACTTCATTCTGCTGTCCAATACGGTGAGCTCTATCTTGGGCTTGCAAATCCTTGCAGGGAGAGGAGATGGAGAAAGAATGGCGAAATGAAAAGAAATACGTTTCAGCAAATTTTGAATCCAGTAGTATTAAAATCAGAGAATCCAAAATCCATAAATCAGCACCTTACTTGTCATCCACAAGTGCTACTCTCAAAAGTTTTTAGGCTTCTCTTCCTTTGGGAATGACCCACCACAAAAAGAAAGAGTGCAATGATTTGTGATTCTGATGCTACTCAGGAAGTGGCCAAGAGACAGAAGAAGCTGTACTATGTCATGGAGTTGCAGAAGCCAGGAGAAGATCAATAAAACAGACCGTCAGTCAAATAGGGCTCTCACAGGAGTAGCTTAGAATCCGACTGGTTCAGGAGCACACAACAGAAGAGTGCAAACTACTCAAGAATTTAAATTTACAATATGTCACAGAAACATAGAAAATAGGATGAGTAGGCCAATCTGCCCTTCGAATCTGCACTGCCATTCAATATGATCATTGATCATCTAACTCAGACCCTTGTTCCCTGCTTTCTCCACACAGCTTCTGATCTCTCCAACTTTAAAAGTGAATCTAACTGCTTTTTGTGAACATTCCTTTTTTTTCTTTATTCATTAATAGGATGAGGGCTTCGCTGGCAAGGCAGCATTTATTGCCCATCCCAATTGCATAGAGGGCAGTTCAGAGTCAACCATATTGCTGTGGGTCTGGAGTCACATGTAGGCCAGACCAGGTAAGGATGTTAGTGAACCAGATGGGTTTTTCCGACAACTGACAGTGGATTCGTGGTCAGCATTAGATTCTTAATTCCAGATATTTTATTGGATTCAAATTCCACCATCCGCCGTGGCAGGATTCAAACGTGGATCCCCAGAACATTACCTGGGTCTCTGGATTAACAGTCCATCGATAATACCACAAGGCCATCGCCTCCCCGATTCAATGTTTTGGCCTCAACCACTTTCTGTGGCAGGGAATTCCACAGGCTCTCCACTCTCTAGAAGAAGAGATTTCTTCTCATCTCAGTCCTAAATGGTCCACCTCATATCCTTAGACCATGACGTCTGGTTCTGGTCTCCCTGAACATTGAAAGTATCCTTTCTGTTTTTAAACCAGTTGAGTCATGTCAATATTTTATATGTTTTTATGAGACCGCCTGTTATTCTTCTAACTGCCAGTGAATATAATCTTAACTATTCCAGATCCTCTGCATAAATCAGTTATGCCATCACAGAAATCAGCCTGGTAAAAACCTTTGCTGCATGTCCTCCTTCACCAGAACATCCTTCCTCAGATAAGGAGGCCAAAACTGCACACAATGTATCTTTAAATTATAGGATTCAGTCTGAAAATTCTGCAATGTTCTTGTAAACATTGCAGCGAAGAATTGGACTAAAACACTCAAAAACATTTCTTTCAACCTCTCACCCAATGTTTTAACGCAGGAAAAAAAACTCTGTAAAACTTAAATCCCAAGTAAACATCTTGCTTACCAAATGCCATATCAATAGTGAACCAGAAAGATAAATCAGGACAGAAAACCATCAGGTCGAGCATTTTAAAAAGGGAGAGAGTTTTAGAGGAGCACATAAGGGTATCAGCAGCAGATGTGTTAAGGGAGCTTTAGCCTTAAGCAAACTTACATGGGCAGTCTGGGTGTTACTAATAATGAAAGTCTTAGATTATCTCTCCTACATAGATGTTTATTGATATACAGCCATAACTTGAAAGTGATAAACATTAATTTCCAAAGCATTAGATGGCTTTTTTAAAAAAAAAAATTGGGCAAGCACATTAACATGAAACATTAATAACCATGATTAATTTTAAATAACCAGACTTTTCTATTACATGGGAAGTCAAAAGAACATTAGTTTAATAAAAGGACAAAGTGTCAAACCTGATGTGGATTCCAGTCACTGTCAAAGATGATAACAGTATCAGCAGCTTGCAGATTCAAACCCAGACCACCAGCTCGGGTGCTGAGCAAGAAAATGAAGTACTTGGAGTTTTCTTCATTGAACATTTTCAATAAAGCACCGCGATCCTCTGCCTTAGTTGTTCCTGTGTATACAGGTTACATAAACAGACTGAAGCATCAAGAGAAAACAACTCTGGAACTTACTGAAATAAAAGAAAGACTTGTGGATACTGAAGAGTGCGCACACGAGCAAGAGAGCGCAAATTGGGCAAAGGAACGGTTGATGCTGTCCCCATTATCAGTTTTTCTTCTTCCCTAACTTACCATCAACCATTCCTTTGTCTGCCTGTGTTTTCCACCCCATCCGCTGTCATTAGCGTAACTCCCACCTTTTCCTAGCTACTACCAGTTCTGAAGAAAGGCCACTGAACTTGAAACTTAACTTGGCCGTCTTTCCACAGATGCTGCAGAACCTAATGAGTTTCTGCAGCAATTTGTGTTTTCGTTTCAGGAATTTACTACTTTACCACAAAACAAAAATCGCCGATTCTTAGGAAATTCACAGCTGTAAAATTTCTGCCACATAATTCTAAAAGCAATTTTCTTTGAATTAAGGAATAACAATGAGCCCAAGCCAAGATAATTTCCACTGTCACAATTTCATTTGTGGTTTTTGTATCATGTCTCTTTCACTTCACATTAGCCCTCTCTCTTTTAGTGAATACTAATTCCCTTCAATTATTTCACTAGGAAAGCAAATTCAATATATTATAACTATCACATTAGCTGTCAAATCTATTTTTAAAATAAATTATACATCCACACCTCTTCCAAAAAAAATTACTCCCTTTGTTTTTCAAACTCAATGTACCTTGTGTAAAATAATTCCTTATTGATTAAAAGCTCCAAATAATATGTACCAAAGCAAGATCAGTTCCACCTTTTGAACTGCAATTAATCAAATATCACAGTGCCTTAATAAATGTAAATGATTACAAGAAAATTCTTACTCTACTAAATTATACTCTGGTTGTACAAAAATCTTTATTCTGTCGTTTTCGGTATTGGTCAAATTGTCAGCTTTGATGCCTGATTAGTCGATAATGCACACTTCTACATAAAATATCTCAATGACTTTAATCGTAATATCAAGGCTCTAAGGGTGCAATTAAGATTGTAGCCATGTTCCTACATGACTTTAACATACCATCAAGTCGCAAATAAGGAAAACTTCGGAATGCAAAATAGTCTTCCATAATGGTCATCAGTGATGTCATCTGGCAGAAGAGTAGCACTCTGTGATTAGAAACTCGCAGTTTTGGCAAAATACGGTCCAATAATTCAAATTTTCCTGAAGCTCTATAGAGGTCTGGACTAAATGGAAACAATAGAAACATCACCATATTAAATTGTTATATGTTTAGAGAAGTGCTATTACTTTGAACAGTTATCTGCTTGACATTTAGAACATAGAACATAGAACAATACAGCGCCCTTCGGCCCTCGATGTTGCGCCACCCTGTGAACTAATCTAGCCCATCCCCCTACACTATCCCATCATCATTTAACCTAAAGAAAAATATATCCTGTTAAGCAGAATAGGCAGAAGTATCAAAGTCGACAAACGGCATAAAGCAAGGAGATGAAATAAGAAAGATTGCTCTAGAAAAATCTAAAGGCAATTCTCTCTTCAATTATTGAAATATATTCTATTGAACACATTTCTAGAGAAGTATAGCAACTGCAGTTATCTCAGCTATGTTATACTGTAAATGACATGGCATGATCTGAACAATTCCAAATATTTGGAACTTGAAACCAGTCTTCCTTAATTATTACATGATACAGCAACAGACAAAAGAATTTTCTGTTATAAGCAGTAACCCTTGCTGCAAAACTCCACCCAAAAGAGAGATTCATTCCTGCATTTCTAAAAAAATAAGATTCGACCTCCATCCACACAAAACAAAAAGGTACGGTTTATATAATTTTTTTTTTTAAAAAAGCAGATGCCCCAAAATCTTAATATGCTAAAAAGTTGTTTCCTTTTATGCATTCTTTTACCTTTTCCCCATTTTCCATAGAAATAAAAACAAGTGAATGGGAACACAGAGTGCGCAGCCTTTTCTTCCCCTTTTTCCATGAAGTGACATGATAGGCCTAATGATAACAATATGGATAGCAGAGAAAAGACACCACACACATAGTTGTTTTACAGTAAACTAGGAAGTAAGTTTGCACATATGGTAGTAATAAAACAAAACTGGTTCATCTGTGATACACAAAAAATATATGCTAGCTTGAATTAGCTCTCAAGATTTGGTGTTTCATTATAGCTTTGTTTTACCACTTACCCAGTAATGAGTCCTCCATTATAACCCAAATGTTCAGCAAAGGATTCCTACAACATTAAAGGAAAAACAGTCAGTACAATATGTTAATTATTAGGATCAGAGTCAAGTTTATCTTAAAAGCAAATAATATTACAAAGACAAACTTACAAAATTACAAAGGAAGCTCTTCAAAAAGGAATGAAAGAAATTATGTGCTGCTTCACCTGCCCTAATAACTGTGACACTATTGAACAGATTGGGCAAAGGAAATGATTTTGTCACTGGTCTGCTCAATCAAAATATAATTAAAGGTAGTTTTAAAAGCACTTCATTACAATATAGCAAAATATTTAACATCTAATTGCAGACAGTCAGCATCTCATAAAATTATGAGATGCATAGATAGGGTTGACGAATCTTTTTCCCCGGAGTTGAAATGTCAAATACTAGGGGGCGTGCCATGTCAAGCAATGCTCAATATACAAAGTGTCTATGATACTGGAAAAGTCACTGATAAGAGGACTTATTTCGTATTTAAAATTATTTTGTATTAAGTTTATTTTCAGAACTGAGTATGCAGCAAATCTGCAGTACTAATGCAAAGGAATAATTTATCACAGTAAAGGTTTACAAAGATAAATTGTCATGAACAGTTCTGAGTAACTAAGGAGAGATTATTTCAGTGGTAGAAAAATTATTGGCAAGAGGACACAAATTGAAGGCGATTGGCGGAAGAATCATAGGCAAGTTGAGAAAACTACATATTATACAGTGAGTTGCTGTAGTTGGCAATGAATTTTCTGGAAAGATAGTGGAAACAATTTAAACAAATGCATCAAAGAAAAGATTTTAATAAATATTTGAAGGGAAAGAACACAAGATTACGTGAAAGAGCAGGAGCCTAGACTAATTAAGAACCTCTGTAAAAAAATGAGGCACAATGGCTTGAATAACAGAGCAAAGAAGATCCCACTGTATGATCTTATAAGAGCTTCCAATCTTTTAGTTTATTAAGCCTAAGTTACATTTGCCTTAGCTGCCATTTATTGTGGGCTCAAGCATAAAAAATTCGTAAAGTGCAAATTACTGTGAGCTTCAATTTTGCTTTGTAGAAATAAATAATAGTGTACATGTATTCTTGGTTAGAACTTACCTCTATGTGTTGAAACATGAAGGGATGATTGCATATTTTTCTCAGCTGCATTATGGTATTCATGAGAGTTTTAGCACCACCTTTACCCTGAAGGGAAACAAAGAATTTTAAAGATAAACAGAACATAGAATCATAGAATCCCTACAAGTGTGGAAGCAGGCCCTTCGACCCATCTGGTCCACAGTGACCCTCCAAAGAGCATCCCATACAGACCCAAACTCCTACCCTATCCCTGCATTTTCCATGGCTACTCCACCTAACCTACACATCCCTGGACACAACGGGCAATATTGTATGGCCAATCCACCGAATCTGCATATTTTTGGACGTGGGAGGAAACCGGAGCACCTGGAGGAAATCCAAACAGACACGGGGAGAATGTACAAACTCCACACAGACAGTCACCCGAGGCTGGAATCAAACACCGGCCCTTGGCGCTGTGAGGCAGCAGTGCTAACCACTGAGTCACCGTGTCACCTGAAATAGTATATCGGGACTACTCCCAAGTAATTTTGAGCACACACACGAGTATTTAGAGATCACAGTATTTAACAGATATAAGAATCAACCTCAACCCTTTATTTGAAAAGGGGTTACTTAAATTTGGCCATGCAGGAGTTAGCTAATTTGCTGCAGAACAACCTTTCAATAGCGCACCAAACACAATGGACAGCATCTCAGCCAACACAAATATGATTCAACAGAAAATGATCAGAAATACAAGTTAGAAAGTACTGAAATTACCAAGCAGGCCCAGCAGCATTTATAGAGAGCATAATTAACATTTCAGCTCAGTAACCTTTCATCAGAACTAGGAACTTCACAGATGCTGTATGACACACTGATTGTTTCCACCGTTTTCTGTTTTTAATTAAGACTGTCAGCATTCACTGTGCTCTGCTTTCAAACAAATGAACAGATTTATTACTTTAATCAAATGAAAGGTGAGAGTGGGACTCAAGTTTGGAGTATTAGTTAACCAGATTAACCAACTGTACATTTTAATTGCATAGCCCTGTATTAGAAGAAACGGGCTTAAATCCACGAGATATGATGTAGAGTCAATTTGTTCTCATGTCAACAGATGCAACAGAAGAAACAGACTTTACAATGCAGGGTTATCCCATGCACACTGCCTCCAGTGCAGGCAACTCATGGCAGTCTCATCATTGGGCCAGAAGGTCCAAGTGAAAGTTCCACCTATCCCAGACATTTGTTGTAATATGTCTGAATAAGCTGATTAAAAATATCTCTTCAGTCCCATTTTAAGTTGCTCAGGTTCAAGGTGTTTTGCTTTAACATTGGCCAATTAAATCAGAACAGTATTTTCATTTAGTGCTGGGAGATTAGTTCTAATGTCATTATGTGCCAGGTCAGATGTAGGGTCATGTGATCTGATTGGCAGCATTTTGGAATAACCTCTCCTGCTCCCTGAGCCCTCTTGATTGATTGTTATGTGTACCTAACTAAAGAGAAAAGCTTTGTTTACGAGGAGTACAGGCGGATCACAGTAGGCAAGGACATATGGATCAGAGGGTGATTACTGCCTTCTAGATGATCCTGACCACCTCTGTTGCCACCAAGCATGCCACTCTCTGAGCTAGCTGTCATGACATAATGAGTGGTGTGCTATAGGGATCAGCACTGGTCTTTCAACTGTTGCCTAAATGACTTGGAAGGTATGGTTGCCAAGGTTCTTCATGACACAAAGGTAGACAGGAAAAAAAAAGGAAGAGGACAAAGATAGGTTGAGAGTTGGTCAAGATATGGAAAAAGGATCTAATGTGGGAAAATGAGAAACTGTCCATTTTGGCAGGAAAAGTAAAAGTAAAAACGAAGATTATCTAAATGAGAAGAAATCTGGCAGGGCTTTGAGTTGCAGAGAGATTCAGATATCTTGATGCATGAATCACAAAAGGTAAGTTTGCAGGTGCAGCAAAAAGCTAAGACAATGCTATAATTTATCACAAGAAAAACTGAGTACAAAAGTAAGAGGTTAATGTTTCAGTTATACAGGGCACTGAAGAGGCCACTTTTGGAATACTGTGTGCAGCACTGGAAGAACATAACTGCACTGGAAGCAGTTCAGAGAAGGCTTACCAGACAAAACAAGGGTACGAGTGGAGGACAGATTAGTCAGGTCACACTTACAGATGCTGGAGATTTGCAGAGTAAGAGGTGACTTGACTAGAATCCTGAGGAATCTTGACAGGGGCAACGTGAAAAGGATGTTTCCTCTTATGGGACAATCTAGAAATAAGTGTCCCTGTTTAAAAATCAGAGGTCAACCATTTAAGACAAGGTTAGACTAAATTTTTTCACTCAGAGGGCTTGAGAGTCTTCAGAATTCTTCCTGAAAAGGGCACTGGGAGCAGTCTTTAAGATATTCAAAGGCAGAATTAGGTAGATTTGCATTAAGAGTGGGGTTAAAAAGGTAATCAGGGCTACGTGGGAATACAGGTCTGAGCTCACCACCAGTTCAGCTATGCTCTTACTGAATGGCCTACTCTTGCTCCTTGTTCATATGTTTATATGTCCTTGACAAAGGCCGGAATATTTTATATTAAACTTCTATGTTTTAATTTGTTCTTCGATAAGAAATATCTGACGGAATCTAATTACTGCTTTTACACAGATTTTACATGGGAAAATCTGACATGCTTAAATTTGTCACATTTGTCACAAACAAGAAAGTGGTAGACACTAGCCGTGGCACTTAGCACTAGGAGTCAAGCCTCAAGAACCTGGATTCAGTGCTCTAACAAGCTCTAGAACTTCACCAAAAAAAAAATGAGCAAGATCAGTGGGTGCATCATTAAATATTATTTCCCACCAAGTGCACCATTATTCTCTCTCAATGCTTAAAACACACTTTCACTCAGCTGCCAACAATCTCTACTGAGCAAGGCTCAGACATAAGTAATAGCTTCACCTCACACTGCACTGCTGCAAGCTACATTCTGTTCTCAGCTTACATGCAATACAGTTATTTAAACGTGACAACATCATCACTCAAACACGCTGCACCATCCTTACTAGTACATTTCCCTTTCCTGGCAGGGAAAGAAGGACACAATGCAGCGGTGGCAATGTAACAGGTGCTAACCTGCAGGGCACAGGCACGACATATTTTTTTCCTCAACAGAGGAGACGGTCTCTGTCTCATTGGGGCACGCTCTGTAGAGACAGTGGCCTCTGAATCCAAAGAAAGTGGCAGCAACCTTGTACTCAATCCTCAGCCTCACACACCATTTTCATCGTCCAGTAATGTCTTCTGATTCAGATGCTACAGTTGCTGTAAACACGCATCTCTTTACCTTCCTGTCCCCTCATTGCATTTGTGAACTAATCTCTTGAGATATCCAAGAAATACCACCTGGATAGGCCATGGTGGAAAACCAACGGGAGGAACAGCAAGATAATAACGACAATGAAATAGAAGCATCACAATCTTGCACACAATAGTCACCAGCTCATATCGTGCATGTAAATTATGGGATAGTTTAAAGGCAGGACTGACACATAACCAGTCACAATGGACTTGGCACAGTGTACAGGAACCTGCTAGCCAGACTGCAAGGTCATATTTAAGTTCTACTCTAGAGGACATAAATAAGATAATTGATGGGACAGGTTACAAATGAAAGCTAACAGGTTTGCACAATGAAACGTTTGCTACATTGACAAGGCTGCTAGAAAGCCTGAGTGCACGTAAAGCAGCATGGAGATGTCTAGCACCACCTTCTCCTATGGCTTTGTCCAGAGTTTCCAGCCCACTTCCTCCAGCATGAAAGTAGCAGCTAAACCTTTGATCATTGATTACTGCAGAATGTTCAGTTGCATTTACAATTTCTCAGATACTGAAGCAGTCGGTGCTCACAGCAGCAAGATCTGGACAACAGACTTAGGCTCACAAGTGCCAGGTAATGGTCAACTCCCACAGGAAAACTAACTAACTTGCCTTAACATGCCAATGGCAATGCCATCTCTTTATCCCTACCACTGACATCCTATAAAAGGGTCACCATTGACTACAACTTAACTTGACTAGCCATGTAAATAATGTAGCTACAAGAGCAGAGGCAGATATTCTTCTGGATCTCCAAAAGCTATTCACCATTAGGTATAAGGTAGGAGTGCAACGAAAGTGCCTTTGCCCAGATGAATGAGTTCTAACAAAATGCTAAACACCATCCAGGACAAAACAGCTGTATGACTGGTACCCTATTCACCTCTCCACAATGTCCCATCTTTGCTGCAATGTGCATCACCCACAGGTGCCCTGCAGGAATTTGTCAAGATTTCTTTGACAGCACTTTCTAAATCTCTGTCTGATACTACCTGCAAGATTATTGCCAATAGATGCTGACAACACCACCGCTAAATTTCCATTTAAGTCATACACTATCCTCACTTGGAAAACTCGATCGTCATTCCAAAGCATCATTCTGTGAAATTCTGAAATGCCTACTGAATGCACAGTGCATATACCTTCATTACACACATTGCTGTGAATTATCCATGCTTTTTGTAAAACTTTGAGACTCGGTATAATTGAGGTCACTCAAAACTCCACTGTGCACGGCCTAACTCACAATTCAACAATCAGCCTTGCAACTGATGCATGACACTAGTTCCGGGTTACGATTGGATTTAAAAACTTTGATCTTTGTTTTCAAAGCTTTTGTGTTCTTGCCCATCCTAAACTCTATCCACCAGCCCTAGTACCCTTGAAGATATTTTCATTCCAAACCCCGCTTACAATTCTTTCTTCAAGCATCCTCAGTTTTAAGCACCCTGTCTTTTGTGGCCATTCATTCTCCTGCCTAGGTCCCAAGGTCTAGAATTCCCTTCTTTATTCTCTTCAACTGTTCTTCCTTCTTAAAACCGACCTCTTCATCAAGGACATCTGCAATAATACCGTCTTACATGTTTGATGTCAAATTTTGTTTGGTAAATATTCCTGTGCATTACCTTGGGATGTTTTAGCAAAAAAACACAGGTTGCTGTGATGACATATAGTGTACTTCTGGAAACTTGTAGAGAGATGGAAATAGAACCAATATACGCTTTCAAAAGCAAATGGAATGAATGGTTGCAAATAAATATTTTACAGGACATTGGGGAAAGACCAAGAGTGTCACTAATTGGATAGTTGTTTCAAAGAGGCACAATAGATATTAATAGCTCAATTTTTTTTTGCATTATATACAGTCTTAAATAACTCTGTATGCAAGCTTAATTTGTGATATTGAAAACAATCCAAATGTTTTTCACAAATCACTTTTTAAGATTTTACCTTTTTGTCTTTCTCAGAACCATCTGTAAGGAGAATTCCCTTAGCTTGCATGTGCCTGTATAGAATCTTCTGTAGAGAAGACATGTCACATTTGATGACGTACTCAACCTGAAAGTAAAATTCAGACTGGTTATACAAAGTCAATACAAACTAAAAATGGATCTATAACAGATAGAAAATATTTATGTTAAATGTGTTTGAGTGTTACTGAAGAAAGCTTTGTCAAAGCTCTTCAGCTTATACCAATTAGGGTCATTTCCAAGAAATACCAAAGTAAAGGGAAAACACATTTTACTCCAAATGAGTGGAGGGTGTTGATTGACTGGCAAGTGGACTCTGGTTGGTAAATACTGTCCCATTCTGAATAGAATAGCATTCCAAATTCCTTGTGGCACAAGTCCATTTGGTACAGTTTTTGCAGTGCAAAGCATTTTTAGGTGCATTTAAGAAGCTACAGGAGGTCCATGCAGCGACGGGAGAAATGAGAAGGAACTGAGCTATGGAATGATCTGTAGATCATAGTGACCAAAGAAATTACACAGTCTTTTGGTTCCTCAACTCTAATCAAATTGACTCTCTCCTTGAACCTCTGGAAAGCAACTTACTCAAAAGAAATTAGCAACAACTTTAAGAAACGCCATTATTAAAGCAATTTTTCTAGATTTAATTCTGATGCAAAATAAAAGGTTTATTTCTAAATGACCAGTTCTGGGCTTCTCAAAACCTTTACAGAAAACGTTATAACCTTTTCTGGTAATTGGGATTCCACTTCTTTTTTCAGCCTTCTCAGAAGGAAAGGACGCAGCACTTTATGAAGACGACGAATTATCAGGATTGTTTCCTCTTCATTTAAGTCGACCTGCAAGACACATAATCCAGAATAGATTCTGGCTTAGTTATCCTGCTCAAAGACTGTGTTTAAATTAGATTTGCCACAAAGTTTTACAAAGCTGGCCTCTTCCACTTCAGGGAGAAATGTGTCAAAAAGTGTAAAAATGAGGTACGCAACACCTAGACAAATGGACATCTTGAGACTGCTAAATAAAAACCGAAAGAACTGCGGATGCTGTAAATTAGGAACAAAAACAGAAGTTGCTGGAAAAGCTCAGCAGGTCTGGCTGCCAAACCTGCTAAGCTTTTCCAGCAACTTCTGTTTATGATCTTGAGACTGCTACTGTTCTTTTAATGTAAAAAAAAGGATGGAGAGAAGATAAAGTACTGCCTAGTTGTATAAAGTTTATTCTTAATTCTGGGGGTCAGATAGCTCAGTTGGCTGGGCAGCAGTTTTGCAAACCAGAGGGACACCAATTCCCACACTGACTGAGTTACCATGAAGATACCACCCTCTCAATCTCATCCATGTGCCTGAGACTTGGCCACCCTCAGGTTAAGCCACCGCCAGTTGTCACACTCTATTGAGAGAGCAGCCCTACGATCTTCTGGGAGTAAGGCAACTTTTGTTTATTCTTACTTCTGCAAACTGAAGTTCTAAGCCCTTAATACAAAAATTATGTGCATAAAAGTTACTAAGCAATTATCTAGTGCTAAATCTTATGTTTGGATAAATGCACTATATCTTATATTAAGAACATAAACCAGAAAGGTATCCAGGTTTTGCTCATTTAAAATATGTCAATTGAATTACTCCAATTAGTTTTAGCACCATAGCCTTAGTTGCAGGAAAGGCAAAAATATAACAAAACAAGACCTATTTCTGAGATAGTAGGAACTGCAGATGCTGGAG
>JAHRHZ010000270.1:4198886-4258232 GCA_024137785.1 Ginglymostoma cirratum | reverse complement strand
CTGTGTTCATCCAGCTGTACACCTTGTTGTCTCAAAACCTATTTCTAATGCTTATTCCCCCAGTGGATATTGGATGAAAACAGGATCAGCTTTAACTTTGTTTTCCCAGGCAATTACATCAATATCAACTTTGCTAGAGTTAAATGGTTAGTTGAGGGCAACAGTAACAGAAGGCTGGCAAGTCCACAAAATTCTATTTAACGCAGAGATTCAGCAATTGAGATGGTTCAGATAAAGAGGTTTATCAAATAGACTCATCAAATTTTGGATTCTCTACCTTGGCCTGAAAGACCTTCATGACTGCAATCAATGAGATTCAGAGTTTCCTCATTACTTCCATTGCCTGAGATTTTATTAAAATTCCTCATTTTTGCTTCTATAACTACGGCAGATACGTTTTTTCAACAAATTTATTAAACTGAAAACAGTGCAAGTATTATCTAAATTCATTCGATCAATCTTTGCTATACCTCCATATCCCACTTTTTAATTCCATAAATTATATGTTACAATTGATTTCGAAGCAGGCATAAAAGTTGATTTGCTTCCGAATCTGCAACATTTCAATGGAAGAAACACTTCATACATTACAGATACACATTTTTCAGAATTGATATGGTTAGATTATATGCATGCTATATAATTGTGCAGAATCTTTTTGGACGTTTATATTTCTTAAATGTAAAATGTAACAGTTTAAATATAACTGCAAAGCTCAAGCAGCATGATCTTTACCCTTTCTCCAGTCATTGCAAATGGAGCATTAAACCACTGCTCAAAGGTGCTGCAGCTTTTGAAGATAGTAGGCAAGAGGAAGTTTAGAAGGGCCCATAGTTCAGGGAGTTTGTTCTGCAATGGAGTTCCTGTTAAAAGGACCCGGCGAGGTGCAACGTAGTGAGTGTTCAACACCTGGGTCAGTTTACAATGATGATTCTTCATACGATGACCCTCATCTACAATCATGTATTTCCATCGAAGCTGCAACATAAGGGAAATATCTGGTGAATTAGAACATGTGTCATAATTCTATGAAATGTTGCTGAAAATGCCTAGAAACTGTGCAATAAATTCATAAATTGCAAAAAGAAAATCTTAATTCAGTCATAATTTTGCCTCTACAGAAAAAGATCAAGTTAATAAAATTTTGAATTTTGTAAATAACCTTTATCCTTCATTCCTCTCCTTGAGACTCCTCATTAACGAGGCAGATACTCCTTAAACTGATTATAATAAAACAAAGGACCACAGATGCTGAAGAACTGAAACAAAAACAGAAGCTGCTGGGAGAAACTCAGCAGGTTTGGCAGCAGTGGAGAGAAAGCAGAGTTACATTGAGCACAGTTCCGAACAAGGGGCATGCGACTTGAAATGTTAACTGTCTGCTTCTTCTCTGCAGAAGCTGCAAGCCCCGAGTTTGTTTCTGGAGCTGAAGTTTGGAATCTCAACACTTACCTCAACAGGAGAAAAGAAAAATGAATGTTAATTTCCAAGTGCCATTGTCATAGTGGCCCATAGAAGGCTCAGGATATCCAGCCATTCACTATTGTTAGGAAAAGTTCGCCAAACATTAGAAATCAATCTCACCTTAGCAAGCACATGTTTGTCCTTAATAATATACTCATATGTGGTTAAAAGAACGTTGAATTTTCCACTGCGCAGTTGCGGAATAAATGACCGGCGGAGAGCTGGTGTACCCTTAGAAAGAAAGAGAATTATGTTACCTTGACACACCAGTTAGTATTTACTCAGTTTTCTACTATAAAGCGGTTAAATTTGTAGAAAATCTGTGCACTTCATGCAAAATAAATTTGCAGCTGCTGTAATATGAAGGTATCTTGTATTAATTTGTTTCTTTAGAAAATAAACAACATTTGTGGCTTCTAAAAGCTTTAGACACAAGTTTCCCGTTAAACTGTTCCATTAGGTTTACTCACTGTCGTTCAGTACATATTTATCAGCGGTTCTTCCTAGTATCATGCCTAAGCTCACCCTGTTCACTGCAGAATGTAAAGAAAACTAATGTATAATTAGTTTTAAAATATGCCAGCTTCTAAATGAGTATACTGTTCATAGAAATGAGGCCTTACATAAAATTAAATAAAAGGACATCTAGAAATAGCGTTTCTTACACACCGGAAAATGTAAAGCAACTCTCTACAACTTTAACTACTTGGAAGTAAATGAACAACAAAGAGCTACGTACAGAACTGAAAGCAATAGGGGAAAAAAAAAAAAAAAAAAAAAATATCACAGTATACCTTCTACAACAAAGAGAAAATAAAAACAAACCTTGTAAGAAATCTTCACAACAGACGGGGCCCATTTATCGAACTCATACACCCAGTTGGATAAAGTTCTAAAAAGGGAGAGAAATGCCCAACTTAATACTTCACCCAAAACACAGTTATTTCATTTTTAAATACTACGAAAAGTTCAAATAGAGACAAGCTTCTAACTACATCTCATTGGCAAAGTCACATTGTCATTGTTGCAAAGATCATGCAAAACGCCATCCGAGTGTATACTCTGTTCCAAATACGTTAAGGAATATCAACAAATTGTCAACCAGATACCAAAACAGAAATTGCTGGAGAAAATCAGCAGATCCAGCCACATCTGTGGGCAGAAACCAGAGCTAACTTTTCAAGTCCAGTGACACTTCTTCAGAAGTGCTGTTGTGTGTGTTTCAGATCTCCAGCATCCACAGTTTGTTTTATTATAGTGACTAATTTACATTAAATCAGATGTGATGTACAAGAATAAACTTTGAAAGCTGGACTGAAAATGTAGTACTGGAAACTTGAATTTTATGTGAAACATTTAGTTTGAAAATACTAAATTTCCTTACAAAATATTTAGGTTTTCTAATAAAATTTTTAAAGACCAAACAGGGTTCATATATGGAAATACAGCTGCGCACTTAACAATACATGACAGCTGCAGGTCACAAAAGCAACTTGCTACATATTTTTGCTAACAGCAGTATTACAGGAGCTAAAGCCTGTAAAGCTCTACATCAATTTGTCATGTATGGTATGCAAGGCACGATTCGTATCTTAAGAACTGCACAACTATATTCCATGATAAGTGGGATATGCCTTCCCAGAGTCAAGGTACAGGAATTCTTAATATAAAAATGTATCTATGATAAATTTCCTTTGTTTTGTTCTGTCAATTTATTTGATTTAATTATGCAGAAATTATTCCAAATTACAAAGTTACCCCAATTAAGGAAAACCATTTAAATAATTCCTTAAGTTGGTTCCATGAATGAACAGAAAAAGTTAGTCAGATTTAACTTAGTTTGTTATATGTCTATGAAGATAGTTCTGCATGGATTGTACAAAGCCCTCAGCAAGTCATTAAACATCAAAATCAAAAAGTTAATCTTCAATCATGAAATACTTTGATTTAACTTTATATGGTAATAATCAATTATCTTATAATGACATGCACATTGTCTGAACTTTTCCTTCCAGCAAGCCTTAAGTCAGAACGGTCCAATCAGCTTCTGGTTAAAATGTGGCCCCAGTGATGTCTAGTGGCAGTCTGGGTGATGGCTGTGTGGTGTGAGGAGGTGGACGAATAATTTTCCATGTTTGAGATGGTCATTTGGCATTTCTGCAGCAAAAAGGTTAACTGCCTTTTATAAGTCTAAGTCTGAAAATTATAATTAGATGAACTGTGGTGTGAGTTCCTAATTATCAGCAGAATTATGAATATTGTTGAAGACTGCAGGGTCACGAACAAACAATTCTACCTCTCCCTTGACCAGAGAGAAGATCTAGCATCTATGTTTGGATCAAAGATTCTGACAGGACCCGAAGTAAGCATCCAAAAAAAAAAGATTACTGGTGGGTAGGTGCTGCATTACAGTTCTACCGAAGACTTTCTGGATGACTGGGAAGTGGCAGAGAGGGCAGTAACTGGACACATTAAGTTGAACCTGGATTCTGTGGGTAGGAAGAATGTTCTATATTTTTTGGTGATTTCCAATGCTTTGGCTGTGATGCAACAGGCTGACTAGGGGAGCAAATACCTCTGGAACACACATCTCCATAATGGTTGAATCAATCTGTCAATTCAGCCCGAAGCCATTGACATACAAGTTATTATTTTCTAGTATTTAAACCAGAAATGTAGATAAACATAGCCACAACACGACTGTCATTGCACAAACAGTAAAACAAAAATGTTATATAGGACTGTGGATGCTGGAAATTGCTGGAGCATCTCAACAGATATGACAGCAACTTTGAATAGAAACAATGTTAACGTTGAATCCCATGAAAATAACCACTGCATTTTTACTCTGCAGCACTAGGGATTGCACTCCATACTCCGTTTCAATGTGTGCATAAAATTATATGAATTACAACAAAAAAAATTGTAAATTTAGATTTTATATCCAGCATCAAGTAAAGAGCTGATAACCATTGCCCTTTATCAAGTTATGTCACAGTTAGAAAATAATGTACAGTTTTGCTGACTCAGCGAAATGACTAGTTTCACATGGCAGAGGGTGAGTGGCTTAAAGTAGGTCATTCCCCACAGAGATCAAGTGCAACTCCTGACCAGCTAATCAAAAATATAAAATCAGTTCACACTTCGACCAAAATAAACGTCCAGATTACAATACTTTTATCAGACTTACGAAAGGGGTACAATAATGAGATAGGGTCCATTGAGCCTCTTGTGTTCCATCAGGTAGGTGATGAGCGCAATAGTCTGGATTGTCTTTCCAAGTCCCATCTCGTCAGCCAGAATTCCATTCAGATTGTTATTGTAAAGAGAAACCAGCCACTCAAGCCCTTGAAGCTAAAATTTGTGATAAAAGAAAGCTTACTTATGGTACAGCAGATATGACTTCTCCCAAAAAAAAATTTTGTACGCTAACATTTCAACTTTAATCATATCCATTATACTTCAACCATGGTAGTTTAAAAGTGACTTGTAATGAACTGCACAGGGATCATACCCAAGCTCATACACACAGATTTACAATTATAAAGTTGTTTGTAGACCTCAACCAAAAGAAATTCACAGAATGCAAGTTGCTTCTTGGGCATTGAGAATTTGTTTTAAACTCATCTAAAAAGTAGATGAAGTAGGAAAAAATTTCCCTTGGCCCAACCCCATCCATGACTCAAAATAATTAATTCTTTCAAGCTTTCTATTTTCAAAATTCCTGGGAATAGTGGTACACAACCTCTCTCCACCAGGATCTGGATGACATTTAAAGGCTGGAGTCCTTTGTTACCATCACAAAGCCAATCCAATACAAGCTAGATCAATAAACAATGATAATAGTAACTGTATTTCCACCTCTGCTTGACAGAGGCTGGAGATTTTGTAGTTTAGAATAGTAAAATCTTGTTAAAATATGCTTCACTACAGGTAGATTCTTGATCAGTAGAGGAAATCAAGGGTTGCAGCAAAAGGGCAGGCAAGTGGACATGATGAGTGCAGTCGGGTCAGCCATGATTATGTTGAATGGCAGATCAGGCTCGAGGGGCTGAATGACCTAATTCTGTTCCTATTTGTTATGGTCTTATCGTTAAAACAGATGGATTTAACATCCTTACACATCATGCTACAAAGGTTTGCAATGTATTCTTCTATAATTTACAACACAAAAAACATTAACATGAACCAGCTATCGACAAGGCCACTTTAAATTAATTATCTCTAAGATACAAAGCAATATTTTAGCGTTGTGTATATTTATTGGAAGTAATGACAGACATACAGTTCTGAAATAAATATTATACTGCTGAGTACTGTTCCTCAATATTCATCTCCCTGACAATGCTGACATCTATTGCATCATACTGTTACCCTACACTTGTACAATAGCCATTTCTGGTTTATTTGAATCATTATTGCTGACACAATGGCCCAAACAGTATGGGCTGACAGGCTATTCAAGCTTGGAAGAGGCATTTATCCACTTGCTTAAACATTTAATTTTTCGTGAGGAATAGAATATTACTGCTGAGTTCCAGCCTTCAAGGTAATGCATATTTAATTTGTGCAAAGGAAAAAACAAAACACTGTATATCAAAAAATATTACTATAATGCCTAGTTGAAACTACTCGTACATAATGGCCCAGAAATTCCAATGGGAAAATAGCTGTTGCAGCAGCATGGACTGGAAATTCAGCATCAGGATCATGTGGGAATCCAGGTGCAGTTGTCTCCATAGAATTGCCTGACAAGCTGAAGTTTCCTTGGGAAAGTCTAACTTGTGGAACCCTCCAAAAATAGCTTCCAACTAGGAGTTAGAGTCAGAAATTTCAGATTGTTCTGACTTGTGTGAGCTTAACTGATAAGTCAGGAAAGGTTAGAAGATTGAAAACCTGCTTTAACACCTTGCTAACTATTAAACTAAACCCCTTACTGAACCCAATCCTCCATTACTTCCCATCTCAAATACCAGCCCTGGCCCATCAAACTTGACACCTGACATCCCACTGCACATGATACAAACTTACCACCATTTCTTCCGGCCCAGGCCAGTCCCTTGGCCCCAACTGAACTCTTCAATCTATCCTAATTCTGCACTCACTGGGCACTCTATCTTAGCCCCACCCCTAGCCAACATCCATAAGACCATACAAAATAGGAACAGAAATAGACCGTTCAGCTCCTCAAGCCTGTTTATCCACTCAACAGGATCCTGGTTGAATCCTACGTTCCTTATGTCCAATTTCCTGCCCTTTTCTCCATTATTCTTGATTGCCCAACTGATCTCAGCTTTAAAGGTACACAAAGACTCTATTCCCACAGCATTCTGTGGCAAGGAGTTCCAAAGATACACAACCCCCAGAAAAGAAACACCTCCTTATTCCAGTCTTAAATTTGTGCCTCTCCACTGGCCACCTATCTCCACATCCACTTTACATACTTTCTGTAGCTTTCAAAGTAACAAAGAACCTTTGAAATGTAAGAATCAGGAATCTAGTGATGAAAAAAGGGAGTGGTTTTCACACTGATTCCACAGCTGGCTGCAAGCATTCCCAGATTTATCTTTGCTGTCATGGAATAAAAATCTACTGGCCAGGAAATTTGAGGGCAGAACTGATCAAAATAAAAATGTCTATTCTTTTGTCCCATCAGGATCAGGACTAGGTTCTCTGATCTGGTGCTTTGAATATTCTCATTTCATTCTCATCTCTGTACTTACCTGGTACTGTTTAAGTGATCCATTGATCAACAAAGCTGATTGCTTCTCTACCCTTTCTGTGACAGCATGTGCCACTGCATAATATGACTGCGAACCTTTCATTCCTGCTCGCATGCTGTATTCATCATCAACATCTTGTTTCGCACATCTAAAATCAAAAAGATAACAATCATACTTGCCCATTTATGCAAAACAGCCCTTGAAACAAGACAGTTATCTACTTATTGGGAAATCCAGAACTGGTGTCCTTCAAGTGAAACAGAGCAAATGCCACTTCTACAGAATGCTGACATAGCTGTTTCAGTTGAACACCATTCCTGCGTAATTATTATCTTTTAAAAGATAGAGGCTCCAGGTAACACTACTGTTCAACTGGCTCCAAGCAAGTTGGCTTGCCACTGGTCTCTCAAAAACTGGTACTGTGCAATATTGAAAAGCACTGATAGCATGATCCCAATGAAGCCACCAAGACAGCACAGTGTGGAATTTTAGGGCCAAAGTGTGCAAACAGAAACTTGCATCAACCAAGAACAGACTCTCACTTTCTTGATTCTACATAATAACTATTCCTCACGGACTACAGTGCAACTGGGATTGGTGGCCACTACGGAATGGTGGCCTAACAGTGGAGCCCAAGACATGCGAGTAGGGTTGTTTTTCCAGGCCCCCACAGGAGGGACTGGTGAGGAGGCAAGGAGGAGGATTTAGGGGCCAACGTGTAAGAGAAAGACAGTTCTCTAGGACCCTTCAATTCCACCAGTGGGTGTTGCCATTGTACAAGGAATGCCCAGTAAAGAAGGATATCATCTCTTAGCGAGGCATCAGATCTAACAGCCAGGGTTTTACTGGTGCTGTACACTTGACCTGACCCTCAATCTACTGTTGATTAAGTATTAGAGGATGTACAACCACAAGCAATGACAACCGGGCAGGAAAGCCATCTTTGAGCCTTTCATTGGAGGGAGTCAGAAAGGCAATGAGGTTTCCAATTTGATCATCTGGCTCCCACCTTCAGGCAGGAGGCCATTCATTACCTTCCGAGTCCCTGGACAGAATTTAAGTTTGAGATTAAATAGGCAATTCTACTGCAGCATTCAGGACACGCCCACTATTGTTAAGGAGGAAGATGGAATCAAAGCCAAGGCTTAAGTTTGTGCCAGGAGTCAAAAATGACTTCTTGGATGCTTCTTGGAGCATTAAGTGGCTGTGGAACTACTGTAATCAGTGGGGTTGTGCTTATGACTGACTCCTCCAGCGGCAGGACAGACGCATCCCAAAATATCCTGCTCTTGCAGTCGAGAATGAAATAATCTGGCAAAGGATCTCAGTCTGAAAAAGTAAACCTTTTCAGACACTGAAGGATTTATGGACAAACCATCAGGTTAAAGCTGATTTTCCTGCAGTACATTTAATGTGATACAGGAGGTCTCAGTCATGCTTGCAGCTTCACACTTCCACCACTCGATGGCACTTACAATTGACAAATACTCTCATATTGATATGTTGTACATATTATGAAGAATAATGCAAGCATCCGTTTGACATGTTCATTGCTTTTAGTGTTTTTATTAAGTATGTGTTTGACAGGTTTTGATCCTGTTAACTCCTTGCTATTTTGGACATCTTCTTTCACTTCAGATGCAATTGTTAGCTTCTTTTAAGATTATCAAATTTGAGCTTGATGGTTGTAGTTATGCTGGAAAAATTATTTAGAATCTTATGGGTAATAAAATGGGACATGATAGATAGGAAGTGCAACTGGATGTTTTTAGTTAATAAAATGTTTGACTTTGCTGTGTTTGGATGCAGACTCAAATTGCAAGTCTCCCAATAGCAATTCCTTAAAAATTAAACTTGCAATCCAAGATAAAATATTTTAATACATACTCAATTATCTGCTTTGCAAAGAAGTCAGGTACATCTTCAATATTAGGAACAATAATCTTTTTTTCTTCATTATCAGGTGCAACTGGGGCTTCTTCATCTTCCTCCTCAAAAACAAAAATCCAACAAGCCTTATACTTGAACCAACAATGCATGAGACGTGACATCAATGGGAACACTTTTTCACCTCAGTGCACTAGCAGTGGGATGAAACAAACTGAAAGGACATACTGAAGAATTACATCATAAGGATATGATTAATAAAACAGTCAACCAGGAGTTTCTGTTCCTTTGACAATAAACTCTTGAACACAAAGTAATAGAGCACATTTAACTTAATAGATTGTGGAATTTTGTTAAGAGAAAAGTACAGTGGAGTTCCAATGCAGTATGATGCGACATAACAGATGTTCAGATAAACAATGTCCTATTCAGAAATCCTTGATCTCATGCCAGGTAGTCACAAAGAAAAATGCCAATCAACCAACCAAAACTGATTTCTCATGCAGCATGCAATTAGCTATGTATTTCCAGGAGTAGCCCACATGCCAGTTCATCATTCAATTAAAATATTGGCTAACCTGAACCTCAATTCCATCTACCCAATTTTCACAAAAGGGTAAACCCCATGCCTGACAAAATTATTAGCAGTCTGAGGAGATAACAAGTAGGATAGATAAAGAGGAAGCAGTGGAAGCAATATATTTGGACATTCAGATGACGTTTGATAAGGTGCCGAAAACAATAAGTGCTGGAGATCACGGTGGGTCAGGCAGCATCCATGGACAGAAAGCAAGTTAATGTTCAGAGTCTAGGTAACTCTTCATCAGGTACTACTCAATAGGCTACTTATTAAGTGCTCAGGGCATTGGAGGTACATCAGCATGGATAGAGCATTAGCTAACTAATAGAAGACAGAATAAAACAAAGAACCGCAGATGCTGGAGAAAATGATGATGTTTTAGTTCTGAAGAGGAGTGATTGGACTCGAAACACAGATCTGCTGAGTTACTCCAGCAATTTCCGTTTTTGTAATAGAAGACGGAGTTGGTATAAGGGAGGTATTTTCAGAATGGCAACCTGTAACCAGTCGATCACCACACCAATGAATGTTGAGGCCACAGTTATTTACAACATAATATATTAAAGACTTGGATGAGGCAAATGAATGTAAAAAAGCCACCTCAAGAATGAGGCAAAACTAAGCGAGTGAGCAAGTGCTGAGGATGACAAAGCGTTTGCAACAGGATGTAGACAGGTTAAATGAATGGGCAAAAAGACTTGGCAGTTGGAATAGAATGTTGGAAAGAGATTGACAGGAAGAATAGAGAAGTTGGTTATTATTTAAATGGGAAAAGACTGCAGGGAGCTACAGAACAAATGAGATTTGGAAGATCTCATGTGTAAATCACACAAAGCTAGCATGCAAGTTCAGCAGGTCACAGGGAAGTCAAAAGGAACATTGGCCTTTCTTTCAAAGAGAATGGAGTATAAGAGTTGGAAAGGTTGCTAAAACTACACATGGCACAATTCAGACTACAGCTGGAATACAGTGAACAATCTTGAGGAAAGATATATTGGCAATGGAGGCAGTCCAGAGGAGGCTTACTACATTGATCCTAAGTATGAAGGGACTGTCTTATGAGGAGAGATTGAGTAGGTTGGACTTTTATTCACTGGAGGTCAGAAGAATGAGAAGCAAACTTAGTGAAACATACAAGATTCTTTGGATAAATATGGAAAGGTTCTGTCTGGGACCAGTGGGCATAATCTCAGAATAAGGGACCGCCCATTTAAGACAGAGATGGAGAAGAATTTCTTTCAAGGACAATGAATCTGTGGAATTCTTTACCAGAGAGGACTGGCAAGCTATGTTGTTGACTATTCAAAGCTGAGATAGACAGGTTTTTTTAAACCAGTAAGAAAATCAAGGGCTTTGGGGGAAAAAGACAGGAAAATATTGTTGAGGATTATCAAATCAGCCATGATCTAAGTGAATACTGGCACAGACTCAGTGGGCTGAATGGCCTTATTATGTTCTTTTGTGCGTTGGCAACTTTGTTTCATATTCCTCGATATTCTTAAACCAAGAAAAAAAAATTGCCAAGTATTAAAATTTTCAATAAATCTAGTAACTACAGCAATGTAAAAAAAGGTCAGAGCTTCAGATTTCCACTATTCAACTTGCAAAGAACTACCTTTTTTTCCTGAGTACAGTGTTGGTATGTTTTCTATATTATTTTTGATGCAAGTTGCAATATTCCTCATTAATATTTTTACACAATACCAAATTTTTTTTGAACAATAGGGAAATGAGGATAGCGAAAAAAATTCAACATGACTTTTTGACGCCGAAATTTTGTAAAGACAACATGTTTGCAATTGGAAACTGATCAATCCAGAACAATGCAAGTTCCACAAATTTCCAAAAATACTCAAACTTCCAACAGGGATTTTAAAAAAAAGAGATCCGCTTCAATTGACATGAAGGAGAATAATAATTCAACTCATCCCATTTAGTGAATTACGAATTTTCAAAAGAAAATGGCAAGAGAGAGGAAGAGCTCCCACTTTGGGTTAACACAGTGCTGGTTGATCAAGTTTTCTTTTAGGCTCCCCTCAAACTCACTGCACATCATTAAACATAAAAGATGCCATATAATAATTGAATTGGGCATATTTTATAAGTTGTTTTCAATGTTGCTTTAAAAATTCCTCAATACATTTGAGGGGGATAACTTTGTGCAGTTTAATACAGCTCAAAATGGATCTGTCACAAACCATAACCACTTCTACTCTTTGTATTAACACATTAACTACAAAAAACAATATTTTCAGAGCCTCCCCAAAGGTCAATATAATTAGTGAAAATACCAGATGGTGACTATTTCCTTTTGGGCAAGTGACCAGTTTTAAGAGCATTTAACACCTTCATTTTGAAAAAGGAAATCTATTTCAAAAGATTGCAGAAAATCTAATTATGTTGGAAGCAATCAACGCAAAAAATGTTTGCTGTGTTTTCCACTCATTACACTAATTTCAGGTGAATTGCATCAAAGAAACCAGCAAATCCCTATGCCAGTAAGTAGAAGTATTAGAAAGATAAGGTGACAGTGGTGTTTTGTCATCCAAGTAAATTAAGTCCTACCTTACAGTAAGCTTTGTATAAGTCAAGATAACAGCTACTCAATTTAAATAGCTTAGAGAACCTCTGGCTATTGGTTCAACATACTTAATAAAACCACTGTCTGAAACCATCCTCAATCCATACCGTTACTTCTAACTGCGCTTGATCTCAAAATTGGTGAGCAGCCGGAAAGTAAATCCTTGGTAATAGGTGTCACCTTTGCTAGTTTTCTCAAGTGGCCTTGGAGAAGTAAAAGTGGGCCTTCTGTAGCATGTTTTTCTAATATACAAAAAACCTGATTTTGGATATTTTTCAAATGAAGTGGCTACATTAACGCGCACAGGAGATCTTCTAATCTCACAATTGAACAGACTGCCTGAAGCAAACCTTTGGGTTCTTTTATTCATGTATATGATGTGCAACTCACTTGCAAGGCCAGCATTTATCACCCATCCCCAGTTGTCCTTGAGATGGTGGTGGTAATCTGCCTCTTGAACCAGTGGTGATGGTACATCCTCAGAGCTGTTTGGGAGGTCCCAACAACAGTGAATGCCAAAACACTGCATAAGCATTGAAGGAAAAACGAACATGCACCGGGATCTATGCTTACATCTAAGTGTCAAAATGAATTTGGCAGAACCAGCTAAAAGCAAATTTTTCTCCAGAAAGGATTAGTTTCCAGCCAATTTGAAAAGCTTAAAACCATAATATGAACACTTTCAGCAACGATGCTAATAAATGCCACCAATGGGTTTACAATAAAAAAAATTGAACACAGACTTTTAAGTTAGCTGATGTCAAACAAGGAAAAGCTGGAAAGCACTGTAATTACTCTCAGCATTCTAATGCTAGGAGTAGAAAGGGCTCCCGTTTGTGACCATTATAAAGTAATCCCTGCTATTAATTCAGGTTTGCGGGTGCAAGTAGAGAACGATTCAGCTTTTGCCACGATTTCTTCCAAATTAAGTAGTTTATTGATATCGATACAAAGACTCTGAGGGGATCATGGTGATTTGACAGAGGTATTTCCAAGCAAATGAACCTCAAAAAGTTTGTACCATCATAAGAACTGCCAAAGGCGAAGAAGAAAATTTACAGAAGACAAAATTAAAATAAAGTACATACCTCCTCTTCATACTCTGAACCACTCTCCTCACTGTCTGACCGTGGAGCTACTTCATACCTAAGCAGATTTAAAAAGTCAACAGGTTTAGAAAGTCGTGAGGTTACTATCGATAATAAAAGATTCAATATAACTAAATATATATCACTTTAAATGCAAAACCATGACGAAGCTTACAAAAATAAAGGTGAATTATGGATAACCTAGACAAATAGCCTTTGGTTTTTTTTTCAAAGCACGAAAACAGCTTTTGATTATATTTTTCCCACTTACAATCAGAAGGAAGGAAGCTAACTTTGTTTACTAGTTTAAATTTAGTTCCAGAACGCATCACATAAATTAGGCCATTTTTGACATAAATCCTATTCATATCTTTTTAGGTTTCTCTTAACAGAGAAATAGTTGTCAGGCTGAATTTTCCTATTTTTAGCAAAGTCACGAGAGTGCGATTCATGGTGACTGGTCCGTTAGGGCCCATGGTGACTTTTCTCACATACTCTCTGCTCTTCACCTTATTCAATTGTCTTCTTTAGCACCATCCTATGGAACTATGTTGCAGGAGAATCAGAGGTGTTCACCCCTGCTGCAACTTTCACGCTGCTGACGCCATGTTTCAGCTCCAGCTACACGCCACTTCAGATATGGTAAGCCAGAGAGTGCCCTGCATGTTATCCCAGAGGAAAAGTCCAGAAAGGTAGGTTAGCTTCTTGGTGTGACCACCAGTTCCCGGAGGTACTGACAGACAAGTCAGTGGGGAAAAAAAAGCACAGTACCTCTTCCTGCTGACCAGCAAAGAAAACCACGACACCAGGTTCAGCAGCCGGGACATGGGTAGCACAGAGATCAGTGCAGGGTCCTGGGTGAAATGCAAATTCACACTAACTCAGCCAATGCACGTTCTTCCCTCATAGGCTCATGGACTAGTACACTCAGTATCACACGCATCATGTGCGCCCAGCTCACCATCCCAAGTTACTTACCCTTCTTGCTCACTTAGCCTCTTGCTCACTCACTGCAGACACTACACTACCGCTCCTGCTTCTCCCATCTATCATATTCAACCTCTCACTCGCTCACTCCCCTTCGGACTGATGTTGCCACAGCTCCCCAACTGACACAGCTGTACTCACCAGACTGGTTTGTATTTGACCTGCAGGTGTGAACCTGGTCCAGTTCCTGGACTTCAAAAACAATGTGGAGATGCTAGTGTTGGACTGGGGTGGACAGGGTCAGAAGTCACAGGAGACTAGGTTTTGATCACTTGCAGAAACTTGTTATTCAGCTTGTTGACAATCCACTCACACAATTTGTACTATCTTTTGATCTCGGTCTATAAATTCCATGCCTGTATGCTTCCCTTGACTTCACTTGAGAAAGGAGCAGCACTCCAAAGGCTCCTGATTTCAAATAAACCTATTGGACTATAACATGGTGTCATGTGACTTCTGACCTTCAAAAACATAGATCCCAAACTCTGATACGACCAAGTGCCTGACTGACTGTGGCCAAACCCTCCTAGACTGAAATCAGATGAGCCTCTTGACAGATTGTGGCAGTAAACCTGCCTGACCACAATCTCATTTCCTCACTCGAAGGAGTGCTTCCCCTTTGACTTTCAGACATGGTAATTGGTTTGAAGTACATGTCATGTGTTTTCTGTGTAAACGACAATGCTACACAACAGCACACCCACATCCTTCACTGTTCAATGTTCTGGGTGACAATCTGCCTGCCTCTTACTACAGGCAATACAAGCCTCAGAGGCTGGAGGCCTCCAAACAATTTCCCTTATTTAAGAGATAGTAGGAACTGACGATGCTGGTGAATCTGAGACAACAAGGTGTAGAGCTGGATGAACACAGCAGGCCAAGCAGCATCAGAGGAGCAGGAAGGTTGGCGTTTCGGGCCTAGACCCTTCTTCCCTTATTTAATGTCCTTGCTTCTGAATGAACTGTCTCGCTTTCAACTGACTTTGAAATTCTACCATACTATATAGTCACTCAGCCCTCATGGTTCTTTTACAACAAGATTGTTAATCAGCCCTTTTTCATTGCATAATATTAGGGCTAAGATAGCATTACCTTCAACTGGGGCCCGAACATACTGCTCTAGAAAACTTATCCCTAACACATTCCACAAACTAATCTCTCACAGTTTTAGTACTGGTTTTAACCAGTCTATGTACAGATGGAAGTCACCCATGATAACTGCCCATGCTACATGCTTCACTCATTTTTTGAGTAACATCATGCCTCACACTATTACTATCACTTGGTGGCCTCTAAATAACTCCAACCAATGTCTGCAACCCGTTTCTTAGTCCCACCCACATTCCAAACACTGGTCTTCCCACTGAGATCCTCAGGGACTTGCACCAGGTGGATGCTGAAACGAACAAAAACAAAGTCGCTGGAAAAGCTCAGCAGGTCTGGCAGCATCTGTGAAGGAGAAAACAGAGTTAACGTTTCGGGTCTGGTGACCCTTCCTCAGAACTGATGGTGCCTGGGAAAACGTCAGTATATGCAGCAACTTTGTTTTTGTTCCTGATTTACAGCATCCGCAGTTCTTTTGGTTTGGATGCTGAGAAGATGTTTCCTTTATTGGGAGAAACTAGAACTAGAGGTCACAGTTTAAAAATAAGGAGTGACCCATTTAAAACTGAGAATTTTTTTTTCTCTCAGAGGTTTAAGTTTTTGGAATTCCATTCCTTAAACAGCCGTGGATGAAGAATCTTTAATTTTTTTTTTTAAGGCAGTGGTAGGTAGGTGTTGATTACCAAGGGGATAAAAAAAATTAAAAGTCAGATCAGCCATGAATGGCAGGGCAGGCTTAAAGGGCGAGTGGCCTACTCTTGTCCCTTATTTGTATGTTCACTTACCAGTTCCATTCCCTGTTTTTAATGCAACTCAACTCCTGTTCTTTTTTAAAAAAAAAATGGAAGGTTCTGAGGAAGGGTCATTGGACCCGAAACATTAACTTTGACTTTTTCTTCACAGAGGCCACCAGACCTGCTGCGTTTTTTCACTAACTTCTGCTTTTGTTTCTTTTCCTTCTTGTCTGTTCTTCATAAACATCGAATATGCCATATCTTAATCCTCAGTCTTTTATCCAGCATCTTGTCAAATTCTTTTATATAATTCAGCAAATGAACTTCTACTGCATTATTTTTTATCTACATATCTCACTAACACAGTCAGGTATAATACAGCACTGAAACAAGCCCTTTGGCCCAAATTGGTCCATGCTGACCACGGTGCCCACTCAGCTAGTTCCAATTGCCTGCATTTGGTCCATATCCTTCTCAACTCTTCCCATCCATGTACTTGACCAAATGTTTTTTAAATTGTTGCTATTGTACCTGCCTCAATCACTTTCTCTGGCAGCCCATTCACTTTGTGAAGAAGTTGTCCCTCAGGTCCTTCCAAAATCTTTGCCCTCTCACCTTAAACCTATTCCCTCTAGGTTTTCATTCCCCATCCCTGGGAAAAAGACCATATGCATTCATCCTATCTATGCCTTCATGATTTTATACACCTCAATAAGGTCACCCCTCAATCTCCTACATTCCAAGGAATAAAATCCTATCCTGGCCAACCCCTCCCTAAAACTCAAGCCTACTAGTCCTGGCAACATTCTTGTAAATCTTCTTTGCGCACTTTCCAGTTTAATTATGTTTTTCCTATAACAGGGTGATCAAAACTGTACACAACAATCCAAGTGCGGTCTCACCAACGACTTATACAACTGTAACATGACACCCCAACTCAATGCCTCGACCAATGAAGGCCAGCATGCTAAATGCCTTCTTCACCACCCTGTCTACCTGTGACACTGTTTTCAATGAACTGTGTACTTGTCCTCCTAGGGCCCTCTGTTCCACAATAGTCCTCAGGACCTTACCATTTACTGCACAAGTCCTACCTTGGTTTGACTTTCCAAAGTACAACACCTCACACTTATCTGTATGGAAGTGCATTTGCCAATCCTCAGCCCACTTCCCCATCTGATCATTTTTGATAATCTTCCTCACTATCAACAATACCCCCTAATTTTGTATCATCTGCAAACTTACTAATCATGCCTTGTACATTCACATCCAGATCATTTATGTAAATAACAAATAAGAAAGGACCAGTACCGACCCCTGTGGCCCACCACTAGTCACAGGATTGTCTCAAAAAAAAATTAATAACAAATTTAAGGTTAAGTCATTCACAAATCAACATTACCTAATGTTAAACTCATTCCCTACTAAATTAGCACTAACTTTGTCTTCTGCTATGGTAGAAACTTATCCCATGACAACATTTGACAATGAATGCCAGATCAGGCTCTAAGGGCTGACTGGATGGACAGCTGCTTCCTTTCTGTTATCAGACTAATGAACAGACCTTGCAAATGAGACTTGATCTTTCTATGTGCCTTCTCTGTAGCTGTAACACTATATTCTGCCTTCTGTTCTATTACCCTGATGTACTTACGTAAGATATAATTTGCCTGTATAGCACACAAAACAATACTTTTCACTGTATTTCCATTAGTGACAATAATAAACCAAATCCTGCACCAATTTTCAATATGTCTATAAAAGTGAAAGGTAGACATTAGGTGGGGCATCACAGCAAAACTAGTTGTAGATGGGGAGCTTGCCTGTTGGGCAAGGGTTAGGACAATTGATAACAGAGAAGCACGAGGGGTACATTGTTAGCTGAGAAAGGACTAGAATAATTGATACTGTTCCTAAGAAAAGAGGAAAAAAGAACGCGTTGATAGGGATTTTCAAGATGGAGAGAGCACTGCTTGACGATGGGCACAGGAAAAGGTTCCAAAAACTGATATCCTCAGTGATTACCTGAGGAAAAAGAAACACTTTAAAATAAATACAGCTGGCTATGTTTTCTTCCTTTATTCTCTGCCCAACCCTTTAGCCGACTGCTGGTGACCAGGCTCTCAGCAAGTCTCAAGTGGCAACAGCAGAGAGAAGGAGTCACATCACACCAGAAGGATAGAATCTCAAGCTCTAAAGCAGATGCAAATATAAGCAGCCGCTTTATGTCCATATTTTGTGTCAGAATAACAAGACAAGAGTTTTTTCCCCTCTCAATTCACAGAACTGCCCTTTGTAACAATTACAGATAATGCAAATAAAATGTACATACCCAGGGTTCATTTCCAACCACGTATCCAGTTGGACTGCTTTTGGAGCATCAGCTCCCTGAAGAACTTTTCCAGTTTCAACATGAATAACTTTGACTGGCAAATCACTCATCTGGCTGCTTTCATCCAAAAGCTTAAACAAATATGAAAGTTTTAATTCATAAATTCAAATCAATAAAAGGTACCGCACAATAATAAGTTAAACATTATTAAGAAATTTCTGACATCTTTCTTGATCTTTGGAATCTCTGAAGGTTGCTAAAACCTATGTACTAAAGTGCATTACACTCCTGACTGGTTAAAGAAATGTGTACTATTTGATTCATACATAAAAGAAAACAAAAAACTTTGAATTTAATAAAATGCTACAATACAATCTTTTCTTTCGCTCTTGGGTTCAAATCCAACCCAAATTTACACAATGGAGGTTTATTCAGAGCAACTTATTTTACAGTGTAATTTCAGGTATTCATCAACAGTACATGTGGTTAAAAAATGGCAGTTTCGTGAACAGAATAATAACTGTAGAAAATATTGTAGTTAAGAGAAACTTGTTGGAGATTAGAAAATGATGCGTCCACGCTAGTGTACAGGAATGATCACAAATGTAAGTGCTCAATCTGCCCGATCTCAGTGTGTTTGAAATTTTCTTCTTCTTTAACTAGTAATGGTCTGGTCATTACCGCACACAGAATATTTATAATAACTGATGTACAGCTACGTTTAGCACTTTTAAGTATGCTGCACAGGCAGTAAGTGGGACAACGGTCTAGGAATCATTTCTTCCTCCAGAATTAATGGAGATGTCGCTTCCACAGATGTTTGATAAAATAAAACCCTTTTCTCCCCCGCCCTGTCACAAATTGGACACTGCCAGAAATAGCAGCCATATAGCTTCAATCTCATCACGAAAGGACAAAAGAAATGGACACACTTTAAATAATGGAAGGAAAGACTACTTCCCAAAAGAGTCTCCAATCAGAAAAGGTTCCTAAACAGGTTGGGGAAGTGGCGACAAAGCAAATATCAAGCTGATGGATTCCCCACACCACACCGCGCACCCCGTCCCCTCAAAAGACATGGACAGTTGTTATGTTGATTCATGTTAAAATGCTCCAATATTTTTCAGCAAGAACCTTCACGCCTGTATCATCTAAGATCTGTCAGAGACAGGTCCTCAAAACATTTTTTGTTTTGACTTCACTTATCAAAACAATAAAACAGAAATCAAATGTCAAACCATCGCAATTCAGAAGAAAAGTTGCTAATTAGTTGGCAATACAACACTGATTATCCGAGGCAATGTCACAAAGTAAACAACTGAAAAAACTATACGTTTCACAAAACCCCAGTAAAATCCAAAAGGTACAGAGACTGAAAATATTCTTTTTGTTTGTCTGGAAGAGGTCCCTGCACATGAACGCACATCACCTTTAGTAACCATAAATGAGCTACGTTACAAGTTCATCAAATTATCTTAAATTGACTGTTAGTGCAGCTATCAGCACATTCAAGATTGTTTACTGAATGCTGCCCTGTTACAGAATCACATCCAACAGCATGTTTTGTTTTGGAATTTGCAAGTGCAGTCTGGTTGCGTAGTCTGTGCTTTACCCAAGAAAGGATCTACGAAATATTCTATTTTAATTTGACCAGCCAATCAACAGGAAATACATATCTGCTATTATACTGGCACTGAAATTCATATTCGATAGATGGATGATTTTTAGACTGGTGTCACATCATGTTCATTGAAATTTTTGTTTCCTTCTTCTTTATTCATTAAGAGGAGGAGGATATTGCTGGCTAGGCCAGAGGGCAGTTATGAGTCAACCACATTGCTGTGGGTCTGGAGTCACATGTAGGCCAGACCAGTTGGCAGTTTCCTTCCCTAAAGGACATTAGGGAACTGGATGGGTTTTTCCAACAATTGATGACGGATGCTGGTCAGCATTAGACTTTAATTCCAAATATTTATTGAGTTCAAATTCCACCATCTGCTGAGACAGGATTCAAACCTAAATCCCTAGAACATTTCCCAAGTCTCTGGATTAACAGAGAGAATACAACTAGGCCATTGCATCCCTAATATGAATAGCTGCTGAACACCATATGAATACATATTGCACAGCACAGCCTGAAACTGAGATAACAAGCGTGGGGCTGGATGAACACAGCAGGTCAAGCAGCATCATTGGAGCAGGAACTGCCTGCTTAACCTGTTCACATTTTGAGATAATTTGCCTTTCCAGCTAATCTAAGGCAAATGGGCATTTTTCATGTCTTGACAGTGGTGCCCTTTAGTCATTTGAGAGCTTGCATGATATAGTGTCAATGATCTTATAGGATAGCTAGTAACCCCAGAATGGCTTTGATGTGCTCAATTCCTGCAACAAGTTTTCAACTTGAGCAAGTAACTAGGGTCCTATTTAAAAGACTGTTGATAAAGCCAATCTTGATAATGCCTGAAGCTATACAAATCCTAAATGTACATTAACTGATGAACACTGGCTTTCAGTGGCTAATATTGAAAAACACATTAATGAGTTGCTCGATTATTAAATCCAAGAAAGACAGTGCTCCACTGCAAAAGTGAATCTGAACAAGGAATGTGTAAGGACACCCTTACAAGTGGCTGCAGATTCAAAGACTACAAATATATCGATTACATATCAGAAATACGCACAGGATAGGAGTTAAAGCGTGATTCTGCAACTGGGTAGAACCTGTTATGTGTTAATAACAGCGTGAACAACCAATTTAAGATTAAAACAGAAAACAACATACTGTGGAAGCTGGAGACATGAGATAAAAACTGGGAGTGCTGGAGACCCTGAAGAAATTCATACTGGATACACATTATTAACTGTGCTGGTAGACTCGCTGAGATTCTACAGCACTTTGTTTTATTTACGACTTCTAGCATTTGCAGCACTCTGCTGATAATCAGTTAAGCTCATGGGTATGTTTAAATCAACTTGTTTAGGCACTTCTGGACAGATGGGACTTGAACCCAGATCTCTGGCCCAGAGATAGGATCAGTTCCACTGTGCCATAAGAGCCCACTCAGCTGAGCTCATTATATGTTTCATTTTCACTTGCTAGAAGTTGTTGCATGGTCCTGTTCTCTGGAAAACGTTCAAGCCTTGCACTTTTTGCGAAGTACCCGGGAGCTTGGTGAGTTTATATTTCCCTAATTCTTTCTCCACAGCAAAGCTTTAGCCTAAGTCAATTTGTCAACCAATGAGTACACTTTTCTCCTGCAGTATAACTGTTGTGACCATTTGAAATTTAGTATTCTTGTTTCTCTTTTTCGGCAATATCTAAGGAACCCCTGCTGAGGGTTAGTGAACTGGCAAACCAATGGCTTGCATTTCCTCTCAAGTTTTAGGCTAACAACTAAAACTAAAAATTGACTATTAAACTGTCAAAAAATCCACTTGCCTAGCCATATTAACACTCCATGCACTGCATGCAATCTTATTGTAAAATATCTGTGAGCAGGGACGGAAGTAACTCACCTCTCCATCAGGAGCAAGGGTAGTACTTGCTCCTTCTGCAGCTTCTTCAGTTTTCTATTGATTTTGGAATAAAAAAAAAGGATAAAAAGATATTATTAGATGGAAATGTTATAAAGAGAGACAGCATTTGAGAATTTGAACCAAGGGACTATAACATTTGCTCAATAGGAAGAGCCAAACATAATTCTTACAATACTTCCATAAGTCAATCAATACACTGAAATGTACAATTAGAATTGGATTTGCTGCTATTATTACCAATTTCAAAGTAAAAATAAAAGCCAGAACGCAGCTTAGAAAGCAAAGTGAATTTTTATATTGATCTGTAATTCTTCAAACTATTGGATAATATGATTGAAGAAGGTAATGTTAAAAGAAAAAACAGTACATAGAACAGTACAGGCCCGTCGGCCCACGATGCTGTGCCGACCCACTATCCTACTAAGATCAATTTACCCTGCATACAGGGACAAAAATCAACTTCATATTTCAAGTTAAATGACTACAAAAATAATGGTTCATGTACACGGCATACATGCATTTGGTTTCATAGATAATACAAACCTTCTTTTTCTTCTTCTTTTTCTTCTTCTCCTTAGCAGCCTGGGCAGCTTTATGCTCATAAACCAGTTTAGTAAGACTCGCAACATACTCATCTGTTTGCTGAAGCAAGTATGCTAGTCGTTTATCTTTTTTCTGGTCAATTAGTTTACGATACCCTTCTTCATCTTCTGCCTGTTTTTGGAAAATTACCAAGTTAATTTACAAAGCTCACGTGGTATTCATTTCACACAAAAAAAGGACATTCAGCACAATAGGCCCATGCCAGTACTTGTGATCCAAACAAAACTTCCTCACTTAAACTTCTCAAAATAGCCTTTCCCCCGATTTAGCAAATTACTTCAACAAAGCCCTGCAGTACCAAGTTCCACATTCTAATTGTTCCCAAAGTAGTTTTGCCTGAAGAACCTACTAGTGGCTGTTTTGTAATTATGGCCCTGGTTTCAGTCTCTATCTACAATGGAAATACCTCCACGACAAATCCATTAAACACATTCATAATAGGACCTTTATGAGATTATTATCCAGTCTTACATTTCTCAAGAAAAAGCCCAAGGCTGTCCTACAAGGTTTAAACCTATTGGCTCTGGTGTCACTGTAGTAAATTTTTTAAACCTTCACCAATGCCTCTAATTTCCCTTTACATAATGAGATGATCAGAATGGCTCAAAATACTCTTAAGTATTATCTAACTGATATTTGATCTTATCCTAATTAATCTACTTTTCAGTTCTGTCCCACCATAAAGCAAGCTTGCTGAATGGTTTATACTTTAGAATAGCATTAGCCTGCTTTGGTCTTTTCAGTGATTGGATATCCATACCCTAGATACCACTACTTCTCTATTTACTTACCAAAAGCATGCCGCCACCACTGCCATATACTTCCTGCCATAATGTATCACCACCCCTCATTTATACTGCAGTTCGTTTGCCAGACAAATTTTATATCCATTCTGCAACGTTAATACCATCTTGAATTTTGTAGCATTCCTTCTGTACTAACTATGCAGCAACTTGGTGCCATGGACAAATTCTGCACGTTCAACACCAAAGTCCAAATTGTTAGCATAGTGAACTGCAGTTTCAGCACCAAGCTTTGTGGAACACCACATCCCATCTTTTGGCAGAACAAGGAAATGCCCTTAAATCTTTAGTCCCTTGCTTTGTTTTCAGCTGCTTGCCTCCTTGATGCTACCATGTTCAGACCTCATGACATGTAGTGTCTTATCAAAATAAACTTTTTTTTTTAAAATCACTATTGCATTAGTCTTGTCAATGTTGTTACATCTACAAAAAGAAGTTCAATGAATTTGGTCAAGCATGACCTCCCTTTTGAAATCTGTGCCGGTCATTCCATTATATTATTAGTTTCAAAATGTTTTACTGGGTGAGGAGATCACCACAAATTCTGTACCTGAGCAAAGTTCAAGAAGAAATGTTTGAATAAAGGATTTCATAATCTTTCCTACGACCTACATTTAGAAAATTGTTTTTTGTTTAAAATATACACGTTAGAATTTGATGGGGTCAGCTTCTGAATTTGCCATACTTGCACCAAAATGACTGAATGTTAACTCAGATTAATAAAAATCATTCACAAATAATAATAAAAAGGCATCATCCAAAATATGTATAAACCAGATACTACAAGTGAAATATTATAAAACTGTAGCCACAAATGCTTTCTAAATTTGGACCTCAGAGCTCAGTATAAGATTAGCTCTTGTAACAGCAATTAAATCCAACCCCTTTTCTGATACCAGAACTATACACCAATGGTTTCTGCATTCAAATGGTTATTTTACGCAGGATTTCTGCTGCTCTGAACATGTATAATTAAATAGATTCCACTGCAACAGAATAATACAACCACCAAAAGAACTTATTGAACAGTACCATCAGCCTCCTCATTCTTTCTTTCTCAATCCTTTCTGTTTCTTTCTTCTGCTCACGTTCAGTGTTGGCATGCCAAGTACCAATTGCTCTGGAAAGTTTCTGAATTTTTCCAGTAACTGAACGATGATACTCCTTGAAGTCTTTAGCATGCTGCAGTATACTGTTCAGATATTCCTAAAACATATAAATTATTGAAGAAACATATTTAAGTGTAGTGTCAGCATATCCCTTGAGAACAACAGTATCTAAAGTAAGCTAGAGGCAAACAGCAAGGCCATATCAAGAGCAAATTAGAGGACTTATTTTCTGTTTTGTTCTGGTTTGGGATAAAATGGATCAGTAATCACCCATTATATATTAATTGGCATGATTATGATACAGATTAGGGGTTTTGATCATGTATATGGTTAATCATAACAACGCAACGCATAGCGTAAGGTCAAAGAAGAGTTTCCTTTGTTTTTTACAGAATCCCTACAGTCTGGAAACAGGCCCTTCGGCCCCACCAGTCCACACAGCATCCCACCCAGACCCATCCCCCTATAAACCATATTTCTACACATCCCTGAACATTTATGGGCAATTTAGCACGGCCAATCCACCTAGCCTGCACATCTTTGGACTGTGGGAGGAAACCGGAGCGCCTGGAGGAAATCCACGCAGACACAGGGAGAATGTGCAAACTCCACACAGACAGTCGCCCGAGGGTGGAATTGAACCCGGGTCCCCAGCACTGTGAGGCAGCAGTGCTAACCGCTGTGCCTCAGTGTTGCTTTAGTACAGACCAAACTATAAATACCAGCCTGGAAACCACAACTCAATTTAAGATGTCTAGATTAAATGGATGAAACATCACAACACAATGCAGCAACCTGGAATTGCGCAAAGCAGAACAGGAGCACTTGTATGGAGTTTTTAAAAGGAATGGATACCCAAAAAGCACAATCTGCTACCCCCACCCCACCAACAGACCACAAGACGACACAACATAGCCATTCACACTAGTCACCCTACCATACATCAGGGATGTATCAGAGATGGCCATAAGACTACTCAGACCCCTAGGTATCAGGGTGTCCCACAAACCAACAACCACCCTGCGACAGCTATTGACGAACGTAAAGGACCCCATACCCACAACCAATAAAACTAATGTAATATAGAAAATACCATGCAAGGACTGTGAGAAACATTACATAGGACAAAATGGAAGAAAGCCAACAATACAAATACACGAACACCAACTAGCCACCAAGAGACACGACCAGTTCTCACTGGTCTCAATATACATGGACAAAGAAGGACAAAAATTTGACTAGGACAACACATCCATAATAGCACAAGCCAAACAGAGATAAGTCAGGGAATTCCTGGAGGCCTGGCATTCTGACTGGAACTCCATCAACAAACTGGATCCAATACACAAACCACTGAAAAACAGAACCGGAAGTGACGCCAACCACCCCAGCAAACTGAGGCATACAAACAACAAGCAGGACAGAACACCAACGCTTCACCAGAGGCACACCTGCAATGTTACCTAGCAGGGTGACGAAAAGTCTGCAACCAAAACACACCGGCTCGGTGACTATTTTCTTTTAAAAACCAAAAGTACTGCAGATGCTGTAAACCAGAAAGAAAAACAGAAATTGCTGGAAAAGCTCAGTGGGTCCTGCAGCATCTATGGAAAGAAATCAGAGTTAAAGTTTCGAGTCGACTAACCTTTCCTCAGAACTCTATTTTGCTTTACTCATACAGTTGGATCAATTATAATTTCAAAGAAGACGATATGCATACCTGATGTTTCTGCCTGCGCTTGCGCTCTTGCTCAATCTTCTGCTGCTTCTCCAGCTTTTCTGTGATACGAGCCTCTCTTAATGATTGCCGTTTACTACGTTTGTAGGCCTTCACATTGAGTGCTGTCTCCAGAGTGGTGTCACGGCGCATACAGGCAACCACTTCTTGCCTCAGCTGTTATTCAGGAAATGAAAAATAAATTATTATCCCACTTTTTGTTTTAAACGCAGTCTATTACAAAACAGAGATTAGTGTAGCAAAATGGCACTGAGTTAGAAGAACAGCCATGAATGAATTAAATGGCAGGGAACGTTTGATGAATTGAGTGGTTGATTGCTGTTTTCATGCTCCTAGATAACTTGTGACCAAGTTAGTTTTATACCTTCCCAAGTTCTCATTGGTCAGTCAGTTGGAAATATGAAATCACACTTTAGAGATTTGCAGTCATTAATGAACAAATATACAACCATTCTACACCCATGGAAGCTTATAGGTCTTAATACAAATTTGAAGATTGACTGGTTCAGTATTCAGAAGATATGAAAAATAAATGTTGCATTTAAGTCAGGTCTGCAACATAGCTTGTATTTGAGGCTGACAAAATGCTTAAATCAGTATTGGTAATTAAAGTCAAGGCTGTCAATGTATCGGAGCTGCACTATACCAGGTCAATCACTTGCCAGCTTGGTAACATTACAGTGCACATCAGCACTGAAAACGCTCACCAGTAGACTGTACCACAGTCGTTCAGTACAGGTTAGCCAAATGCCTAAACTGCACAATGCACTGTAAATCCTCCAGGTTAAAGACTTGTCACTGCACAGATGTGAGCTCAAATGTAGTGATTTGAAATGATCTGGATGCATTGCCTGAACCATTGGTGAGAAGATGTTGAATGAACTGTCAAAACGGAAAAGAAATACTAAAATTCTAAAGAAAGGGCAGGGAAAGGCTGAATGAATAACACTTTCAAAACAGGCATGATTGGGTGACATTTCCTGCATCATTCTACGATTGCATGTACACAAACCTGCCGTTGGAAGTTCAGTAGTCGAAGGGCTTTTAACTCAACAGTAGCTTTATTGCGTAAATCTGGTGGCAAGGAACCAGGTAAATTTTCAAGCTCTTGAATACGATGAGCAATTCGAGCTTGAAGTCTTAATGAAAAGAAAATTAAAGTTAATTATAAAATTAAACTTGAAGTGGTTCAGATTCAGAGAATATATAGCTTAAATAATAAGCGATTTTTGGAAGTTTAAGTTAAAAATGATTTTGAAACTTGAATGTTCTAAAATGTTTTGTACGTCTTACTATCTTGTTTGTCTAATACATCTTAGACAGAACATGTAGTACAGAACCATGCATTTATCTAATTAGTCTATGCTGGTGTTATTCTCTACCAGTCCATTTATCTCACCTCAATTATTCAGTACACCTCTTAACATCCATGCCCTTATCTCTCTAGTTTCCTGTTGAAAGCATCAAGTATTTGCTTCAATTCTGACATATGGTAGATCAATACACAATCAAACTACCCAACAGTAGGGAAATTTCTCCTCATTTTTCTGCTGTTATTAACTATTTTATGATTGCTATTGTTTTGGATTCTCCCACTAGTGATCTATTCTCTCCATATCTCATAGGGAGAGGCAATAGCTTAGTGGCATTGTCACTGGATTACTAACTCAGAGACGCAGGCTAATGCTCTGGCAACAGGGGCTTGAATTGCAGTATTGTAGATGCCAAAATTTTAATTTAATAGCAAATCTGAAATTTAAGATAAAAGCTGGTCTAACGGTGACCATGTAACTATTGTTGACTGTAAAAACCCATCCAGGTCATTAATGTCCTTTAGCAAGGGAAATCTGCTGGTTCAGGTCTGGACTGAGAGACTCGTAACTGCCCTCTTAAATGCCCACATCCCATGGAAGAATAAAAATAAATCTACTGTCTAAAAGATTACCTTTTTTCTAAAGAAAAGACCAGCTGGTAAGGACATTTTAAAATAAACAAACTAAGAAAGGTATTAATAATATCCATATTATTAAAGCTGAATAAATAATTCAACTATTTTAGAATTCTCGTCATTGCAACAGCATATATTACATTAATTCAGCTTCTTCAGGTCAGTAGGTTTCTTCAAACCTGCTTGCCAAGGGATGCTACTAGCATTTGATTTTTTTTCCACAACGAATAGTTTATGGGGATTGAATCATTAAAAAAGTTACCAAAACTCCCAAACCTTTTACCGGTACTGGACTACTCAGAAAAAGTAAATACAAAGAGAAATTACAATTTTTTTTTATTGGCAGTAGGAACAAAATTTAGCCAAGCACATAGATAACAAGCAAAAAGCAGTCTGAAGAGTACAAAATGTAGGTACATTGAAATCAGGAGCAGGAGTAGGCCATTCAGCCCATTGAGCCTGCTCCACTATTCAACATGATCAGGCTGATCATCCAACTCAGTGCCTTGTCCCAGGTGTTTCCCCTAACCGTTTCATCCCTTTAGCTCAAAGAACTATATCTAACTCCTTCTTGAAAACATTCAACGTTTTGGCCTCAAGTGCTTTCTGGGGCAGAGAATTCCACTGACTCACCATTCTTTAGATGAAGCAATTTCTCCACATCTCAGCCCTAAATGACTTTCCCTGTATCCTCAGTCTGTGACCCCTGGTTCTGCACTCTCCAGTCATCAGAAACATCCTTTCTGCATTTATTCTAATTAAATCAGTCACTCTTCTAAGTCAGCCCTACCAACCAGGAATCAATCAATCATTCTGGTAAACTTTTGATGCACTCCATCTATAGCCAAAACATCATTTCTCAGATTAGACGACCAATACTCCACACAATTTTCTCTGTGTCTTCTCACCAAAGCCCTATATTATTGAGTAAGGCATCTCTGCCCTGTACTCGAATCCTCTCACTAAGGCGGCCAGCATACCATCTAACTTCTTTACCACCTGTTGCACCTGCCTGCTTCCTTTCAGTGACTGGTAAACAAGGATACCCAGATCTTGTTGCAACTCCCCTTTTCACAACTTATTGCCATTCAGATAATAATCTGCCTTCCTGATTGTGCTAACAAAATGGATAACCACACATTTATCCAGATTATACTTCACCTACTATGAACGTACTCACTCACTTAACATGTGCAAAACACAGTGAAGCATTTGCATCCTCCTCACAGTTCACCCTCACATCCAGCTTTGTGTCATGTTTACAGAAAAACAAAGCTCTATGAAACAGCTGATTAGCATACCTAAACCAGATAATCCTAAAACAGATTATTGTTCAAAAAGGAGCACAGAGGCTTAGTGGTTCACACAGCTGCCTCACAGCACCAGAGACCCGGGTTCCATTCGGGTGACTGACTGTGCGGAGTTTGCACATTCTCCTGTTGTCTGCGTAGGTTTCCTCTGGGTGCTGCAGTTCCCTCCCACAGTCCAAAGAAATGCAGGCTAGGTGGATTAGCCATGCGAATTGAGGGGGAGGGGGAAAAGAGTTGGGTCCTCTTCGGAGGGTTGGTATGGATTCTGGGCCGAATAGCCAGCTTCCACACAATATGGGTTCTATGAAACAGCTAACTGACCCCCGTATTAACGATGCAACTCACCTGTACTCACGTTCTTGAAGAATTTCAACAGGATCCAATCCCTGTGGTTTTTGGATGGGTGTTATACGGTTTTGCTTCTGATGAATTTGGATAGTAGGTGAAGGCTGGACAACAGGCTGTTGTGACAGTGAGGCCCCCGGACCAGACGGAGTGGCTTGTACAGCCGGTGCGGGTGAAGGTCTTCCACAAGTAGCCTGAGTAGGCATTTTTTGAGGCGTATTAGGAATGCCCATCTCATTAACTTGACCTAAACAAAAAATTAAACTCCAATGAAAAAGTGATCAAGGTGTTACGTAACGAAAAATACAGTGCAATAGATAAAACATCCGTTCTAACTCAAATTAACTGTCGGCTTGATCTTCATTTTATTTAGTTTAAATGTCTTTTTTTGAACTACTGTATGTCTCAATTGGTTCATCTGCTATGACAGCAAAGATTAAAAGCAGTTGTATAGATAGAGAATGAAGAGAAAGTACCATCATCTACTAACTAATGCCTTCAGTAATGGAAGAACGAACTCATCTAGTTATCCCATCCTAGGAAAGCATAGTTGTAAAGTGATACAAGTATCATTTACTTCACTTTTTATTGCATTGCACGATATACCGAGACTAATCTGCCTTCAGCAAACTGAGCAATTAAATTCAGTGTGTATCTTTTAATGGCCAAAATAGGCCATGGCTAATGGAAGGATAAGAATGGGAAGGATGGGAGCAGAAGCAATCAGACAGATGTTTCCTAGTTTGGTTTGTCTAAACATATTTTATTTGCATCGATTGACGATGATGAACGCTAATCTATGAAAGTGAAGCAATACAAGCCAGAGTTTCTGAAGTATTTACAGAAATAGAATAATTATACAACACCAAAATAGACCATATTACCTATAAAAGAAATTCATTCAGCAGGACCATCAGTAAGCATCTGGTTTAGATTTTTAGATTTAGACTTTATTGTCATGTGTACTCAAGTACAAACATACAGGAGTATAGTGAAAAGTGTACAACCGGTGCTCCAAGTGCACCTCAATGAATAAACGGAATTTCTCATGGTCAATTTATTAAAACCAATGATTCCAGAAGTGCATGAAACACAAATCAACAGATAAATTTAAGAGGAGATAAATTTAAGAAACTGATTCAATAATAGTTAATTCTACATTTTAAAATGTATCAAACATAATTAACTGTGTCTTGAATAATTACAGCATTTATGTAGTATAAAAACATTAATCTGGAAGATTTACTTACCCTCTGTCCAGGGTTTGGGAACATTAGGAACATGCCCTTGCATTATTTGTGAGGGCCCTACAGCCTGACCAGCCATTGAATGCATGCCCATGTCTAAAAATTAAGAAATGTACGTTGAAAATGTCTTACTCCAGACCTTAAACTCGAGGAAAAATGCCCTCACTTATAAAAGGAGCATAAAATATTAAATGAACTCATATCATAATCACACACAATAAAAACACAGGTTTGTAAATTTTGATAAATCATACCAGAATGCAATCTGCTTTTGGATAAATTGTAAATTATTGATTAATCTACATAGGTTATGACCATTCTTGATAAGTTAATTGGTGTTCGGTCAAAGCGAGGAAGAGAAAGGCATATGGACAACTTACAGTGGCATTATGCCTTTAAGAAATTTCTATTTATTGTAGTCATTTTGCTCAGGTGATGTTTTACTAATTGCTCTGCTTCATTGCATAGAAGGTCCCTTGGTTCATTAACTAGCAATTCAAGGGGTTAAGGCAAAAAAAAATTGTAATTATGTACACATACCCTTCATGTTTCCAAAGCTGTTTACAGCCAATGAAATGGAACAAAATCGCTGGATCACTTGTATTAAAAAAATGCAGCACCCAACTTACACACAGCTAGATCCCACAAACATCATCAAGATACACTGTCAAACTAAAGCAAAATATTGCTGATGCTAGAAACCCAAAAATAAAGAGAAAACAGAAAATACTGGAAAAACTCAGCTGGTCTGGTAATGTGGAGAGAGAATGAGAGTTAACATTTCGAATCCGCTATACCACTTCCTCCAAACCTTCAGTTTCAAGACAAATGGCTTTTTAAAAATATATGTGATGTTGGTTGATGGGCAGTTATTGGTAAGCACATCAAGAAAACCGCTCCACTCTTCTGAAAAGTGACATGGAGAGGTGTACTTTTAATAGCCACCTGGGGAAAGAGGATAGGTATGAACTGGCCTGGAAAATCAGGCGGTCTGAAGGCATCCGAGATAACAAAGTGTGGAGCTGGATGAACACAGCAGGCCAAGCAGCATCATAGGAGCAGGAAAGCTTGACATTTTGGGCCTAGACCCTTCATCAGAAATGGGGGAGGGGGAAAGAGGGTTCTGAAATAAATAGGGAGAGAGGGGGAGGCGGATAGAAGATGGATAGAGGAGAGGATAGATGGAGAGGAGACAGTTGCTCCAGGACATGGTCTGAAGGCATCACTGGGTCCTGACACCTTAATAATGTGGTTAGAGTTCCACTGGGAGGGAGGAACCGGCAACACAACTACTTCAATTAATTGATGTTGAATTCATTAGAATGGGATCAACCATTAGCAATTTCCAAATGGGAAACACAAAGGGTCTGGGATTTGCGCGTAACTGTCAGGAACACAGCAGGAAACTATTAGTATTCTTGACTACAGTGTGGAAAAATTGCATTAAAAGGTGGTTGGGGGGAGGGGGGGGAGGAAGAGATATAAACTCAGCTCCTCAAATAGCAGCATAATATTGCCATCTTGACAGGGCTCTTGCAACCTAGTGGTAGTGCCCCACCTCTGGGCCAGGAGGCTGAGGTTCAACTCTGCCCGCTCCAAAGGTGCATGATTATACATCTGAACAGGTTGATTAAAAACATCTAAAGTTGCTATATCTAAAGGTGAACGGCTTTTTTTTGTTTGTTTTGGAATCTGAGTGTTGCTGACAGTACCACATGTATTGCACATCTCTAACTGACTCTGAGCTGCCCTCTGAGCAACCACATCGTGGGTCTGCAGTCACATAGAGGTAAGACCAGGTAAGAATGACAGAGTTCCTTTCCAATTAAAGACAGCAGTGAATCAGACAGGTCTTTACGACAATCAACAGTTGCTACATGGGTCACTGTTAATCTAACTTCTTACTCCTGAATTTTTTTTAAAGTGAGCAAAATTTCACCATCTGCCAAGATGCGGTTCAAACCCATATTTTCAGGACGTTAGCCTGGGGCTCTGGATTACTTGTCCAGTGACAGTATCTCTACTTTCCTTAAGGAGTAAGTATACACAGTTTCCTGAGAAAAATGGGAGAGTGTTATCATCCATGGTCACTATACACCATGCCGGCTTGGTCTGATTTATTGGGAACTCTTCTTCCAGATGGAGGGAAGAGTACAGCTCCAGTGTCCAGTACAGCCTGAAGCCAGACCTCAAAAGGAGGCATTAGAAAAACATGAGGTTATCAGATTCAGCTGCCAGACCACCAGGGTCCTCTGCTCTCCTTATTCATCCATTTTCCAAAACCAGTGGCAAGTCCAGTCATGGCACTGTTTATATTTTAAATCATCCCTCCATGCGTTCCTGTCAGCAACTTATGGCCCTAACCGGCACGAACCGATTCTAGATCAACTGTGTTCTTGACATCAGTCTATGAAAGCAAGCATGCAGGTACAGCAGGCCGTGAAGAAAGCTAATGGCATGCTGGCCTTCATAACAAGAGGAATTGAGTATAGGAGCAAAGAGGTCCTTCTGCAGCTGTACAGGGCCCTGATGAGACCGCACCTGGGGTATTGTGCGCAGTTTTGGTCTCCAAATTTGAGGAAGGACATTCTTGCTATTGAGGGAGTGCAGTGTAGGTTCACGAGGTTAATTCCCGGAATGGCAGGACTATCATATGTTGAAAGATTGGAGCGACTGGGCTTGTATACACTTGAGTTTAGAAGAATGAGAGGGGATCTGATTGAGACGTATAAGATTATTAAGGGATTGGACACTCTGGAGGCAGGGAGCATGTTTCCGCTGATGGGTGAGTCCAGAACCAGAGGACACAGTTTAAAAATAAAGGGGTAGGCAATTTAGAGCAGAGTTGAGGAAAAACTTCTTCACCCAGAGAGTGGTGGATATATGGAATGCTCTGCCCCAGAAGGCAGTGGAGGCCAAGTCTCTGGATACTTTCAAGAAAGAGATGGATAGAGCTCTTATAGATAATGGAATCAAGGGTTATGGGGATAAGGCAGGAACAGGATACTGATTATGGATGATCAGCCATGATCATAATGAATGGTGGTGCTAGCTCGAAGGGCCGAATGGCCTACTCCAGCACCGATTGTTTATTGTCTAACTACTGGCTAGCATTTGAAAACTGCACTGTGCCACTAATGTGGTGCAGAAAGGCACCTGGAAATGTTCTGTACACAGGTTCTTTATTCCAGAATAAATTTCAGCCCCGATTTTTTTTTAAACATTCAAATAGGAGGACAGACAGAGTTTCAATTTAAAAGCTTACGTAAAAGACAGCACCTCTGACAATTCAATATTTCCTCAGCATTGCATCCCTGTCAGCCTAGGATTGTATAGATATGTACAATAATATAATGGATCACATTACTCAAATTCTACAATGGAGATCACACCAAGAAACTTTCACTTCAGAGACTGGAGACCCAATGAGCTAAGGCTAACACCACATCAAAAATAATATTAATGACTCTAACAGGCTCTGTCAAAAGAGAATCAAGAGTAGTTTAACTGGTAGCTTTACTGGTGGATTTTCAACTTTTTCCAATGAACAGAAGGTCTGACTGGTATTTAGTGTTTGTCCTTATTTAATCACCTCCTGTACAAACAAACAGGTGTGCATCAAATTAGTCTGATAGTAATTTATATCCACGCTAACTTGGGCATTAATATATCAATAACTGCATTTGTGCACAATTTTGCAGATGCTATCAAGAGAAACCCTTCAACTGTTGGGTCAAGGACAGAGTTCCAACTTTCTCATCACTGTTCCTCTTCCAGTAAAATCAGGGACACATTCTACCACAACTCAACACCTGCTTCACGATTGTGGGTGTCACACAGGATCATAGATATTTCTATCCATTATAAAGAGATAACCGATTATATACAGATTATGGCACCACTCCACAATCATGGGGCATGGCCAAGAGGCAAGCTTCCATTAAATATCACAGCTGGCACAGGAGAAACTGAACCCCAGCACCCCCGTGAATATCCCACATCAGCTAAGCAATCCCTAGCCTCGGTTATCAATAGCAAGTTATCCAATCTTGCTTCTAAAAGAAATTTTGCTGTAAAGTTAAAATATCAAATGAATAAAAAGTTCAAGTTACAGTTAGAGTCACTAATGGTAGCACAAATTTGGCAAAAGTCCTATTAAAAAGCTTTCCCATTAACTGCTTACCCACATGCCAAACAAGCTATTAACACCAGTATTTGTAAGTTAATTACCATTATAGGAAGCCTAGTACAATAAAACTTTAATCAATTTAGCATCTTAAAATTGTAGGTAAGTTAGACTCTTGGTTTCAAACAGTTTAACATTTGATCAGAACAATTTCAAGTCGCAGCTTCAATTTCACAGTCAACTGAAGGACGTAACTTTACAGGTTCCCTTTAATAAATCACAGGCTAGAGAAAATGTTCTAACACACAGTTGCACCAAAACCAGGCAATAAAAGCAGAAATATATGAGCCCTAACCATAACATTTTTGGTCTAAAGGCATTAATATTAAATTGCTGGAAATATTAAATGACCTTCAGCTGTAGTTACAGTCATAATAAAAATACAGAAAACTTTTCTCATGTAGTATTATTGAGCCTTTCTACTTCAATTCGGGATGCATTATAACCATGAGTACTAAAACCCCTTCCATGCTACCAAAACTGTGTGGAATCAAAAGCTTGCCAAGTTACATTACAAATCTAAGAAGTTTAGGGCAAAGGTCACAAAAACTTGTTCTTCAATCAAATCAGCATTAGACATGCTTTACACTTGTGAACATTTTCCATGTGTTCACTGTGAATATATCTAGCCTTCCCTGTCAGCAGTCATAACTGAAGGAGCATCACGTAAAGAACATACGTGGGGCTGGAGTTTCTACAAAGCTGTGCAGGCTTTTCCAAAATTGCCCAAACCAACACAAAAGAATTTCAAGTTCAAATGATTCGGTTTTTTTTTGAGCTGGTGCAAAAGCTGAGAGCCTAATCCCATTCACAAGCAGTGTTCTAATGCAAGAGAAAACAACATTAATGTCTTAATTTTTAAAAATAGCCATTTAAAAGTAAGTGCTTTTATATAGCTATTGACTTGCATTTTTAAAACCAAGTTTTACATGCGCTAGATTGACTAAAATTGTGATAAGCCTATTTTTAGCTTAACAAAACTGCAAACATTTCAAGGAACCTTTTAATGTAACTGGTTAAAATTGTGCAACATCAAATCAAAGCTAAAAAAGGTACAATGACCAAATGTGAATTGACTTAAGCCATAAAGCTGGGAAAAATTGATTTAAGGTTAAAAGCTGAAACTTCAAAGAATCAGAAAAAGGAGGAAAAACAAAATATGCAAACCATGTGTCTACAGAACAGTAAACACATGGAAAACATTTACAGCTGTAAAGCATACCTAATCCCCAATTGATTCAAGTATGAATTTTGTGACCTTTGCACCAAGTGTCATTATTTCTTATTTAGCACATACTTAGCAAACCTAGTTTTGTGGAAGTCTTAGTTGTAAAAGATGTCAAGCCACAATGCATTTTTGTGCTTGAAAGTTCAGTGTCTATTTTGCATCAGTCTTAAGAAAGACCCAAGCTAAATTGATAAAGAAGATAGATTACATATTTTTAAACGGAGACCTGCAAGGTGATCCTTTATTTATTAACTGGATAAAGGTGTTGCTGGCTAGGCAGCGTTTATTGCCCATCCCTAATTGCCCAGACAGCATGAGAGTCAACCACATTGCTGTGGGTCTGGAGTCACATGTACACCACACCAGGTAAGGATGGCCGTTTACTTCCCTAAAGGACATTAGTTTTTCCAATAATTGACAACGGATTCACAGTCATCACTAGATTCTTAATTGCAGATATTTATTGAATTCAAATTCCACCATTTGTCGTGGCAGGATTCAAACCCGGGTCCAGAATATTATCTGGGTCTCTGGATTGACAGTCTAGCGATAAATACTACTAGACCATCGCCTCCCCAATAATTATGTGATAATTAGTCTAAATAAATCTCCTGTTAATAATACTAAAAACCAAAAACAACTCAAATGGTCTGAGCTTAAATGCACCAATAATGCACATATAACTAATCACATCATTATTTGACACCATTGGTATACGGCTATCATTCACTGTGGGACTCAAATCAAAGGCATACAAGCTCGCAAACTGGATGCTATTTCAATGCAGTTTTGTTACTTCTTAAATGCATATATCCATATTCAGAAAAGCATGTACACCTTTTGGTTAAAAAATGCAAAATTAAGGTATCAAAATCAATTTTCAATGCGCATAAATATTTACTACACATGAAACTGCTGCTTACAGTTACACATTATCGTCAGAGACGACATTTTGGATATCTGGTAAGATACTGAAATCCAGATTTAGAATTTAGATCAAAATCCAATTTTAAAAAAAGTAGAAACTCTTTATTCATCCAAAAATAATGGCTGTCACACTTCAATATAGAAACACATCCCACTATACTTAATGGAGATATTGGCATGTAGCCAAAAATCAAACACAATGAGAGATAGCAGGTCACTGCAGGGAAAAATACAAAGGTTCAGTTAAGATTCAATAAGCCTGGTTAATTTAAACAATTAGGATTTGACCCTCCTGAAATATGCCTTTAATTACATAGCGGTAGTCATGTTTACAAGAAAAAAAGTCCAATTTACATGGAGGGCAGTTTCAGAATATTATACATGATGCAGTGTATTGTCTTATGGAGTTGCCAAATCTCACCAGTCATCTCTTACAGTGCCAAAATTGTACCTCCCTTGCAAAACTGCTTCCCTACGGAGCAAGATTGCATCTGTCAATCATTCTTCTCTTACAGTCCAGCTTCAATCACCTCAACATAGTCCATCTCCAAACAAGATTTCTATCCCTTTTTCTCACCCCTACTCAGCAAAAAAGAACTCTCTCTTCTTCAAAACCCTTCTCAATCGGCCTTCTCAATGCTTCACTTTTTAAATATATATATGCAGCAGTCCCCAGGTTGTTAACGGGTTTTGTTCTGGAGTCTGTTTCCAAGTACGAACGCAATGCAAGACAATGTAAAGCAGTTGTTATAAGTTCAGGAAATGTTCAAATGTTGGATCTTTGAAATTACACTCCTGTATGAGAGTGCATTCAAAAGTACAAGCGTTCATAAATCAGATGTTCGTGATTAGGGACCTCCTGTATCCTCTTCCCTACTCCATCTCTTCTAATGCAAGTCTCTCTTTAGTCTTTCCTTGGGTTACAGCACAACCAAATTGAAATCAAAGTTGATCTGTGTACCCAAATATTCCTGCATACTACTTCACAAACTTTGCTTGGTACAGAAGTAGGTAAAGAAACAAAGCAAGTTTCTGCAAAAGGTCCCCTACCCAGAAACAGATCTTCTGCCATGTTTACATATTGCTGAGGAAAATGACCAACAAAAGAAACAAATTGGGAGAGTAAGGTCTACAGAAGCTTTATTGCTGATAGCCATGGGGATTAGAGTCATGAAATCCTACACGTGCAGAAAGCAGATGATCAGCATATGGTTCCTCCAGGCAGTTTGCTGCTACAACAGCACAATAACAAACTTTGGAACATTGTTTTAGTGATACAAGGTGAAGGAAAGGGGGAAAAGCATGACTATAAAGTGGGTCCTAGAAATTCTTCTGCTTAATAACAAAAAAAGCCTTCAGGATATGTAAAAAAACTGCTATTCTATCATTTGCCAGGAGATGCATTTAGATGTTCAGAAACCTGGCAGCTTGCATCATACTGTGAATGTAAAGCAGGGAAGGCGCTGGAGCCAAGTTTAGATTATGAGTAACTGCAATAATTTTTTTTTGCTAGTTTATACAAGTGTGAATAAGGGGTTGCCACGATGCCCATGTTTTGTAGAATGTGAATGCGCAGCTTTTTCCTTCTTGGAGGTACACAATTACTGAGAAAATTAAAATTGGAATGAATGGTTGAGGTATAAAATGATGAACAAAAATAAAAACATAAAATTAAGTCAATTAATTTGATTTTCTAGTTAAAGCACTCAAAGATTCAGGACTAAATTATTACAGGACTGGTCCCTTAAATACCTCGGTTGATTTTTCCTTCAAAATTATCTGCAATTATTCACTTAATTCAGAAAATGATCTTTTACAGGGTCCACAATGGTGTGAACATGATTGGCAGTATCTTCACAGTATTGTTTAAAAGTAGCCATGGGCCAGCTTACATAAGTACTTAGCATTAGTGCTAAGATGAAATTTACTTATTTTATTGTTATTTTCTTAACAGTACTTGGTAGCACTGACGGAAAAAGATTTTGTCAAAGTGTGTCGTGTACTCATCAGAACAATTTACAGGAAATCGGATTCTCTGGGAAGAATCAACATTTAGACTGCACGAGGACAGCGCTGATTGATTGGCAAGTGGGCTCTGACTGGTGGAAGTATTGCCATGGATAATGCACCAATCAATGATGATTGACAGTTAATTTCCAGATTTTGTTTAAATTTTATACCAGGCTGGTTAACTTGGATTGATCAGGACATTGCTGTGAGAAGTAAACCAGTGGATGGCTGTCACCTATTGGAGTTGAAACTGACACAGTGCACATATATGTTCTTTATGTCTGCAAAAGTGTGTATTGAGAAATAAAGCCAACAACACAGCTTTAATCCCCACACCAGCTGTGGTAACTCATGGAAGCCCTGCATCCTCAACTTAGCCCATGCTTGTGAAGTGGTTACCCTCATGTTATACATAACCATTTGGATACCAGGTGTCTAGACATTCAACATAAAATTTCTGAATGTCTAGGTTATCGGAAGTCGAAATTTCAACTTGTAAAGACAACTAGGTATAGAAGTTGAGATAACAAGGTGTAGAGCTGGATGAACTCAGCAGGCCAGGCAGCATCAGAGGAACAGGAAAGCTGACATTTCAGGTCTGGACCCTTCTTCAGAAAATGAAGTTTTCATTTTCTGAAATTTTTCAGTTCTACCAAAGAATTCAAATCATACTTTACCGCCTGAAAATAGACTTAAACAGCATTAACTAGTTTTCAAAAAAAAATTCACAATTGATTCTAAATGTATTCTTTCCATTCAAAAGCAGTAACGAAATGCATACTTACTAGGTGGTCTGTTGTAAGCAATGGGAGCTACTTGCTGTTGCATACTGGGTAGTGATCGCTTCCCCTGAACAGCTAGTTGCAGATTATCTGGTAATGGTTGTCCTCTAGCAAGCATTTTGTAGGCCAGAATTTGAGCCCTCAGTTGATGAAGTTGAACTGGATTGAATGGTGAAGGACCTCTGTTCTGCTGGCTCATGACCTGAGGATCTCCTTGCAACATTGGTGCAACCTGGGTTGGTGGAATCTGAGGAGGAGTAGGGCCACCTGCTGACATTGGGCTGGGAACATGCTCTGGTACACTCATAGGAGACGGATGAGGAGACAGATAACCTGCATAGAAAAATGGCATTTTGTAATCGGATTTTAAACACAAACATCGAACACTATAGTTCTGCACCATTACGTTTGGGATACACTGGAAGATCTGTGATACCTTTCAAGGGAGTGCATTATTCTGTCTGCATCCCACAATAACTGAACTTACCAGCTTCCAGTCATGAAGGATTCAATTCAGTCAGAACTTAAAAACCAATTTAGGAAGGCCAAGATCTGACCTGCTCTATTTGTTAACCATTTTAAGATTTCTGGAGGCAGTATCTGCCTTCTGGGCTTTGTTAACAGGCATTTTGGGTACTTAGTGTTGTTTTCTCTTCCCATGTTGCTCTATTACAATTTAATCATACTTTAATCTTCTTGCATCCGAGTTACTCTTTCCACCTGCTTCTACCAGTTATCCTCTTCCATATTTCTCTCTGCATTTAACTGCTGCCTGCCATTTGCTCCTAATAATTCTGTGATTTCAATCTGTCCAGTTACATCCAGTTATCTACACAATGTGAGCAGAGCTACAAGAATCAGAATCAAAAAAGTGTAAAGCTGAAAAAGATTAAGCAGGCAGGCAACAGGGCACTAAAGGAATGAAGGAGTGTAAAGTGTGGAATGGCTTGAAGCCATTTCCTTCAGTGGTGAGAGGATTTGGAAAGAATAAAATGACTTGTCAGTATATATGTTTTTGATCTCTTTAATATTCATGTTCACTTTGAGCCATAACTTTTGGGTTAACAGTTAGATCCAGAAAAGAGCAGAAATGGCTGTGTCCACTGATGGAGCTTAGGCTGCTGTTCTGGGATAAAGCTTGGATAAAGGAGTAGACAGGAACAGCAAATCAGCACGACTGCAGGCATTTTACTGATTTGTGCAAGTGTGTTGTTTTCCAAGATACATGACCGGTTCATAGAATCCCTACAGCGTGGAAGCAGGCCATTCAGCCCATCGAGTCCACACTCAACCTCCGAACAGCATCCCACCCAGACCCAGACCCTTACTCTATCCCTGTAACCCTGCATTCCCCATGGCAAACCCACCTAAACTACACATCTCTGGACACTATGGACAACTTACCACGGCCAATCCGCCTAACCTGCACATCATTGGACTGTGGGAAGAAACAGACAGAATGTGCAAACTCCACACAGACAGTCACCTAAGGGTGGAATCAAACCCGGGTCCATGGTGCTGTGAAGCACCAGTGCTAACCACTGATCCACCATGCTGCGAATGAGGAATCTTTTCAGCAGCTACATATGAAATTTGTCACATTGAGGGTGAACTGGCAACACCTTTTCCAAGTTAATGCTCAATAAGTGTTACTGTCTGATATGATTACACGGTAAAGTTCATCATGCAGAACACCAATGTTTTAGTCTTAAAAGCTAACTCAGCCTCAAGTAAAATCTAACAGGTCAGCCATAGAGCAACTTGAACGCAGCTGAAAATCATGAAGGGTGTACATCACACGTCCACTGTGAATGTCAAGCACATCAAGCTAAAATTGGTGTCCTGACTGAGCACTGTGACAAGAAAGTAGATTATGAATTTAGATATTGAAGCTTTGCACTATTCCTACTTCATTCTTCTGGGGATTTTATTTTTAATGAGAAACATACCCACAATGATTAGACACCTTATTTTGAAACAAAAAATGTATTTAAATTTCTTTCAACAACACTCTTTAAAAGCACAGCTTGTATTTTGCTAATTAATTCTAGTCAATACAGCTTTACAATTTAAATTGCATTCATAAAGAGAAAGAATTGCATTTATTTAGCACTTCATCACTGTTCACACAAATGCCTCCAAGCTTTACCTTCATATTTGAACTTTAAAGCAATTCAAACAAACATAATGAATGCTATTTGAAATAAAATATTACTTGTGAATAAACCAAATTGAGTTGGGGGAAGAAGAAAGAGTAGAACGTCAATCCAGTTACAAGAGGTAGGAGCAGGAGTGGAAATTATCAGAGCAGATTGTGCAAAATCACAGGATATATCATTGAAGATCTCACTGTAGCAAATTACTAGTCTTTATTATGCATGGCCAGTCACAGCCTCTCACCAATGAGATCCAAAATCAGTGGGGGTTTGGGGGGGGGGGGGGGGGGGGGGGGGCAGTAGTTAAAGGAGTTTCTGACTCAAACCCTAGTCATTGATCAAAACAACATGATAACTAACAGAACAGTTTAGTGAAAGCCATACATGCTAATGTCTGACAATATATTTATGATCAGCACTCAGGAATCTACATCAGCCTTTGGTTAAAACGCTGACATACACACACGCAACCCTCATATCATCTTATAACCTTCACCCTGAAAAAAAAAGATGCTGGGGAATTATCGTCAATTTAAGAGAAGGATCACTGCTAATTCCAACAGGAAACAAAAAGGCAAACAAAGTTAAGAACTAATGAAGAGCAGAACTATTTTATCCAAAATATAATGGTGATGATCACGGCACAATACTGTAGACATGTTCAAAACCAAGGTGGCTACTAACACTGACAATTCAGAATATGCTATTGTAGTCATAGGTTTTTAAAACAAATTATCCGAAAGTAAGGTTACAACAGAAGCAAATTCTTGGGACTTCTCACAAAAAGTGATGGATATGTTGTTTCACAATCAGGGGAGCATTTATCACATTTACAGAATCACATTCAGATAAAGTTATGACGAATGAATTAACCAAATTATAGATTTTCCATCATAGTTTGAGATATTTTTGCCACATCTTTGAGGAAAGATGTCTGCAATTTTGTCCATTATTCAGACAGAACTCAACGAATGACATATTTCCTCACCGCTGCATATTTAATTTTTAAAGCTGAGAATCCATAGCAAGATGCTATAAAAGATGTACCAGCTGGAGGTAGCTACCTGATATTCAGCAGTGCTTGGGTGATCCAGGAATTTGGCAGAACTGGGTTGGGACAATGGAATTCTGGCATCATTATAAAAGGGGGAATGAAGTATTTGGCAGAATTTGGGGGCACAGAATGTACATTTTGGGCTCATTCCAGTCTCTCATACACAACTGTCATTAATTATAATGCTTACATTTCCTAACTGTCAACAGAACACAGCTGAGTACAGTTTGATGGAGACTGCATGCTTAAGATTAAATCAAATATCCAACTCATTTCACAGAAGTGAATTCAAATTTGGGGGATACGGGACGATGAGGAAACCTTGACATCTGGCAGCTCGTTTTTTTTAACTGTAAAAAATTGAATTGGTTTTGAGTTTAGTTGAAATCTTGCTCAAATTCATCACAATTTGCAAATTTTGAAACATAAAAACATACAAGTGGGGGGAGATTGTCTTCATAAAATGGATACAACATTGCATTTGTTAAGAAAAACTGTGTAACATGATTACATACATTTTTCTATTTCTGAATTATGTTATGCATTAAATCAGGTTAACTCACAATTTAAAGTTTACTAGAATAAAGCTTCTGAAATATGGCATCGAGACTCAAGTAATTTTAAATTTTTTTATTTCATTTGAAACCTACTTTGTATTTGAGAAGACAGATGGCAGGAAATATATATTTAAGATCTTGAATGCTTAGTTTGAATAATTGATGGTTTCTTTAGAATGCTTATTTAGAATTGGTTGGTTGAGTTAGTCCTTTGTTGCAGATATCCTGCCATTTGCTGCCATCCTATTCTGCCAAAGTGCAACAGCAGAAGTATAATACCAGTAAACGAACAGTCAGGAAGCTGGTACAAGACTTAAGTTAGATCAGTGTAAGTGACCAAGCGTCAATTACCAATGGTTATGCATTGCAGTGTTAAAGAATATAACAACCGTCAATGAGAAAAGCACTTGAAAATGAAAGGTTATGCTGATAAAATACTGAGGAAAAGCTGTAGATTAAACCAAATATATATGAATATGTACCTTGAGAGTGCTGATCCATTGGACTCTGAGGTGGTCCCATTCCAGCATGAGCAGCTCTCATTCCCATTCCTTTCATCTGACCATAGTGCATTTCATCAGCCATTGCCTTGTCATGCATTGCATCAATAGGCTAAGGAAGAAAATAAGCCACGTGAACACACATTTAGCATTTGTTTGATAAATAACTTTTACCATTTAGCAGGATAAATTATTTGATCAGCTATAAGGAGAAAAAGGGCTTTTGCAATATTTCACCAAGAACAAAACAAAATGGCCTGGAAATAATTTAAATTGAAGTTATAGCTAATCATCGAATGGTAGATTTCCAGAAAAACAAGGGTTACTATTGAGCACTATTCACTAATGATGAACATTCCTGAAGAAGCCACGACTGAATATACAGTTATATTCAGCTCCCATTCCAGAACTGTAATTTCTACTCCTTAAATCACAAAAGAGGCCAAAATGAAATCAATAGAAAAAAAAAGCTTGTTTGGAAAAAAAAGGATACAATTAAACTAATGCCTAAAATTGATGAGACAGCTGACTTTCTACCCATGCCCCTTCTTTACAACCCTCAAACAGACACAGACCACCAGAAGGTGCAATGAAGCAACTTCCTAACAGTAGCCAGGAGTTAGGCAAGAGCACTAGGTTCTCCCTCTTTGTGGGGGGGTTGGTATGTGTCCTGCATCTTTCCAGAATTACAAGATTGTTTATTCTCAATCAAGTAGGTCATTGAAGGTATGAACCTGTCTTTTATCGATATCAATCACTCCATTCAAATACACTGCTCATTATGATTCATGTGAAAATGGGGAAGGGAATGTTCAAAGCAAAACATTATAAAAGCTGTAGATGTTTTTCAAGGATCACAACAGAGAATATTCTGGCTATTCTGCCCAAATTGACAAGAGTTGGTTTTACAGCCCAAAGAGCTCCATCCATTTGATTTGTTTTATCTCACCTTTATACAAGATCACTCTATTTGTTTTCTGTTGCATTCATCAGATTTTCTTTCAAAATAACCTACTTAAATAGTTTATGTACACATCATCAAATCCATTTCATTAAATATGAGACTTTAATCCCAGTAAAGGTTCCCGAACACATTCCAAAATTTCTCTGAGTAGAAGTAGGCTGCACTGCAGTGTCAGGGTGTGCCAGCTTGTACTGACTTTCATCTCCAATTCAGGAATACAAGTTATATTTCAAGCACATAACTATATTATCATAGACAGTTCTGAAAAAGCTTCACCTAAGCACCACACCATGCCAGAAAAAGAATCAAGAGCAGATAAATCTCTCATATTTTTAGAAACTTAACAGTGCTCCACTCCAGTGGAAGGATCAGGGAGAAAGCACGCACAGAATTTGCTCAACCTTTTTTAACTCTAGTGCCTAAACTTAATTTTTGACTCCGATTGTTTGGGTGCACTTGACACTGACTAGAGAAAGAAAGCATCGAGTAAATCAGTGTTCCCAATGGTAATACACTGATTTCTGTTCCATTTAGAAATGTGTTAGCACCACAAGAACCATGATCCTGCAACACTCCTGTGCAGTTTAAACAATTCTTCCACGAACAGAAGCAACTGAAAAAACCTTGCTTAGCAAAAATATATCACACCGTTAAATGCAAGCTTCACAGTGCAGGGACAAATCATTCCCAGGCATTTGTCATAATACATATTTTAAAATGACTTTCAGATCAATATGTTAAGCTATGAAATATTTTTCAAAAGATAGTAGGTTATTTTGGAAGGTGTAGTCCAGAAACTTTGCCTTAACATCAAATTGGTCACCTTGTCAATTTCCCTAAATTACAACACTAAATGATATGGTAGGCCACGAGGTTAATAATTGTATTGAAATACACTGCTGTAGTTGATGACCCCACAGCATCTCCTGGAGTCCTAATTGAGAGCCATCAGATCTATTGTGAATCTATCACAATTTGCATGATGGTAGTGTAGCATAGCACCAATGAAGAATATTCTCAACTGAAGATGCCACTTTATTTCCATAAGAACTGTGTGGTGGTCATGCCTATCATGAACAGGTACATCTTCAACAAGCATTTTTAGAACAATCAAGTAGGCTTCTCCTTCAGTCTGGTTGTCTGACAACTGGTCAAGCAATCTGTGCCTTTCTGGGTTCGGTCACTACATATTGCAACTGACCCACTCTTGGTAATGAACAACGAAATCTCCAAAGTATATTATGTGTCCTTGCTAACTTCAGTGCTTCTCAGAGTGTTCAAATTGGAGGATTACTACTTCATCAGCTGAGAGATGACTCTAGGTAATAATCAGTTGGAGGACTTAATGTGGAGAGATTTCACGGCCATTCCTATCCAACTGTATCACAACTGTGTAACTGTTCTACTGGTGAAACAGTGCTGGAAAATCTGGAACACTGGTTGAATTGTATTATACTGAGAATGTTAGGTTGTTGCTTGATTAAACCTGTGTGACAGCTCTCCCAGTTTTGACAGAAGTCCCAGATGTTAGTGATAAGGACTTTGCAGGGTTATTTTGGAATTGGCGCGTCTTTCTTGCATCTGATGTCACAGTCCAAGCAAGGATACACGTCTGATATTATTCAACTTTTTATCGTGATCTGATAGACCCAAGTGGCTTGCCTGGCAATTTCAGAGAAGAGCTAAGAGTCAACAACACAGCTGTCAGTTCAGAGTCACATACTAGCCAGACCAAGTAAAGATATATGACATTCCCCGTCAGAGCATCAGGAGAACCAGACTGATTCTTATTACAACCTGGTACTTTTAGTCACCATTATGTATATCAGCTTTTATATTTACATTCCCCAGCTGCTGAGGTGTGGTTTGAACTGTTGGTGAATCATTACAGAAAGATCATCAACCGAAATTGTTAACTGTTTCACTTCCCACAGATGATGGCAAGTTTGTTGAGTTTCTGCAGCATTTTCTGTTTTTCCTGAATCATTAAACCAGGTTGCTGTACAATGAATTCAATAACATAACTGCTACAATTGTTACATGCATCACAAATGGAAGTTAACAGGCACCTGTTAGCCAACTACTGTAAATCTGGAATAAATAACACGTTTAAATTGGTTTAGGTTGGCTGAGTTTGAAGAAAATGGTTAATGGAAAACTTACGCTGTCAGTTCATTTAAATATATAATTGATGTGCTTTAGCCACAAGAAATGCTCCACTTCTGTTCGATTTCTATAAAACTTGTGATTTTTTAAAAAGTTACTATGCTTTATTTGATAAGAAATACATAAGATTTGATACTAAAATGCTGTTTTTAAAGAACAGCTATTAGTCTCATTGTAAAAGTCCTTCAAAACGTGACAACTGGTCGAGTGAGGTGTAACTGGATTTTTAAACACTTCATTAAGTTAATAATTATTGCTAGATAGCCTAACTAGCCCTGAAAACTAAATTTAACGTATGTGGAATGTCAATTTTCTCCACGGTGCTAAAAATGTCAAACCTAAAGTTATTTTACCAACACACATTTAAGACAATCACAAGTGTAGGCTGAATAATTTCCTTTACTCTCTGTAAAATTCTAACTTAAGTGTAAGATTTGAATTCTCGGTATGCTGTCAGAATACCTTTATGCGGTTGTTTGCTTACCTTGCATGATTGCATCATTGTGGCTGAATGTCTGTAGATCCCTTTGAATTGGCACCAAATTCAAACAGACATCAGAAAAAGGAAAATTCATGTCACAAAACAGATTAATCTTTGTGCATAGGTTTTTTAAGGTCAGAAGTAAGTGTTACTGATTGAGATATGTGGGCCAATAACTCGCATTTTTAATCAACATTTGTGATTTATGATCCCTACACCTATTTAAACATTTCTTTTTGAAAAGTATGTGGCCTCATTCTTCTATCAACATCTAACGCCACTTGATAATTGTTACTACAGCTAATTTGCTAATGACGTGCCATTTTGAAAATTTGTTAGTATCTTCCTGTACCTTGCATTTCCCAAAATTTCGTAATTAAGTGACATCTACGAGTTTTGAAACGTTACATCTTTCTAAGATCCAAAGCATTTATGTAAATGAAGAATAAGCAGCTTTCCACAGCATTCCAATGTAACAGACTGGGAAGAATGTCAAAAAGTGAAGCAAGGCAAGAGGAAGCAGCTAATTGGGAGAGCATTTATACTATCTTTATTGCTGATAATTCTGTAAGGTCTTAATTTTGGGTCTGTTGTTTGTAAGGAAATGGTGCACAGGCCTGGAGAAGGGCTCTAGAATAGTTAATAATTTTGGTTTTAAAGGAACAAAACAGAAGTTTAATTTGAAGAGATAAGTCACTGCACGACAGCTTAAAGCTGTGGTGTTCTTCTCCTGCTCTAGGTGGGGAGGCAAGCAGAGTTCTAGTGTCCGGGGCCAGAATGTGTGCAGGAAGTGTCTCCAGCTACAGCTCCTGGAAGAGCTAGTACCTTAAGCAATTTGACAGGGTACATACTGAGAGGATGTTTCCTTCGTTGGAGCGTCTCAGACCGGACAGCATAGTGTCAGAATTGAGGGGTGCCAGAGGAAAGTAGCAACAGCTACAGTTGGTTCTGTTGCATGGGGAGGAGGAATAAGTTTGGGAAGACTACAGTAATAAGGAATTCAATTATAAGAGGAATAGACAGACATTTCTGTGGCCACAAACAAGACTCCAGGATGCTATGTAGTCTCCCAGATGCTAGGATTGAAAATATCTTGGAGCAGCTTCAGGGCATTCTGAAAGGAGACGGTGAACAGCCTATGGTCGTAGCATGTATCAACACCAACACCACAGATGAAAAACAAGGATGGGGACCTAAAAGTAGAATATAGGGAGTTAGGAAGCAAGCTAAAAATAGAAAACGTCAAAAGGTAGTGATCTCAGGATTGTTATCAGTGTCATGCGCTAGTCAGAGTAGAAACAACAGAGTACATCAGTCGAATAAGTGGCTGGAAAGACAATAAAGTCGGAAATCACACGACACCAGGTTATAGTCCAAAAGGTTTATTTGAAATCACAATCTTTGGGAGTGCTGCTTTTTTGTCCCGTAAAGTCTTTGTCATTTCACCTGAGGAAGCAGCAGCACTCCGAAAGCTTGTGATTTCAAATAAACATTTTGGACTATAACCTGGTGTCGTGTGGCCTCTGACTTTTTCCACCCCAGTCCAACACCAGCACCTCCACATCAGAGAGAGATGATGCAAGGGAGGAGGGGTCAGACTCCTGGGATACTGGCATCATTCCAGGGAAGTGGGACCAGTAGAAGCTGGACAGGTTACACGTGGGCAGGACCAGACCAGATAGCTTCGGGGATGTCTTTGCTCATGCAGCTGGGGAGGGTTTAAACTAAAAGGGGAAGGGATTGGAAAGTTATTCAGGGAGAGAGGGAAACAAGGGCAAACATAAAAGAAACGTAAAAAAGTGATGTGCAAAGACTTCAAGGGCAGAAATCAAACTGTGTCACCATGCAAAATAGTGCGATTAGAAGTAAAATTCTTAAAAAGGCAAGCCATAAGATGTTGGGCCTTAACGCACAGAGAATTTGCAATCAAATGGATGAGTTAGTTTTGAAAATTGATGTAAAGGGATGTGATAATAATTGGGATTAGAGAGACGTGGCTGTCGGGTGACCAAGGAAGGGAACCGAATATGCAGGAGGGAGGACAAAAAGGGAAAGGAGATGGAGTGGCACTGCTGTGTAAACTGTCCACTACTACAATAGTGAGGAAGAACAGCAGCTCTGGTGAAGTGGAATCTGTATGGGTTGAACTTAGAAACATTAGAAGAAAGCAATAGCCTTGGTTGTACATAGACTCCCGACAATAACAGTAACTATAGGGGAAGGCATTAAACAGGAAATTAGGAACACATACAAAGATACAGTTGTAATTATGAGTGACTTTAATCTGCACAGAGATTGGGAAAATTGAAAGAGTAACAATACCATAGAGAAGGAATTCTTGAAGTGTGTACGAGATGCTTTTCTGGATCAATACATTGAGCATCCGACTCAAGGCTAGACCACCCTAGACTGGGCACTGTATAATGAGAAAGGAATAATCTGAAATCTAGCTGTGTAAACAATGCTTGGGGAACAATGATCATAATTGATAGAATTCTTCAATAAGACGCAGAACGATGTAGTTGATTCTAAGGCTACGGTCTTGAATCTAAATAAAGGAAACTATGATGGTATGAGGCAGGAGCTGGCTATGATATATTGAGGACCATTACTTAAGAGGAATGATGATGGCTAGACAATGGCAAACATTTAAAGAATGGATAGAAGTACAATACAATTGATCATTCCTGCCTGGCACAAAATTAAAACAGGAAAGGTGACCTGATCATAGCTAATGAGGGAAGTTAGAGATAATATTAGATCCAAGAAAAAGGGTGTACAAATTGCCAAAGAGAGCAGAACTGTGGATTGGGAGCAGTTTAGATTTCAGCAAAGTAAGACAAAGGGATTGGTTAAGAGGGAGAGAAAATGGAGTGCAAGAGTAAACTTGTGGGGAACAGACCTGTAGAAACTTTTATCAGAGATTCTGATACAATTTTAACCCCACTGCGAAGCTTCTTCTAAGGATGCCTACCCTGAAGAAGTTACCCTCCTCCCTCCGGACAAACCTCAGGGAATCTCTCTCCCACTGCAACTCTCTCATAACCTCTTCGGCCTTGAAACTGCTCGACCACGTCCTGAAGCAAACCAGGTACTACAGCCACATCACCTTTCTTAGTACCTGCCTACGGAACCAGATCATCCCCAATGGACTACAATCCACATTCAAGCCTTCCCAATTTGGCCCCATTTCTGATGAAGGGTTTAGGCCTGAAACGTCAAGTTTTCCTGCTCCTAGGATGCTGCTTGACCTGCTGTGTTCATCCAGCCCCACGCTTATAACGTAGAAACTTTTATAATCAGTTTGAATGTGAAGAAAAAATTAATGAAGACAAATTTAGGTCCCTGAACGTCAGATATAGGGGAATTATAATGGGAACAAAGAGGTGGCAGACCAATTAAATGTGTATTTTGGTTTCATCTTCACAAATCGGGAACACAAATAAGATCCAAAAAATGTTGAAAAACACAGGGTCTAGTGATAGGGAGGAACTAAAGAAACTTAATATTAGCAGGGAAATGGGGGTGAAATTGATGGGATAAGAAGTTGGTAAATTCCCATGACCTGACAATCTAAATCCCAGAGTACTTAAGGAAGTGGCCCTAGAAATAGTGAGTACTGTGGTCGTCATCCTTCAAGATACTACATACTCAGAAATAGTTCCTATGAATTTGAGGGGAGCAAATAAAACGCCACTATTTAACATGGAGGTAGAGAAAACAGGAAATTATAATCCGGACATCAGTAGGATGGAAAATGCTCAAGTCCATTGCAAAAGATTTAACAGCAGAGAAATTGGAAAACAGCGACAGGGTCAGACAGTCAATGTGGATTAATGAAAAGGAAACCAAGAAGTCAAGTTGACAAAAAGGGAGCCAGTGGATATCTTTCACCTTTTAAGAAGGCTTTTGACAAGGTCCGTTTAAGAGATTAGCATGTAAAATTAAAGTGCATGGGATTGGGGACAGTGTACTGGCAAGGACAAAGAACAGGCTGGTAGACAGGAAACCAAGAGCAGGAATAAACATGCCATTTTCCAAGTAGTAGCCAGTGACCTGGAGTACCACATGGATCAGAGCTTGAACCCTAGCTAACTGAAATATATATATCACTGATTTAGATCAGGAAACTAAATGGGATATCTCCAAGTTTGCAGATAACATAACTCGGTGGGAAGGTGAACAGTGAGGATGATGCAGAGATGTTTTACTGATTTGGACAATTTGAGTCAGTGGGAAAATGAAAGGCAGGTGAAGTATACTGGGGATAAATGTGTGGTTATCCACTTTGGTAGCATCATCAAGAAGGTAGAATATTATCTGAATAGCAAAAGATTGTGAAAAGCAAGGATGCATTGAGGTATGGGAGTACTTATACACCATTTGCGGAAAGTAAGCATGCGGGTGCAGCAAGTAGTGAAGAAGGCAAATAGCATGTTGGCCTTCATAGCAAGAGGATTTGAGTGTAGCAGCAGAGATGTCATGCTGCAAATGTACATGGCCTTGGTGAAACCACACCTACAGTGTTATGTGCAGTACAACCTCCTTAGCTAAGGGTGATGCTCTGGCTACAGAAGGAGTACATACAGAATGATTCTTGGGATGGCGGGACTGATATATAAAGAGAGACTGGATCAGTTAGGAGTATATCCATGGAGTTTAGAAGAATGGGGCAGGGTGGGAAGAAGAGTCTCCTATAAAATTCGAACAGGACTAGACAGGGTAAATGCAGGATGGATGTTCCTGATGACCAGGGAGACCAAAACCTGGGGTAATAATTTAAGGCCAAAATGAAGGGAAATTTCTTCACCCAAAAAGTGACGAACTTGTAGAATCCTCTTCCAGAGGAAGCAATTGAAGCCAGAGCACTCAATGTTTTCAAAAAGGAATTGGATGTAGTTCTTCGGCCTAAAGGGGTTATGGATATAGGGAGAGTGTAGGAACAGGTTACTGTTCTGGATCATCTGCCACAATCATAATGAATGGTAGAGCCAGTTTGATGGGCCGAATAGGCTACTCCTGCTCTTATTTTCCATGTTTCCACATTTCCAACTTTAAATTACTTAATACTAGAAGAAGAAAGTAGAAAATATATAATGTCCACCATTTTAATTTCCGTGGCAAATACCAAGGATAAATAGTTATTTAATACCTTTGCCCTGCACTGTCCTTATCTGTGTTTATTATGTCTATCCCTTAAGTTGTCCTTTGTTTGTAATTCAAGTGTCTGTATTTGTTAAGAATGCAATCACGTAAGTGCTTTAATTGTTATTAAACAACTTCTGTTTGAAGTTCCTTGATTTTGATTGTTTAGTTGAATTGTTTAGTTGATTTCAGATGATTTCAGAGCCCAACCTTGTAAAAACTCCAGGGCCAGACGTGAAATAATTTTTTTTAAACTTGAAGTGCACTTACTGTACAAAATATCTGCAAACTTTACATGGTACACCCAGATAATTAACAACTAAACCTAAAAAAAAAATCACAAATGAACACAAATACAGAAGAAATTTGCAAATAAGAGAGAGAATTTTGGAAATACAAAAGGTTGGACAAAATCAAAAGAGAAAATCTTGGTTCAAACAATGGGTGTAGTCCTTCATCAGAATTGCTTTGCTTTAAAATACCACTTATGCTACGTGCTTTAACACATATTTCATAGGTAATATTTTTAAGTTTATTCAGACATTGTTACCTTGTGCATCTGATGCATGCTATCTTGCTGGTACTCACTCGGACCCTGGGGTGGTATTGAATGGGTTACGTTTGACGGTCCTGGACTTGGGCCCATCATACTATGTACTGAACCTGGAGATGGTCCTGGTCCTGGGCTTGGGCCAAGAATAGGTCCAGGGGATGGGCCTGGGCCAGGAGAAGGTCCAGGGTGGGGCATCCCACCAGAGGGATCCGTAGGAGTCGACATCTATGCCAGTTTTGCTTGTTATCTTGAAGAAATTCTATTAGAAAGAACAAACATTTGAACATAAATTTACTCTGAAAAGATTATTTTACTGAGCAATGTCTTCTGCTCAATAACTCAATGGTTTGAAAAGCACACAGTAATATTTTCAAATAAGTCCTTCCATCACACGTTCCCAATTAATAAAAGGAAAATGCTCACACATTTGCATGCAAAAGAACTAGTTGTTAGCAAAACAATTCACGATTCTGTGTCCTCAGACCTGGTGCAAAATAACAACCATCACGTAAATCGCTGGGTTAGTCACAAGAAATCTTAATGTGAAAAATAGATGGCGACAAAAGCAATGTTACACCTGCCATTTTACGCCAATGCTATCAGATTACATTTGCCTAATGTGTCCATTTTCTTACATGGTGTAATATTCAACGGTGACTTGTTTTTTCCCCCCTTGTGTTAAGATGTTATTTTTAGTCATTGAGATTTCCATAAATTCACACACAACCTAGAGAATAGAAGACAGCACAGCAGTTTACATACATTATACAATTATGCATACCAACATCTGTGCTTTCATGCTAGACTACCCACAATTTCAGATCTCTGAAAAGCAAAATACTATACGCATAAGATATTTGGGCTGTCATTTCAGAAGCTGTTTTTTCTATGGAATGCTCTGAAGCAAATCTAGAAAATATCTTTAGACATAGTATTCACAAATGTTGCCAGAACCCCAAGGCCTTTACTTATTGATGCTATCCCAAACATTTTATTATTTGTAAATTTGATTAACTGCTCCACAGCAACAGACCGAAAATAAAAGGATTCAGCATAATAACAACGAGGAATGATGCAGATTTTAACATTCTTTGGAGTGCAACAGTATGTAATTTTATCTACAATATGAATATGAAACCAAAAAAAATCCTTATTACAACATACTGACACAACTGGATTGTTTTGAGAAGGCTGCATCACTGCTGACGGATTTCAGTCTGCAAAGTTACGAAGAGAGACAGAAAAGAGGGAAACAAGAGCAAAAACAAATGAAAGGAGAAAAATGATGCACAGAGAATTCAAGGGCAATACTCAAACAGTGCCACAGTGCAAAATTGTGCGAACACAACTAAGAACATTAAAAAGACAAGCCTCAAGACCTTATGCCTTAATATGTGCAGCATTTGCAAACAGTCTGCAGATAACAGTTAATAAACATCACTTATTTGGTAAAATCTCTGTTGAAAAGGTGAACAGAGAGAATGATTTCTGCAAGTATTTGGTGATTTTTATTCAGTTATTTTATTTCAGGTGTGAAACTAGGAACAGTCAATCAGCAAATGTTAATTTGTTTGGTCTTCTGGCTGAATTCCTAATTATCATAAAAGTGAGGTAGGGTGGGAAAAACAGACAAAAAGAACAGCAATTTAATTTCACATCCATCAAAGTCTAAGATGAGAATGAAACATTCCTTTCACTTAAGTAAAGATTAATAAAAATAGCCTAGAAATAAAGTAACTTTGATAAACATGAAGTGACAAATAAGCAATCAGACAAGGTGTTGGTGAAAGGTTATACCATTGATAGCTGATTAGTGTGCAAGGTTTAGGAACATCTATAAACTGTAAAGGATCAAACTAGAACGCATCACCACAAATTTATTCGCTGATGTCACAAAATATCAAGTTTAGAAAAGGTACAATTTAATATTTGTATGTTTTTACTGATCAGCCGTTAATATCATTCCTCTTAACAAAAAAATACTTTACCCTTCCGAAGAAAATCAAACAGAATATAAGAAACTAAATCTTACTCATATCAGTTGTGAAGAAAACAGGTAAAACAAATTGTTTGGATTTCTTTGTTTACTCTGGAGGGAGCTACAATGACAGAATAGTAACTTCCTGCAGTGTAAGAAATTGAGGTGCCAGCTTAATTTTCTCCCTCAGGGTTCCCTAACCCTTATCCCTGCACCACCAGCTGTTACAGTAAAAAACTGCGCACTTTCAGTACTTGGCATGTTTGAGTGACAGTCACTGATGTGCCTCAAATCCAAAGCCACAACTGTTTAAACCAACTGTTTTAGCTTCCTTCATTAGGATAATCCAAGCAAGATAGATTCAGAATATCAGAATTCATCAAGGATTAACCAAAGAAAATGCCTCCCATCAAATTTTGCGAAATGAAGGCAGACATAGACTCAAACTTCCATCTTATTTTACACATTGAGAAAATAATCAGAAATTGTATTTCTATAGTGTCTTCCAAATCCTAAAATAATTCCAAGTGTTTTACAGCCAGTGAATTACACTGAAGTCTAATCACAGCTGTCTCACTGGATACAAATTAGTGGTTTGTGCCAAAGTCTGACAAACTGAAAGGAATGATAAATTAATTTGCTTTGGCCAAGACACTAGAGAGCCCATTTGCCATAAATATTACCGCTTGCATCTATGAAAAAGGTAAACAGGGAATTAGCTTAACTGCTCACCAAAAAATACTCAACTCTGTATTTCAGAAGTACAAAGCCCTAAAACAGCAAACTAGATTATTTTCTCAGATCCTAAATCCTTGAACCCATGATCATCTGATTCAAACAAATTAACTCCCTTGAAAGTGATCCATCATCCTATTTCTTCCCTTCACGGCCTTATCTTTCCCTCCATCAAGAATTTTATTTACCTTCAACAGCCCAATGAGAACCCTGACATTCTTTTGACTCTGATCCCTCTCCATGTTTCACTGTTATCAACTACATATGTAGCTGTCTAGTCCACCCTTTGGAATTCCCTTGCTCAGCCCTGCTGTCCTAAATTCATCTGTTATTAAGACCATCTTTAAACTCCCCGTGATTCTGACAGATAGGATTTACATTTGGAGAGCAAGGACTGATTAGCGATAGTCAACATGGTTTTGTGCAAGAGAAATTATATCTCTCAAACTCTTTTTTTAAGGAAGTAACCAAAAAGATTGAAGGAGGCAGAGACGTAGATATTGTTTATGTGGACTTGTTATTTGTCACATTTGTTATTTATATAGGTGACTTGGATGAGAATATAGGGGCCACGGTAAGTAGGTTTGCAGATGACAACAAAATTGGTGGTATAGTGAATGGTGAAGAAGGTTATCTAAGATTATAAAGAGATCTTGATCAATCGGGTCATTGGGCTGAGGACTGGCAGATGGAGTTTAATTTGGACAAATGCCATGTATTGCATTTTGGTATAACAAACAAGGGCAGGACTTATACAGTTAATAGTAGGGTCCTGGGTCATGCTGTAGAACAGATTTGCCTAGGGGCTCAGGTCCATAATTCTTTGAAATTTGTATCACAGATAGACAGGGTGGTGAATAAGGCATTTAGCACGCTTGCCTTCATTGCTCAGACCACGGAGTACTGGAGTTGGGACATCATGTTGAGATTGTACAGGAAGTTGGTAAAGCCTCTTCTGGAGTACTGTCTGCAGTTCTGGTCGCCCTGCTATAGGAAGGATAGTTTTAAAGTGAAGAGGGTTCAGAAAAGATTTGCTGCCAGGAGTGGAAGGTTTGAATTATAAAAATAGGCTGGACATTTTTCACTTCAGCAGGGAAGGTTGAGGGGTGACCTTATTGACATTTATAAAATCATTGAGGGCACAGATAAGTGAATAGCAAGGGCCTTTTCCCTACAGTGGAGAAACTAGGGGGCATATTTTTAATGCTAAGAGATAAAGCTTTTAAAAAGGACATGGGGGCAACTTTTTTCTGAAAAACAGAGTTAGTGTTTGGAATTAACTGCCAAAAGACACTGAAAAGATATTTGGATAAATACATGAATATGAAAGGTTTAGAGGGATATGAGCCAAACACAAGCAAGTGGGGCTATTTTAGTTTGGGAACATGGTCAGAGTGGATTAGTTGGACTGAAGGGTCTGTTTCTGCGCAGTATACCAAAAAGCCAAAATTAACACTTAAAAGGAAAACAGTAAATAGGAACAAAGAAAACAGGTGGAATCGGCTATTGTGCCCTTCAAGCCTTCTCCACCATACAACACGAACATCAGTATTCTGTTCCAACTTTCATCCCATATCCTTTGATTCTCTTAGCCCTAAGAACCATATCCTCCAAATTTTTGAAATATTCAATGTTTTGGCCTCAACCACTTTCTGTGGCAGAGAATTCTACTCTCTTGGTTTAACTATACTAACTAGCAGCTCTAACAAGTAGTTTGGTAGCAGTTTTCTCTTTACTAGGTTAATACCCAAAATGAGCAGACTGTCCTAATGCAGAAAGATTGGACTGGCTGGGCTAGCTTTCAGTAATATTCTTCTCAATTGAGGGGAGATTTGATTCAAATTTTCCTGAATGGTCTTGACAAGGTCGATGTGGAAAGAATATTTACTCTTATGAGTGAATCCAAAAGTAAGGGACACTCTTAAAATTAATACAATCATTTAGGATGGAGATGCGAGGGGAATTTATTTTCCTCTCAGATGATTGTTTAAGTCTGCCTCAAAGATATGCCAGTGGGGTCACTGAATATTTTTGAGAGAGACGTGGATTGATTCTTGCTGTGCAAGGAAATTAAAGGCTTTTAGGATGGATGGGAATGTGGAATTTGAAACACAAATGGCAGAGCAAGGACTGAACTGTCTACTTCTGCTCATAATTCATAAACTAAATATTACACTACTGTGATCAGTATCATTGCAGAGCAAATCAACAAGAATTTATATTTATATTTATATAGGAGCTTTATGAAAAGTTTCACAAAGGCAGGAGTGCAGAAGTAGGCATGAGTAGAAGCAGCCAGAAATTTGGCTTTAAATGTACATTTTTAAGAGGTCTTATGTAAAATAAAGGAAAGGCTGAAAGAGCAAATGAGAGGGTAGGACCAACAGAGCAAATGATTTTTTGTAAGAATAGGTAAAAAATAGACAACGAAATTAACCAAAGACAAGGACAAGTATTTAATAATCGAGGCACAGAAACCTGACCTAATGTTGGTCAGCAAGGCTCAATGACAAGCAAGCAAGACAAGACAAATGCAGAGATTTTGGTAATTTTGACTTTACAAAGCATGCTGGTTAGGAGACCAGTAAGAACAGTGGAGTAGTAATTAACGTTGAAGCTGACAAAAGGCATGTAAGAGGGCATTAGCAGCAATGTAAGAGAACACTATATATGATAGAACTCGTATCAGAGCTAAAAGGTACTGCAGATGTTGGAGAATCCGAGATAACAAGCATGGGGCTGGATGAACACAGCAGGTCAAGCAGCATCGTAGGAGCAGGAAAACTTGACGTTTCGGGCCT
>JAHRHZ010000270.1:4143589-4188886 GCA_024137785.1 Ginglymostoma cirratum | reverse complement strand
GGTCCCAGCCCCGAGCTCCGCGGCTCCCGTGGTCCCAGCCCCGAGCTCCGAGCCGCCGCGGCTCCCGTGGTCCCAACCCCGAGCTCCGCGGCTCCCGTGGTCCCAGCCCCGAGCCGCTGCGGCCCCCCCCCTCCATGGTCCCAGCTCAGAGCCGCCGCGGTCCCCCTACGGCCCCAGCACCGAGCCTCCGCGGCCCCCCTACGGCCCCAGCTCAGAGCCACCGCGGCCCCACCCCCGGCCCCCCAGTGAGCAAGTGGCCAGCTTCAGAGAAGCCGGCACCGACCCCGCCAAAAAAAATCATGTCGGTCTCAGAAAGTGCAAAAAAGGTTAAAACTGCAACAGTTTCAGCGTCTTCCTAAAAAGAATGAAATTAAACTGTATATAACATAGAGATCTTACCCTTCAATATCGCATTAACTGGCTCACTCCAGGGCATCGGAATTTGTGAAAACAGTTGGGGGCGCTTTTACTTATATATTTATTATTTTTTTATATATTGTAACCTTTTTTTGAGGAGTTCTTTTTCTATAATTGAGTGGCAAAGAGTTGTTCTCATTGGTGAAGTGACAGCCATCAACTTGCCTTTTCCTTCAATCCTCTTCCTTCTATTTGGTTAGTTTCTCTAACTCGCCAACAACAGGAAATCCCACCTCCACAATCCAACTCCATTGGTTACTGTACTTACAACACCCATCATTTCATCAAATCCCTCGCAACGTGCATTTATTCAGAAAATACCAGAAGTTTTATGTGGGTTAAGACAAGATCAAATGTGGAACAAAATAAAAATCCATCTTCTCCTTTCTCCCCCCCCCCTTTCAGTCTCTTCTTTTTAACCTCCTCACTTATGACTATCTAAGATGAAGAGTAGGCCATTCACCCTGTTCCACCATTCAATGAGATCATGGCTGATCTGTGGTCTAACTCCATATACCTGCCTTTGGCCCATATCCCTCAATTCCTTTAGGAGCAAATTACTGCAGATGCTGGAATCTCTACTGAGCACAAAAAAAGTGCTGGAGATCACAGCGGGTCAGGCAGCATCCATAGGGAGAGAGAGCGAGCTAATGTTTCGAGTCTAGGCTTCACCTGATGAACAAGCAGTGCTCCCAAAGCTTATAAATTCAAATAAACGTGTTGGTCTATAATCTGGTGCCATGTGACTTCTGACTGTGTCTGACCCACTGTGACCTCCAGGATTTTTTTTCATTTCAGTCCCTTAGTACCTTTGCCTAAAGAAACAAAAATCTATCTTTTATCAGTACCTTTTATCTCTGAAACAAAAATCTATCTCAGATTTAAAATTAACGGCTGATCCAGCATCTACTGCTGTCTGTGGAAGAGTTCCAAACCCCTCCCACCCTGTGTGTGTAAGCATGCTTCTTGCCATCTTTCCTGAATGGCCTGGCCCTCATTCTCAGACTCTGCCCCTAGCTCCAGAAGCAGTTTTCTACCCTGTATTTTCCATTTATATTTCATAAATATCAACATGACAATCAAAATATAGTGACCCTGCACTTTTTTTTAAATGGGAGTGGCATGGGGGAGGTGGGGGAAGGGGGCATTTGCAAATTGGGAGAGAAGTTTGTTTTTTATTTGGCCTAGGTCATTGATCATGACATTAACAAAAGAAAAGATGTGGAGAGAATATGCCCAAGTTTCAGCCATGGGGTGCGTTAGATTTTCAACTCTCCAGGATTGCCTTGGAGCTTCCAATAATTCAAAATGAATTTCCGGAGCATTTCTGGGATACATCATAGAGGGAAATCATGGGGTATTTTCTTTGATAATTTATGATAATTGATTATAAAAATATTGGAGACAGCTGGATAGAGGTAATATACAGACTGATGGAACAGGCCTACGGTTTATCTATGTCCTTTCTATGAAGAGGTGAAGGATTGGTACATACAGACTTACACGTATTGAAAAATAGAAGCAGGAACCAGATTGTGATGTCAATACAAATAAAACAAGTAATTACACATCATTAGCATAGACAATTATTAAAACAAAACAATGTATGCTTTTCGGAGGGTCAGTCTGAACTCGACGGGCTGGATGGCCTGCTTTCACACTGTAGGGTTTCTATGATTTTGTATTAAAGTCCACACATTAAGTGTTATTGGGCTGTGTTGATTAAATCTCAGCATTTAGGTGCTTTCTTCAGAATTGGAATGGGAAGATAATATTCCAAAATAATGCATATATTACAGAATGTTGCTGAGAGCAAGAAGTTGACATTTTTGGCAGTGGAAGGTCATGTGATGAAAACTGCATGAATACATCCAACCAGACTTGCCAATCTTAAAATGGATTCAGAAATTAAATTGCATTTGATGCATTTTGAAAGTATTGACACAGAACCTTAGGAGACTAAATTAGAAAATAAACTCGCCAGTGCAACTGAAGTCAAAAACAAAACAAATGATAGACTCAATAATGTTGATCCTGCAACCATTGTTGGTTGGCATAAAAGTCCACCTCATTCACAAGTGTCTGTGAGAGAAGGAGATCTGCCAACTTTACCCAATCTTAGATCAATGGAGAGTGCAGGAGGGCACGCCAGGAGCAGCACCAGGCCTATGTGAAAATGAGGTGTCAGTCTGGTGAAGCTACAAGATAGGACTAGTTGCATGTCAAACAGCATACGCACCAAGCGATAGACGGAGGTTGACAATCCCACAATCCAAACTCTGCAGTTCTGCCACAGCCCGTTGTGAATGGTGAGGGACAATTAAACAATTCACTGGAGGTGGACTCTCCACAAATATCCTTATCCTCAATGATGAAAAAGCTCTGCACATCAGTGCAAAGATAAGGCTGAAGAATTCACAACAATCTTAAGTGAAAAGTGCCAAGTGTCAATCTTGGCCTCCTCCAGAGGATATCAAGAAACCACTGGAAGTACTGGATACTGAAAATGTTATGATCTGACAACATTCTGACAATAGTACTGAAAACTTATCCTCCAGAACTTCTTGCATCTCTGGCCAAGCTTTTCCAGTACAGCTGCAACACAGTGCAAAATTGCCCAGGTACGTCTGGATACGAAAAGCAGGACAAATCTAAACTGGCTAATTACTACCCCATCAGTCTATCCTCAATCATCAGTAAAATGATAGAAGGTGTCATCAACTGTGCGATCAATCGACAATTGCACAGCAATACCCTGCTAATGACATTTAGTCTGTGTTCCACCAGGGCCATTCAGCTCCTGACTTTATCATAGCCTTGGTTCAAATGTGCTCAAGTGAGCTGAATTCTAGAAGTGAGGTGAGGTAGGAGTGACTGCTCTTCAAAATGTGAGTGACTCACCCACAAGAAGCACTGCAGAAATTCACCAAAGATTCTTTTGAGCCCCTTCAAAAGCCATGGCCACTTCCACATAGAAAGGTAAGAACAGCAGATATATGGGAACACCACCCCATGCATATTCCCTCCAAGTCACTCACCATCCTGACTTGGAAATATATCAGAGATAGTAGGAACTGCCGATGCTGGAGAATCTGAGATAACAAGGTATAGAGCTGGATGAACACAGCAGGCCAAGCAGCATCAGAGGAGCAGGACCCTTCTGAAGAAGGGTCCAGTCCCGAAACGTCAGCGTTCTTGTTCCTCTGATGCTGCTTGGCCTGCTGTGTTCATCCAGCTCTACACCTTGTTATATTGGAAATATATCACAGTTCTTTCAATGTCACTGAGTCAAAATCCTAAAACTTTCTTGTTAACCTTATTGCGGATTTACCTGTAGCACAGGGACTGCAGCAGTTCAAGTATACAGCTCAGCACCACTTTCTCCAGGGCAACTAGGGACAGGCAATAAATGCTGCCAATGCCCACACCCCATGATTGAACAAAAAAAGCCTGGCCTTCATGTGACTCCAGATGCATAGTAATGTGATTGTCTCTTAACTATCCTCTGAATTGTGCGAGCAAACCACTTAGTTTAAAGGCAATTTGGGATGGGCAACAAATACCAGCATTGCTGGTGATGACCACTTCCTGGCTGGCACGGTGGATCAGTGTTAGCAGCGCCATCCGACAGCACCAGGAACTGGGGTTCTATTCAGGCAACTGTCTGTGTGGAGTTTGCACATTCTCCCTGTGTCTGTGTGGGTTTGCTCCAGTTTCCTCCCACAGTCCAAAGATGTGCAGGTTAGGTGGATTGGCCATGCTAAATTGCCCATAGTGTCCAGAGATGTGAAGGCTAAGTGGATTACCATGGGAAATGCAGAGTTACATTGATGGGGTGGGTCTGGATGGGCTGGTCTTCATTGCAGCGCTGCGTACCTGATGGGCTGAATGGCCTGCTTCCACACTGAGGGATTCTACAAAAAACAATAAATTACCTCCAATACATTTCCTGATAGCAGATTCAATCATCAAATTTGAAATGAAAAATGTTCTGTCTCAGTGAAAAGGGGAAGTAATCAGTAACTTTTTCAATGTTTGCGCAGACGCAATAAGCTGAACGATGCCCTTCTCTGGATAGGCTAGAATGTAACTGGTCCGTAAAGGAATTGCTCTGATAAAATTAGGGTTGCCTATAATGTCTCGACACGTTCAACAACAATTTGCCTTTAATATTACTGGAGGTTACATTTTTCACTGACTCATGCGATGTGGGCATCACTGGCTAGGTCAGCACTTATTGCCCAGCCCTGGTTTCCTTTGATAAGTTATTGGTGACTGCTTTCTTGATTACTGTGCTGTTAGGGAGAGTGTTTCAGGATTTTGGTTCAGTGGCAGTGAACAAGTGGTAATTTATCTTATAGGCAGGATAGCTAATAGCTTTGAGAGGAATGCACACATACAGGTGGACCCATGCAACTGCTCCCCTTGATCTTTTGAGTAGTAAGCATGATGGGTTTGGAAGGTGCTGTCTCATAGATGAAATGCAACACAGCCAAGATTCACCAGTGGTGGAAAAAGGGAATGTTAGACATGATGCTTAAAATGCCAATTGAGAAAGTTAAGGAATTACTGAAGATTGAATATGGGAAGCCAGTCAGGGGTGTGTGACAATAGTCAAGTCTGGAAAAAAGAAGTTGGATGAGGGTTTCAGAACTCTGAATTGTCAGTGTATGATGTGGAGGTGACAGGGTTGCACTGAGGTGGACAAGGTCAAAAATTACACAACACCAGGTTAAAGTCCAACAGGAAGAAAAACAGAAACAAAAACCGAAAGAATTGTGGATGCTGTAAATCAGGAGCGAAAACAAAGTTGCTGAAAAAGCTCAGCACGTCTGGCAGGATCTGTGAAGGGAAAAACAGACTGAACGTTTTGGGTCCGGTGACCCTGCCTCAGAACAAAAACAGAAGTTGCTGGAAAAGCTCAGCATCTGTGAAGAGAAAATCAGAACAGATGGTGGCTGGGAAAACGTCGATTTATATGCATAAAATAGGGAGGGGATGGAATAGGGAGTAAACAATAGGAGAGATCCCGAAGTGAGACAAGAGCAGTTGGATAGACAAAAGAGTTGATAATGATCTGGCTAGGAGGATGAAAAGTTGTTAATGGGGACTGTTAGTGACTAACAATAGATAGTGTGTAATGGCAGGCTATGTGATAGCACGGCCGGGTGTGTGGGGTAGGGGGCTAGGACAAGGGAGAGTTTAGGCCCTAAAATTATTGAGGTATCAATGTGGATTTCACAGGCTTCAAAATCTCCCCTCCCCCTACCGCATCCCAAAACCAGCCCAGCTCGTCCCCACCTCCCTAACCTGTTCTTCCTCTCACCTATCCCCTCCTGCCACCTCAAGCCGCACCCCTATTTCCTACTTACTAACCTCATCCCGCCCCCTTGACCTGTCTGTCCTCCCTGGACTGACCTATCTCCTCCCTACCTCCCCACCTACACTCACCTTTACTGGCTCCATCCCCGCCTGTTTGACTTGTCTGTCTCCTCTCCACCTATCCTCTCCTCTATCCATCTTCTATCCACCTCCCCCCTCTCCCTATTTATTTCAGAACCCTCCTCTCCTCCCCCATTTCTGATGAAGGGTCTTGGCCTGAAACATCAAGCTTTCCTGCTCCTATGATGCTGCTTGGCCTGCTGTGTTCATCCAGCTCTACACCTTGTTATCTTGATATTGAGTCCAGAGGGCTGCAGGGTCCCCAAGCAAAAAATGAGGTGTTGTTCTTCCAGCTTTCATTGAGCTTCACTGGATCACTGCAACAAGCCAAAGACAGAGATGTTGGCCAGGGAACATGGTGGTGCGTTAAAGTGGCAGGCAACTGGAGCTCAGGGATTTTCTTGTGAGCAGAGCGTAGATGTTCTGCAAAGCAGTCACTCAGTCTATGCTTCGTTTCCCCAATGTAGAGGAGACCACATTGTGAGCAGCGAATGCAGTAGACTTGATTCTGGGAAATGCAGGTGAAGGTATGCTTCACCTGGAAGGTATGTTTTGGCCCTTGGATACTGGGTAGGGAGGAGGTAAATGAGCAGGTGTTATACATTCACCGGTTATGGGGGAAGGTGCCATGGGGCTGTGGGGTGGTGTTGGGGATGAAGGAAGTGTGGACCAGGGTGTCCCGGAGGGAACAGTCCCTGTGGAAGGCGGACAAGGGAGGGGAGGGGAATATGTGCCTGGTGGTGGCTTATCGCTGGAGGTGGTGGAAATGGCGTCTGATGATTTTCTGGATGTGGATGCTGGTGGGATGGTAGGGGAACCCTATCGCTGTTGTGGGAGAGAAGAGAAGAGGTGAGGGTGGAAGTGTGAGTGATGGGTTGGACCCGGTTGAGGTCTCCGTCGACAACGGTGCTGGGGAATCCTCGGTCGAGGAAGAAGGTGGGCATTTCGGAGGCTCCCTTGTCAAAGTTGTCCTTATCTGAACATATGCAATGGAGATGGAGGAACTGAGAGAATGCAATATAGTCTTTACAGGAAGCAGGATGTGAGGATGTATAGTCCAGGTAGCTGTGGGAGTCAATGGGTTTATCGTGGATATTAGTGGCCAGTCCATCCCCAGAAATGGAAACAGAGATGTCGAGGAAGGGAAGGGAGGAGTCAGGGATAGGCCAGGTGAAAGTGAGGGCAGGGTGGAAATTGAACGCAAAATCAAAGAACTTTTCCAATTCCAGATGAGAGATGAAACAGCACCGATGATATCATCGATGTATCGGAGAAAGAGTTGTGGTTGGGAGCCGGAATAGGACTGGTACAAGGAATGTTCCATGTACCCCACAAAGAGAAAGGCATAACTAGGCCCATGCAGGTACCCATGGCCACCCCTCTTACTTGAAGAAAATGAGAGGAGTTAAAAGAGGAGATGTTGAGGGTAAGGATGAGCTCAGCCAAGCGGAGGAGGGTGGTGGTGGGTGGGGATGGTTCAGGTCTTTGCTCCAGGAAAAAGCGGAGAGCCCTAAGACCCTCCTTGTGGGAAATGGATGTGTAAAGGAATTGCACGTCCATGGTAAAGAGGATGCGGCTGGAATCTGCAAACTGGAAGTTTTGAATCCGGTGTAAGGCATCAGAGGAATCAGATGTACATGAGTAACAATTGGGCCAGGGGAGAGAAGACTGAGTCAAGGTCAGAAGAGCTGAGTTCTGTGGGGCAGGAGCGGGCTGAAACACTGGGTCTGCCTGGACAATCCTGTTTGTGGATTTTTGGAACGAGGTAGAAACGAGCTGTGCAGGGTTGGGGGACTCAGTTTGGAAGCAGTGGGGACGAGGTCACCAGATGAAATGAGATCAGTTACCATGGTAGATACAATAGCCTGATGCGTCATGGTCCAGGGGAAGGTAGGAGGAGTTATCTGACAGCTGGCATTCAGCCTCTGCAATGTAGAGGCCAGTATGCCAGACTACAACAGCACAACAGGTTTATTTGAAGACACAAGAAGGAGTGGGACTCCAAAAGCTTGTGTCTTCAAATAAACCTGTTTGACTATAACCTGGTGTCGTGTGATTTTTTTACCTCATCAAAGTATGCGTTTAAACTTTTTTTAAACCTGTTCATAGGTGAGAATTATTGGCTGTTAGCATTTGTTGGCCAATGCACTGAAGAAGTTTTGCTGAGCTGCTGCCACTCACAGTGCTGTTAGAGAATGAGCTCCAGGGTTTTGACCCAGTGACAGTGAAGGAACGACGATATCTTTCCAAGTCAGAATGGCGTGTGTCTTTTGAGAGGAAATTGTTGGCTTACCAATGCATCTGTTGCCCTTATCCTTCCATGTAGCAGAGGTTGTGGATTTGGAAAGTGGTATCTAAGGAGCCTGGGTCAGTTGCTAACGTGTATCTTGTAGCTGGTACACAGTGCTGCCACTGTTCATCGGTGGCAGGGGAGTGAATATTCAAAGTGGTGAATGGCCAATGACAGGCTGCTTTTTGCTGGATGTTGTCAAATTTCTTGAGCGTTGTTGGAGATGCATTCGTCCAGGCAAGTGGGGAGAATCCTAGCACACTCTTAACCCATGCCTTATGGATGATAGACTAGCATGGGGGAGATGAGAGGTGAGTTACTTTTTGCAGAATTCCCAGCCTCTGACCTGCTCATGAAGCTATAGTTTTTATAAGGCTGATTGTGTTTTCAATTGATATTGCTGAGGGCAATATACATTGCAAAACAATTTTGCTGGGTCGGCAAACCGAGATGAAATGAACAATATTAAATTCTCCATAAAGAACATTTCACAAATGCTTATAGAGAATTAAATAGCTTCAATCTTCCTGTGCCACACGCTTTTAATGAGTTTCTTTTTTACAAACAAAAGGAGGGCTTGAACAAATCAACTCATTGTATCTAGATAGTGGGAAAAAGGCACATAACCTTCAGCAAACTTAATATAGAGAAACATTCATTTGGGAAAAAAAGCAGCAAGCAAAATGCTGCAGTTCTGAGAATTAGGTCTCCATGTTAGAAAGAAATGATATGGCGTTGGGGAAGGTCAATTAAATGAATGCGGATGATAGAACTGAGAGAATATACTTACCAAAAAAGACTAAACAGCTTGGAGAACTTTTCTCAAGAAAACAGTGGAGCTTAAGGAGTGACCTGATCTCAATATTTTTAGTGTAGAAGTGGAGTAAATGTTTCCGTTTGTGGGGAAGAGGAAAGCTAGGGATCATAAGTATAAGATTGCCAGGAATAATTGAAAGCCCATTTTGGAGGAAGGCTTTTTTAGTCAACGAATGGTGAGAATAAGGAATTAATTATCAAAAGAAGTAGTTGAGGTGAATATGATAGATATATTTAAGAGACATGTGGTTAAGAATCCCTACAGTGTGGAAGCAGGCCATTCAGCCCATCAAGTCCACACCGACCCTCTGAGGGGCATCCCACTCAGACCTGCACTCCCTACCCTATCCCTGTAACCCCTGCATTTCCCATGGCCAATCCACCTAGCCTGCACATCCCTGGACACTATGGACAATTTAGCATGTCCAATTCACCCTAACCTGCACATCTTTGAACTGTGGTAGGAAGCCAGAGCACCCAGAGGAAACCCACACAGACATGGGGAGAATGTGCAAACTCTACACAGACAGTGAACTGAGGTTGGAATCAAACCCCAGCCCCTGGCACTGAGAGGCAGCAGTGCTAACCACTGAGCCACCGTGCTGCCCCTGAAGCAAAAAGAGCCAGAGACTATACTGACTTTGTAAAGTACTGTGCATATAGGTATATAAGCACTGTGTCCAGTTCTGCTCACCCTGTTATAGAAAAGATACTATTAAGTTGGAAGGAGTTCAGAAGAGATTTACCAGGATGTTGCCAAGAATGGAGGATTCGGGTTATAAGGAGAGGCTGCATAGGCTGGGAGTTTTTTCACTGGATTATAGGAGGTTGAAGGATGATCTTATACAGGTTTATAAAATAATGAAGGGTATAGATAAAGTGAATGGCAGGAGTCTTTTCCCTAGGATGGGACCTTTGAAGACTAGGGGGTTTATTTTAACGGTGAGAGGAGAAAAATTTAAAAAAGACATGGGGGCAATTTTTTTACAGAGAGTGGTCTATGCGTGAAATGAACTTCCAGAGGAAGTGGTGGATGTGGGTACAGTTACAGCGTTTAAAAGACATTTGGATAAGTAAATGAATAAGAAATGTTTGGAGGGATATGGGGCAAATGCAAGCAGATGGGACTGGTTTAGCTTGAGATTATGGTTGGAATGGACTGTTTTTACCGAATGGTCTGTTTCCATGCTGCATGACTCTATGCCTCTATGAATAGACAGATATGTTGACATTGTTTGATAGAGACCAACTGAAGTTTACCTGTCTGGATTATAAATATTGATGGACCAGATGGGCCAAATGGTGCATTCCTTTCTATAAATTCAATTTAATCCAACACCAAAGGGCTAGAAAATACAACAGTTTATGCAACATCACTAGGGAAGACTTTTATGACCAAACTGAAACATTGGGCTAAATATTACATCTTTTGGCCACGTCCGGGTTGTGTCGAGTTTTTAGGAAGATTTTCGCCACAAGATCCAGCAAGTTTTCTTACTGTGTCTAACAAAATTGGCCTCATTAATTCGTGACCTACCCCTTGGGTGCCACCCATAGCTGATTCAAGCCCAATCTTACTATGCATTCCCAGACAACTCGCCACTCAGCAGATATCCCGAAATTCACAGGCAGTTCTTGCATCTACACCATCTTTAAAAGCTGGTTGTGCACCGAGACAAGTACTGTCAGCCTGGAGATCTTCTGCATGCCTCTGACATTGACCATAGATATGGTAGACTGGGCAAATGGGCAGCCCACACTGAGGGCAGGGGCCTGAGGGTGCAGAGGTAGGACTTCCCCTTCATCTAGGACCAACAGTGGAGGCCATGACACTACTTCATTCCTTGCTACACCCACTCTCTGCACCAAACGTAACAACTCGGCCCCCAGTTTCATCTCTCTTAATACTCGTCCCTCTTTCATTCCAGGAGGAAGACAGTCTGCAACTGGACAGAAAGAGCCAACATGGGATTCAGCTCCTCATCTGTATATGGACACCATCCTGATTTCAAGCACCTCGAGTGGCTGACTGACCATGTCCTAGCCCCCGGACCAGTATTAGAGGTTGCCCTTGACGTACTGTGCCGGGACCCCCTGAGCAAAGGTCTCACCTCCTTAGCAACTGAGTCCTGCTGACAATGATGATATGCTTCTTTCCTTTGTATCTGCACTAAACAGCAAGACAAGACAGGAGTAGTATGAGCCTGGTATCCATAGCTGATGGGCTAAGTGCAAAAAATACAAGGCAAGGCAATGCAGGGATCCTGTGAGCACTCAGGTTAGCTCAGAGTGAGTGAGCACTGTGATAGTGAGCATATGGCCCACAGATAGAGCCTGGTCCAGCCCCTGAGTTGGGTGTGTGTCCCTGAACACTCAGCGTCTTTGCTGCAACATTATTAATGTGAGTTATCGGGACAGCTCGAGGTGCAGCATTGAAGTGCAGAAGCAGAGGTGCGTCCTGAGAGTTCTTAGAGGCTGGCACTTGTTGATGTCAATGTCTGTGGATGTGGGGTGCCCATGGAGTGTGCCCTGAGATTTTGGTCCTGGTGTTCAACATGGAGGTCCAGTGGAGGTGAATTCATCAGGTACCTACCCTACTTTCCCTGTCAGAATTTCTAGCTTACTTAGCAAGCTTGGTAAGTTAGAAAACTGAATACTAACAAAGTGAGTTGTGCTGTTAACAAGCCATGACCCCCCTTTACTTGGGAAACTGCTGCTGTCCAGTGTGAAACCTGCCATACTGCTTGGTGCAAACTGCTCCCAATGTCGAGGTTTTGGACTTCTTGTGCGATTCTACCCCAAATCTCATCATCGTCCATACCACTCTGACCTCTACAAGATTCCACCACTTTATGACCACATTTGTCCTTCCAGAAATGTTATCTGACCTGCTGGCATTTCCAGCATTTTCTAAATTTATTTCATTTACATATCCCAAAGCGTTTAGCACAGGTGTATTATCAAACATAATTTGATGCATGAGCTTCATTATAGAGACAGACAAAGAAGTTGCTGTTAAAGAGCATCTTAAAGGAGGGTAGAACCACTGAGAGATGGAGCAAGTAATTCCTGAGCTGAGAACCTAGGAAACTGAAAGCAGCCACCAAGTGAAGGGATAAGGGAATCTGAGTGCACAAAACACCTGAAAGAGAGGAAAGTAGACATTACAGAGGATTGTAAGATTGGGCAAGCTTACAGATAGCTGACAGAATTTGAACATGAGGATAAAAATTTTAAATTTGACATGTTTCTGGACCCAGCTCCAAAATAAATCAGTAATAGCCGTGATGGGTGAATGGGACTCACTGAGGTTTGAGATAGAACCAGCAGAACTTGGGATGAGTGCAAATTTACAAAAGGGGATGAGAAGAGACTGACTTGGAGATCTGAATACAGTGAAAATAGATGTTGACAGTTTCAGCAGCCCACTGGGTTTAGGCAGGGCTGAAGAGAGGCAATATAATGCAGGTGAAATTAGGTGGTTTTAGTGATGGAGTCAGGAGTTCAGGTTAGTGTCAAAATAGTTCAATGCTGATCTGACTTTTAATCAGAACTTGGCAGTACAGAATCTGGTAACAAGTTCATATCCTGCACTGGAAAAAAGTTAATTTAAATATCTTGGGAAAGATAGAGTCAGAAGCATTTGTGGAAAACAACCAACAAAGTTAACAATTCTGATTGATCACCTTTCATCAGAACTCAATAATTGGAGCTAAGGCATTAATTCTGTTCGTCTCTTCACAGATGCTACTTGACTGGCTGAGGGTTTCTAGCATTTTCTGCTTTTGATATTTGCACTACAAGCTACTTTTGTGCAACTCCATTTTTTTTAACTGTACAATAAAAGTGATTGAACCCTGGATAAAATTACATCATTAAGATAACATTGTGAAGCAATTGCACGTTCAATCTCACTTCTCCAAGCTTATTCTGTTTTCCTTATTTATTTTCATTTTATTACAAAATTATATTGGATAAGTTCGAGCTATTCCCCCTGGAGCAAAGACGATTGAGGTGAAATTTGATAGTGGTGTAGAAGATTTACAGGTTTAGTTAACGTAGATAAAGAGAAGTCCTTCCCTTTATACATGAACTGGAAGATACTGATTTAAAGTTATAGGCAAGAGGCGCAGGAACAATGTGAAGAACTATTTTGTCACCAAGCAAATGCTAATGTCTTGGTTCTCTCAGCCTACAAGTGCGATGGAAGTGGAAATGATCAATTACTTCAAAAGAAAATAAGATGGACATTAGAAGGAAATAAATTTGCAGGGTTTGGGGGAACAAACGGAACTGACTGGTATAAATGACACTTTGGATATGTGACTTTTATTCAGCTTCATGAAGGGTTTCCCTCTGTGAGGCCTAGTGAGTTTTCTTGCGTTATTGACCCCAAACCCGCCTCATTCACTATATACCTACATGGCCTATGGTGCCCTGCACATCCAAGTGTTTGCCACGGCTGGGATTGCTGGCACTGGTGCCATCTTTGAACGCCAGCCATGGTCAAGTGCTGACAGTCCAAAGTTGCCCATCAGTGTGCACGTTGTGGGACAGCATCCACAAAGCCACACTTCTCAGGCCACATAGCTTGCACTTCCTTGCACACACAACGGCATATTCCTAAAACAATTATTGTTTAAGCATCAAGCCACACAGCCTAACTATCCTCAACCACCACCCCCTCTAAAACACTGCTACTCATTCCCCAATGCCTTTTGTGGGCCTGCATCGTATGGTTTCGTGCGCAGGATAGCTTTCAAAGCATTCACTTTTATTGAACAGCAAACAAGCAAGCAGAAAACAAACAAACAGAAGTCAAATTTGCCTCTTGGAACTGACATGTCCTCTTGCCTCTTGAGCAACAACAATGTTACAGTCAATAAATGATGATTGTACCCAGCTCTTATCGACAGAACAAGGTGGCAATGAAGTCCTGTCTGTGCTGGAAGCTGATGTGCTATATGATGCAAAAGCTGGTGTTCTTCCTGCTCAAAGTCCTCATCAGCCTCCTCTTCAGAACTTTATTCCCACTGCCGCAGCTCTTCAGCATCCATCACATCCTTCCTTTGTCTGCTGCTATTGTGCAGGGTATGGCATGCTAGGGCTATGCAGCACACTCTGTCCGGACTGTACCGTAAGGCTCCTCAAGACCAATTCAACCTCAGCTTCAGGAGAATGGGAGGCCCATTCTCCCACCACAATGGCCCTGGTATCTATGCTCAGCCTCAGTCAGGAACCTCCCAGGAACCATCCTTGTAAGGCATCTGGTCCTTTAACTGCAGCAGGAAAACAAGAGTCCTCCAGCATATTGGCATTATGGCTGCTCCCAGGTAGCTGCTGCAAAATTCCAAGACGTGGTACTGATGCTAACAAATCACTTGCACATTGATGCAATGAAATTCTTATCTGTTAATAGACTTGGCTGTGTTATGAAATGGTGTTTTCAGTGTGACATGTGGATAAGTTATTGAGTCCTGTACCTGGGGATGACAGCCAAAGCCTCCTGCTCGGGCTGTAACACTGGCCTGGTCGTGGGGAAATGAGATGACGTGGTGTGGTCTGGCAGAAATGGCCCTTTTTGCATTTGTGTTTTGAGGATTGAAAGATTCCACCCTGGCCTCCAGTGGACCCTTGGAAGGAGTAAGTTGGATAACACCTCAATGCAGCTGTCACCTTGACAGCAACAGGGAAAGGATGGCTGCCCTCTCCTTCCGATAACTAAACACACCCAGGCTCCTGGACTGATCACTGACAATCCTCTGACTGACTGAGACCCCCTGCCTGACAGCAGCTCGCCTTGACTTTACACAGGACCAAATGTGGCATGAGGCAGGCAAAGTAGTCCTCCTACTGGATTTGGACTGAATGGAAGGTTTTTCTCTTTCTTGTATGAATACTCTGGAATGAGGACAAGGGAAGAATTGACGCGTTGAAATCATGGTTGTGGCTGTGAAGGTGGAAACTGTGCATGACTGACCAAGGATGTGAGGAGGCAGCCCTACAAAAGCTCATGGAGGACAGAGGGAGGAACTACACAGTGGAAGCATGATTGTGTTTCCATAGGAACGTCGGTGGTTAACTGTGGAGAGTTGAAGGTAAGAAGCTCGGGTCAAAGATCTGAGGGAGGTTTAAAGATGATAGATTGCAGGTTGAGGGTAATTGGAAGGGGCAGTTCTAAAATGCCAGGGGACTACGCAATGTCAACAGAGGAAACTTTGGGATATAAAGACCTGACCATGTTATTTTCTATATTATTGATTGTAGACTAAAATGGTAATGTTTTAAAACCAAGTACTGTAAGGAATTGCTGTAGTTTCTAAAACAACTTACTGAAACTATTTGTGTCTGAGGTGATTGCGCATTTGCTTTGTTTAAAATGTGGAAATATTTGTAGGTCACTGAGTCCAAAGCTAGAGGGTATAGGTTTAAGGTGAGAGGAGAAAGATTTAAAAGGGACATGAGGTGCAACTTTTTCATGCAGGGGCTGGCACTTATAAGGTACGAACTGCTAGAGGAAGAAGTACAATTACAATATTTAATGGACATTTGGATAAGTACATGGATAGAAAAGGTTTAGGGGGATATGAGCCAAATACAGGCAAATGTGACTAGTTCAGTTTAGGAAATCTGGTCCCTGGTTGGCAGAGTCGTGAGTTGGGCCGAAGGGTCTGTTTCCATGCTGTATGGCTCTCTGATTCTACTTCCCTTCAACATTTAGCCATGACCATTTGGTTGGATTACATGCAGTGTGTTTTCCTCATTTGCTGCTGGTGCATGCTGTGGGTGTAAGATTGACATAGCACAATGAGGTTCAGCAATATGTCCACCCTGTTGACTGATGACTGCTGACAAGCTGGCTGACATTACGCCTGTGCTAAACAACAAGGCAGGATAGGAGTATTGTGAATCTCTAAAGGCTGGCTGAGCGCCAAAGAGCAAAAAGGCAAGGCAAAGCAAAGATGCTGTGAGCATCAACGTAGGCAGAAAGTAGGCACTATGAGAGTGAACGAGTGACCTGAGATGCACACTGTTATATCCATGAGGGGGCAGGGTGGGAGAATCGGAAACTGCATATAAATGAGGCGAGGGTAGGTACTATCGAGGCTGTTAATGAGTGGAAATCTATGTGAAAAGGCGTCCGATTGCTCACCATTTAGAAACTCATCTCACCATTCAACAGTCAGTTGGCAAATTGGACGTTTTGCTCTCAACTTTAGAAAAGTCTTTGCTGGATTTTCCCAACTTTCTCACCATGGATCACATGTTTAGGGGTTGGGAAGATTCCTTCCTTTGACTCCTTTTGAACTGTAGTAAGTTAGGTCTCTGTAATATGTTCTAGAAGTTTTTGGTTGGCTGTTGGCTAATTTTCTATGATGGTGTACATTTGGTATTAACCAGGAATAGTAACACTGAAGCAGCGACATGCTTTCCATCTGGTGTTTATAGTAACACTAACACTGTGAATAGATGGAGTAGACAAAGCATGGCAGCAGTGGACTATAGACAGAAGGGAAGCAGATCATATTGGATGCTTTTATGTATGAGCATATGTTTTATTTGCACCTCTAAGCATCCTGATTTTTTTACATATGAGCTTCAAGAAAAGAGTGTTGCTGTCAACTCTCACAATTCCTATGATATTTGGACTGCTTTAGATTCTAATTTTACCTAACCAGGGCTGTTTTAATCACATGTGATACATGGATGTAAGATTTTGTTCCAATAGATTGGGCATCCTTGCTTTATAATACCAATGCCAAATGTTCATCGTTATATGTTCCCAATTTTCTGATAAGTAAAGCATCCCCAAGAAGGATCTACCAGTGAATCAATATCTACAATTGACATATTATTTCACCCAGCCCAGCCACTGTTATCCAACAAGATAACTGATAAGGCACATTGCAGAATCATTCAAAACAACTTTTAGTTAAAGTGTAAGTGTGTTTTGTCCAAGTATGAACTCTTAATGAAAATGCATGTTGAATATTTTCTATTCCTTAACCACATGCTCTGTTTAAGTGTACACCAAGTAGAATGAAGTCGTGAAAACAACAAATGTTGGCGATCACAGCAGGTCAGGCAGCATCCATGGAGAGAGAACAAGCTAACGTTTCAACTCTGGATGACTCTTCATCAGAGCTGAAGAAGGGAGCTGGATGACCAATAGGTGTTTAGGTATGCATGTGATATTGTACCTTCTTGAGTTTTGCACATTCTGCACCAGCAACAGTGAAACCCACTTTAGTGGATTCTGTTTGAACATACGTAGGTTCTCATTGGGTGAGATACATATCTTACAGAAGAAGGTGTAGAAGACGGCAATAACATGGGGAATCTCTGTTGTAGGGCATAGGACATTCTAAGTTCTGCTCAGCTAGGATGCTGCAAGTATTATCCACAAAAAAAAGAGCAGGATTGCAAAGTGTCTGATCTGCTGTTAGCATTTCCAGAGGCAGTGGGTTCTATTGGAGAGGGAGATTGAAGGAGTTCATCTCCAGCATGTATGCCATGATATATCAGGCATTTTCACTGATGACCACTTCCACAGAAAGAGTGGTCACTCCCTTGCGGGGGTGGGGGTGGGGGAGCTGGTGGAGGGGAGGTGGGGCGGACGAGTGTGATAGTTAGCTAAGTGCATTCTGGTCTGGTCCTGCACACTCTGAACACGAGATGAAACAAAACTTTATATTACTGGCTCAATGCTTCAATGACATGCAGCTAAATCTCCCCTACTCTTGGCTAATAGGGATTAGCAAATGGACTTCGTAAAAGAAGATGGAGAAAAGGCACAAGGTATTGGGGTCTCTTCTCAATGTACCCAATGTTCCCCCTTAGACAGATCCCTATAAGGTGCTTTCTGCACTGAAGACAGAGCCTGCCCCTGCGTACTGGCAGGTATAACTGTCTGTAGTGGGGCCCCAAAAACCAAGAGGACTCTGCCAAGAGCACATCATGTCAGAGTCAGAAAACAAAACAGTATTCCTTCAGCTCTGCTGAAGCCACAGGGGTTGCAGAACGTAGGAGTAAGAGAAATGGATCAGAAAAACATTTTAATTGCACACAGAGATTTGCTTGGGTGCTTATCAATTTTAATGGAGTTATAATTATGATTATTTAAATGAATAAAACATTCTGTTTGAAATGCTCATCGTTTGGCCTCTACATTATTTCATTCCCCATTTATCCTGAACAGCAGCCTTCATATTAAGTGTGTGATCAGCCTTATGAAAATGAAAGCCTGTGAATGTGATGGCTAGATTGCTGATTGTTCGTATATCTTGGTGACTGCAAAATTTATGATGGGACTCTCAGATAGCTGCAGTTAGACATATAAGACCATAACACCATAAGACATAGGAGTGGAGGTAAGGCCGTTCGGCCCATCGAGTCCACTCCGCCATTTAATCATGGCTGATGGGCATTTCAACTCCACTTACCCGCACTCTCCCCGTAGCCCTTGATTCCTTGCGAGATCAAGAATTTATCAATCTCTGCCTTGAAGACATTCAACGTCCCGGCCTCCACTGCGCTCCGTGGCAATGAATTCCACAGGCCCACCACTCTCTGGCTGAAGAAATGTCTCCTCATTTCCATTCTAAATTGACCCCCTCTAATTCTAAGGCTGTGCCCACGGGTCCTAGTATCCCCACCTAACGGAAACAACTTCCCAGCGTCCACCCTTTCTAAGCCATGCATTATCTTGTAAGTTTCTATTAGATCTCCCCTCAACCTTCTAAACTCTAATGAATACAATCCCAGGATCCTCAGTCGTTCATTGTATGTTAGGCCTACCATTCCAGGGATCATCCGTGTGAATCTCCGCTGGACACGCTCCAGTGCCAGTATGTCCTTCCTGAGGTGTGGGGCCCAAAATTGGACACAGTATTCTAAATGGGGCCTAACTAGAGCTTTATAAAGTCTCAGAAGCACATCGCTGCTTTTATATTCCAACCCTCTTGAGATAAATGACAACATTCCATTCGCTTTCTTAATCACGGACTCAACCTGCAAGTTAACCTTTAGAGAATCCTGGACTAGCACTCCCAGATCCCTTTGTACTTCGGCTTTATGAATTTTCTCACCGTTCAGAAAATAGTCCATGCCTGTATTCTTTTTTCCAAGGTGCAAGACCTCGCATTTGCAATATAACACGATGTGTGTCTGGATGAGTCTGCCGTGGGCTTCTCTGTCAGTCAGGTAAGCATCTATATATGTGCTAATTGTACAACTATCAACATCCACTATCAACATCCTGTGGATTACCATTGACCAGCAACTGAACAGGGCTCACTATATAAGCACAGTGGCTAAAAGAGCAAGTGAGATACTAGGAATATTGCACAAGCAACTCACCTCCTGATTCCCAAAACCTTTCCACTATCTCGAAGGTACAATTCAGGCATCTGATGGAATACTCCCCACTTGCCTGGATGTGTGCAACTCCAACAACACTCAAGAAGTTTGACATCATTCAGAGCAAAATAGCCTGCTTGTTTGGCACCACATCTGCAAAAATCCACTCCCTCCACCATCGATGCTCAGCAGCAACCATATGTACCACCCACAAGATGTACTACAGCAATTCACCAAAGATCTTCAAACAGCATCTTCCAAACCCATGCCTAATTCCATCTTGAAGGGCAATGGCAGCAGATACATAAGAACACTATCACTGGCAAGTTCCTCTCCAAGCCACTCACTATCCTGGCTTGGAAATATATCACTGCTCCTTACTGTCACTGGGTCGAGATTGTGGAATTCCCTCCCTAAAGACATTGTGGGTCAACCCACAAAATGTGGACTGCAGCAGTTGCAAGAAGGCAGTTCACCACCACCTTCTCAAGGGCAACTAGGGATGGGGTTTGAAGTCAACTTTGAAGATCCTAAGGCAACTTCATCTTACCCATATACCATCATGCCACTATGTCTGATGAAAGATGAGGGATGGTGCCTGAGATATTGTAAGGCATGATTCTGAGAGTGTGCCGACATCATTCATATGGCTCCCAATTTCAGCATCAGCCCTCAAATATTAGTAAGGTCTTTGCAAAGTTGAAAGGGCTGAGTGTGCCATTGATTCCAGGTGGTCTGCCCAGTTTCACAATTTTTTTGATGCTTTTTAGTGGCTTGATACAACCTGGTGGCTTGCTGGATTACCATAGGGCAGCTAAGAGTCAACATCGTTGCAGTGGAGTCAAAAAGTGTGGAGCTAGAAAAGCACAGCAGGTCAGACAGCATCGGAGGAGCAGGAAAGTCAATGTTTCGGGTTGGAAACCTTCTTCAGGACTCCATTATTGCTGCGGATCTTGACTCACATGTGGGTAGACAAGGTAAGCGCAGCCAATTTCCTCCATCAGTGAATAATTTAGAACAAAGAACAAAACAGCACAGGAACATGCCCTTCGGCCCTCCAAGTCTGTGCTGACACACTTTGCCCTTCCATACTAAAACTGTCTTCACTTACAGGATCCATATCCATCCATTCCCTTCTTATTCATGTATTTGTCCAGATGTTCCTTGAATGCTGCTGTTGTGCCTGCTTCCAACACCTCCTCTGGCATCACGTTCCAGGCACTCACCTCCCTTTATGTGAAAAACTTGCCTCACACATCTCTTTTAAACTTCTCTTCTCCCCTCGCTGCATCTTGAACCTTTGTCTCCAAGTAATTGACCCCTGCACTGTGGGGAAAAAGCCTCATACTTTCCACTCTATCCATGCCATTCACAAACTTATAAACTTCTGTTAGGTTTCCCTTCAACCTCCTGCTTTTTAATGAAAACCAACCTAGTGTATCCAACCTTTCTTCATAGCTAAAATCCCCAATACCAGGAAATATCCTGGTAAACCTTTTTCTGAACCCTCTCCAAAGCATTCACCTCTTTCTGGTAGTGTGGTGACCAGAACTGTATGCAATATTCCAAGTGTGGCTTAACTAAAGTTCTATAAAGCTGTGACATACCTTGTCTGTCCTTTTACTCAATGCCCCTTCCAATGAAGACAAGCATGCCATAAGCCTTTTTTACAACCTCATATATGTGTGCTACCACCTTCAGTGATCTGTGGACCTGCACACCCAGATCCTTCTGTATATCAATACCCCTAAGGGTTCTGCTATTCACGGTATAATTTCCACCTGCACATAACCTTCCAAAATGCATCACCTCACATCTGTCCGGATTAAACTCCATCTCCCATTTTTTCTGCCCATGCCTCCAACTACTCTATATCCTGCTGCATCCTCTGACAATCCTCCTCACTATCTGCAACTCCAGTAATCTTCGTATCAGCCGCAAAATTACTAATTAGACCAGCTACATTTTCCTCCAAATCATTTAGGTAGACCATGAACAGCAGAGATCCCAGCACTGATCCCTATGGAGCACCGCTAGTCACAACCCTCCATTCCGAAAAACATCCTTCTACCATTACCCTCTGACTCCTACGACTAAGCCAGTTCTGTATCCATCTTAGCAGCTCACCCGTGTACCATGTAACTTCACCTTTTGTACCTGTCTGCTATAAGGGATCTTGTCAAAGGCTTTACTGAAGCCCATGTAGACAACATCAACCATTTTTAGCTCATCAATCATCTTCGTTGTCTCCTCAAAAGACTTAATAAAGTTAGTGAGGCACAACTCCCACCGCACAATACCATGCTGTCCAACGCTAATAAGTCCATTTGCTTCAAAATGCACATAGATTTTGTCCTGAGACTCTTTTCCAATAATTTCCCTAACACCAATATGAGACTCGCAGCCTGTAATTTCCAGGATTATCCCTATTACCTTTAGAGCCAAAGAGCCATAGAGTCATACGGCATGGAAATAGACCCTTTGGTCTAACCAGTCCATGCTGAACATAATCCCAAACTCAACTAGTCCCACCTGCCTGCTCCTGACCTTTCCTATTCATGTATTTATCTAAATGTCTTTTAAATGTGTAATTGTACCCGCATCCATCACTTCATCAGGAAGTTCACTCCACACCTAAACCACCCACTGTGTAAAAAAATTGCCTCATGTCTTATTTAAATCTCTCTCCTCTCAACTTAAAAATGTGCTCACTGGTGTTGAAATCCCCCATCCGAGGGAAAAGATAACTACCATTAACTCTATCTATACTTTTCATTATTCTATAAACTTCTATCATGTCGTCTCTCAACCTCCTACACTCCAGTGAACAAAGTCCCAGCCTATCCAACCTTTCTGTATAACTCAAACCTTCCACACCCAGCAACATGCTGGTATATCTCTTCTGAACCTTCTCCATCTTGATAATATCCTTCCTATGTACCTGCAACCCTATGTCCCTCTGTTCTACAACACTACTCAAGGTCCTACCATTAATTGTATAAACCATGCCCTTGTTCGTCATACCAAAATGCACTATCTCACATTTATCCATTTGCCATTTGTCAGCCCATTGACCCATTTGATCAAGACCCCTCTGTAATCATATATACTTTCCTCACTGTTGACAATGCCACCAATTTTGGTGTCATCTGCAAACTTACTAACCATGCCTTCTACATTCTCATCCAAAATCATTTATATAAATGACAATCAAAAGAGGACCCAGAACCGATCCTTGTGGAACACCACTGGTCACAGGCCTCCAGGCTGAAAAACAACCCTCCGTCATCGCTCTCTGTCTCCTGTTGTTAAGCCAATTATGCATCCAATTGGCAAGCTCACCCTGAATCTCATGTGACCTAACTTTACTAATTAGTCCATGATGTGTAGCTTTATCAAAGGCCTTACCAAAATCCAAATAAACGATGTCTACTGCTCTGCAATCATCAATCTTTTTTGGTAACTTCCTCAAAAAACTCCATCAAGTTTGTGAGACACAATTTTCCATGCTGACTCTACCTAATCATTTTTTGCCTCTCTAAATATCCATAAATCCCCTCTTTTATAATCACCTCCAACTATTTACCCACATCCGAAGTCAGATTCACAGGTCTATAGTTCCCCGATTTCTCCTTACAACCTTTCTTAAACATGGGTACAACATTAGCCACCCTCCAGTCATCAGGAACCTCACCTATATGGTGCAAATATTTCTTCAAGGGGTCTCATAATTTCCCCCCTTATTTCCCACAATGTACTGTGATACGTTAGATCAGGTCTCGGAGATGTATCCGCCTTTATATTATTCAGGACCTCCCGAACCTCCTCTTTTGTAAATGTGAACTGTTTTGAAATCAAAATCTATTTCTCTGCATTCTCTAGACTCCATTTAGTAACTGGCCCATCTCCTGGGTTTAAACACAAAGACGATCTCCTTGAACTTTAAGAGGCCCTATGTTCTCTTTGGTCACCCTCTTGCTCTTAATGTATTTGTAGAATGTCTTTGGATTATACTTAACCTCAACTGCCAATGCTATCTCCTACACCCACTTTGCCTTCCTGATTTCTCTCTTATAAATGTCTCTACACTTTTTATATTGATTAAGAAATTCAATTGAACCAAGTTGTTTATATCTAAAATTAGATCCTCTTTTATTCTTGACTAGAACCACAATATCTTCATTCATCCATTGTTCCTTAATTTTACTGGCCTTACCCTTCACTCTAACAGGAACATTATGCTTGTGAACTCTTGTCATCACACTCTTGAATGCCTCCTAGTTGTCAAATGTCTTTTTACCTGTGAATAGATTACTCCAATCAACTTCTGAAAGTTCTTGCATCATACTCTGAAAGTTTGTCTTACTCCAAATAAAAACTTTAACTTTTATGGAAGGCTTATCCTTTTCCATAGTCATTTGAAACTGATAGAATTGTGATCCCTAGAGCCAAAGAGTTCCCCACTTTTACATCAGTCACCTCCCCTGCCTTATTGCTCAAAAGAAGGTCTAGTTTTGCTCTTTCTCCAGTAGGAGCATCCACATATTGGTAAAGAAAATTTTCTTGAACACATTTGATAAATTATTCACCATCCAAACATTGAACACTATGGTAGTCCCAGTCAATGTCTGGAAAATTATAATCCCCCATTATTACAACCTTCTTATGTTTTCATTTTTCTGAGATCTCTCTAGATATTGTTTCTCAATATCCTCTTGCTTTTGTACAATCTCATCAAAGTGATCTTTCCCTTCTTATTTGTAATTTCTACCCATATATTTTCACTGGACTTTCTTAAACAATAGGACAATATTGGCTATTCTCTAGTCCCTTGGGATACCATCTGTGGCCAAAAAGGTTACAAAGATGTCTGTCAATGCTTTAGCGATTTGTTCTCTTGCCTCCCTCAATATTCTGGGATAGATACCATCAGGACCTGGGGACTTATCTATCTTAATACTTTTTAAGATGCACGATACCTCCTCCTTTTTAATAGCAAATTGGCTTAGAGATTTGACACTCCCTTCCTGAGATCATCCTCCACCAATTCTTTCTCTTTGGTGAATACCAATGCAAAGTATTCATTTAAGACCTCACCCACCTCTTCTGGCTCCACACATTGATTCCCTCCCTTGTCCTCAGTGGGCCAACCCTTTCCCTGGCTACCCTTTTGTTTTTACATGTGTATAAAATTCCTTCGGATCTCCTTAATCCTGTTTGCTAATGAGTTTCCATGACCCATTTTAGTTCTTCTAATTCCTTGTTTAAGTTTTTTCCTACTTTCCTTATATACTTCAAGGGCTTCATCAGTTCCCTAGACCTTATGTCTGCTTCCCTTTCCTTTTTGATCAAGGTCATAACATCCCTGGTCATTCAAGGTTCATGTAGCTTGCCATACCTATCCTTCATTCCCACAGGAATGTGCCACTCCTGAACTCTAATCAACTGCCATTTGAAATACTCCCACATGTACAACGTGGATTTACCCTCAAACAGCCTCATCCAATCAACACTCTCCAGTTCCTGCCTAATGTTGTTGTAGTTCGTCTTCCCCCAATTTCACACATTCACCTGAACACTGGTATCATCCCAATCCATGAGTATCTCAAATTCACAGTATTAAGGCCATAAGACCATAAGACATAGGAGCAGAAATTAGGCCATTCAGCCACTGAGTCTGCACCACCATTCAATCATGGCTGATAAGTTCCTCAACCCCATTCTCCTGCTTTCACCCAATAACCCTTGATCTCCTTGATAATCAGGAACCTATTATGGTCACTAGTTCAGAAATATTCCCCCACTGACACTTCATGCACCTGGCCAGGCTCATTTCCCAAAACCACGTCCAGTATAACCCCTTCCCTGGTTGGACATTGCCATTAACCTTTTCATGACAAGTTTCTTTGATTGTTGAATTTCAATTCTACCATCTGTTAGGGTTAGATTTCAATCTACATCCCCAGAGCATTACCCGTGTCTCTGGATTACTAAATTCAAACCATACCCATGTCATGGGTTCTTTACTTGGATGTTGCTGGCCAGGGACAGGTTGTTGACAAGCATAAGATCTGATGACCTTTGTGAATCACTTTTTGCACCTTTGGTGAAGAGCATCGCACACAACCCTGCCCCCCCACCCCGGCACCCCCATTTGCTGTGTGTCACTGACTGGCATAAAACGCCCCATATACTGAGAGGTCTCCTGCTTAATCCTGAACATTGCCTGGTGCATAAGCATTGAATACCACAGTTAACTTTACACCCATTGGCAGGAAATGTGGATCAATAGAGCATGGTCTGGGAGGTTGAGTGACGTATTGAGGTATGACTTTTGAGGTTGGAATGTGCTTCCGACAGAATAGTACCTGGTTGTCCTTCCTCTCGTCTTCCTTTTTCCTGGTGCACATGGCACTATCCCAAGCTCCAAATTTGGTGCTTTCCCTCTGGCCTTCTCACTGGTTACCATGACTTCCTTACATAGTACCTTTGTGTGAGGGTTCCATGCATCTCTTGTCTCTGTCTTGGTACAAGCACAATTTACCCTTCTCGAGCCCAATATTCTTACCACTTGGGTGATCAGGTCTGCGCCCTGCTAAATCCATTGGATTAAATGGGGGATTTGTGAATGAATATCTGCCACTTCTATGATATTTAATATGGCTTTTGAGCAATTCCCAAAAGTATTTTTGCATATCTCCAAAAGGATACCCGAGCTTTCAAACAAATCCATAAAGTTCAAACTTACTCTTACGAGGCCTGCTCTGCATTTTGCATTCCTAGATCACCCAAAACCAGACATGACTGGAGGCAGGTGTTGATTTATTTGGGCAGCTGCCTCCACAAAACGCACACAAACAAATTCACTCCATCCTATTTCCTCCAGTGTTCATTTTCCTTTATTCATTCACAGGATGAGGGTGTCATTGGCCAGGCAGTATTTACTGCCCAGTAGGCAGTTAAGAGTCAACCACATTGCTGTGGGTCTGGAGTCACATGTAAGCTACACCAGGTAAGGATGGCAGGTTCCTTCTGTAAAGGGCATTAGTGAAGCAGATGGGTTTTTCCCTGACAATTGACAATGAATTCATGGTCTTCATTAGATTCTTAATTCCAGATACTTATTGAATTCAAGTTCCACTGTCTGCCGTGGCAGGATTTGAACCTGGGTCCCCAGAACATTATCTGGGTCTCTGAATTAACAGTCCACCAATAATACCACTATCACCTTCTCTTTTGGCAAAGGGGCTTCTAGATTTTAACCTCCTCTACCTTCACAGAGAAGCTCTTCATTCTTTGCAAAAATCCAGGCCTTTGTGTGTTGTAGGATAGCTCCAAAAAGAAGGTTTGTTGTGCAGCTTGAGTGTGTCAAGGCTATGACATGTGCACCTTTTAAATTGCACGCTCTGCTTCTGAGTGCAGAACCAAGAAGCAAATCATTGCAATCATTTGAAATTGCAATTTCACAATTTTAACTGCTTTCATATTGCTGTGTTATTGCCGCCATCTCCTAACCATTGTGTGCTGTGCACTCAGAAGCTACTCCAAAGTGAACTTACTGCATTTGCTAAGGCTGGACAGTTATATAAAGAATGCTCCTGATTGTTAGCATTATTCAAAGTGCTTTACCTTTAACAACATGAAAATGAATCACTATCAGTAGCACTGTAGCCTTTGAATTAAAAGGTTTACATTCAAACCATATTCAACAACATTAACACATTATGTACCAATATCTATATTGGCCTTTGCTGAAGTTGAATTCTGGGAAGTTAGATAAATGTGAGAAGGCTACCTGTGTTTTGCATTGCCAACTCAGACCGCTCCCTCAGAATACTTCCATAGTTTATGACTGTGCTTTCAAGGGAAGGTATCGTTGAATTTCATTATGTTAGTGAAGGCAACCAAAGAGTAATATCAACAGAGCACAGGGAAAAAATGAATCGTTGTGATTTTTTAAAATGTATTTTTATATTGGTTTCAGATGGCATCAAGAATGAGATTTTCATAAAAACGTATATAAATGAACAACCCACCTTGAGAAATTGTATAAAACTATGGTTTAATATAAAATTATCATGGACTCAATCTGTCTGCTACTGTCTAAGATATTATACAACTGGCTGCTCTCTCAGCAGGAACATCATTGCATAATGACATTTTCCAAACAGAAATGCAGTTTCTAAAAAAAAATCTTATACCATGGGAATTATTAGGCATACACAGTCTCTGGACTGAAGATGAGCAACAAAGGAATTACTGTATTCGAATTGGTTTGATTTATTTATTTCCTTTCGATAGAATAGCCATTTTGGCCACATTCAGATGATGCTTTAGATCTGTGTAATTGTATCCTTAATATAAGCTGGCACGTAGACTTGGGTTTTAACCTATAGTTCCCCGTGTGGTCAACAATAGGCCAAAGAGAAGCCGATGGGTGTCAATCACACATTTACCCCCAGGGAGGTAGGGAATAGTGCGGTAGTGGTAATGATAATATTTTGACTCCAGGACATCTGAGATTATTATTTCGTACAATATTGCAGTTTGTACCCAGTGCTTTTATTAAGTCTCAGATTCAGTTTTATCTTGGCAGCAGATGTCAGGGTCAATGCTGATTTGTCTGATGGCTGTACACACTGGATTGAAAATAATATTCATACAGAAGGATTAACAAATATCATTAAATTTACTTTGAAATTCTTTGGATAACTACATAGCATGCGACGTTTTCTGAAATGGAAAGAGGGCATTATCATTGTGTAATTGACAGTTTGGAAAACAACGGTGCATCTTACAATGTGGCTAACAAAAGCATATAAAATTGGCTGTCAGAGACATAAAAATGTACTGAAATAACCATTCTTCAGGCACAGACTGAGCAAACGTGTTCCAGTATTAATGTGCACGCCATTGGTATTTTACTGACACACAAAACGAATAAGGTTTAGGAACATGCAGTATTTCTGTGAAATCTGGTCTTATGGTTAGATCATTCAACATCATTCTTAAAGAGTATTGATGGTTGTTTTTTGTTATGCAATCATGATGAAGATAAGAACAATATTGCATACTATTAATCCGAGCGCTGTCACATGGCAACATATGTCAGTTCGAAGAAATAGTGAGGAAATTTGGAGCTGTGTTAATAACATGACTGGAACATCACTAAGAAAAATTTCAGCACCAGATGTGGCATATTGTGACCTGCAAAAGCTATAAAACTCTGAAATTTACATTCTTCATTTGCATTTCTGACAACATTATAGCATTGCAAAGCTGATTTAACTCACTTTGTCCCATCCAAATGATTTGTAGGGCAGATTTTGTTTGAAAATTGCATCAGATTTGCATGGAAATATCCTGAGACTGTTTCTATGATTTCTTTTGTGTAAAATGTTTGTGCACATTAACGTAAAGGATGTTAGTGCAATGGAAGGGACCATATTCCACTTTAGAGCAATATCAAGGAAGATAGAAAACAACTAGATGCAGATTGAAGCAACCTTTGTCCTACCCCAAAAATACTCCTCCAGCCTCAAAGGAGCACCTCGGAGTGCTCTAATCTGGTGGCTTTTATTTCCCCAATTTGCTATCCTGCAGTTTTTCTGACTGCAGTTGCTAATTTGGGGAAAATCATGACCTCTTAAGGAGTTTCACATTGTGGCCACATGGTCCACTAGGAATTGTAGATACTTTCCTAATCAAGCTGTCCAGGTCTCCTTGTCCAGAGGTAGGGACGCTCCAAGAGCCCGCCCACTTGAAATTGCATTGAGATTGTCCAAATTCATTTCACATTGGGCTTTTATTGTCAGCTGTCAGAGCAAGGCAGACAGGCCTTTTGTTTCCAGAAACCTATGTCAGATAGAGCTATGAAATTTCTTTGGAAACATAACTTTCTTATTGGATAGACTTATCCTCTAACATCAAATGCTTTCCCATTGGCTTGGAATAAGCCCTAAGACCCTGGATTTGACATTGCATTGCAGAATGCTATGTTAGATAGAGTGGGGGAGCAGGCATTTGTGTTAAGTTCCTGATTAGCCCAGAGTTGGTTTGGTTTATCACAAATTTTACCAGGAATAAGGAAAAGGACAGGATTACGACCACAAGCGATGAAACGGCTGCTATTGAACTTTATGGTCTTCTGTGCTGTTAAATTCTATAACTCATAATTCTGGAGCCCTAACAATTTCCAAAACCACCCATGACTCTCCTACCTTGCAAACTACTGTCTCAACTCCAATGTCTTTGTCTCTTCAAGGAACCTGAATAAGTTTCTGTCTCCCAAATCCATGTTTACCTTTCCCATAATTCTATTAGCAAGGAATGTGCAATTTACAGTTAGGAAAATAACTGCACATCTTACAATATAGCTAACAAAAGCCAATAAAATAGGCTATTAATGACATGAGAATGTACTGAAATAATCATTCCTCTGGTGTAGAGTGAACAATCTTATTCCTCTGTTAAAGTGGATGATTTTTGACTGCCAAAGACATCAAAACAACCCTCATTAAAAATAGAAATTTTACACTATACCCTATACTGTGACAATGTTACCATCCTCATCTTTCTTGACATTTGACATGTTCAGTCAGAAAACCCTGGTTAGAGCCCACTTGGAGCACTGTGAGCAAATCTAGGCACCATTCCTTGGGAATGATATACTGGCCTTGGCAGGAGTACAACATAATTTAACAAAAATGATAACTGGACTTCAGGGGTTAAGTAACGAGGAGAAATTATACAAATTAGGCCTGTTTTCTCGAGAATTTAGAAGGTGAAGGGTGATGTGATTGAAGTGTTCAAGCTATCAACAGGAAAAGAAAGGGAAGCAGCATTGATGATGTCATCAATGTATTGGAGAAATAGTTTTGGGGAGGACCCTGAGTAGGATTGGAACAAGGAGTGTTTGATGCAGCCCACAAAGAGGTGGTAGATTCCGTGCCAGTATCCGTGGATGAGTAAATTTAACTATCTACTTGCCCATTTACCACATGTATATTAAGTACATTTACATTTCTTAGCTATATTGGGTATTGTAGATAAAAAGGCATAAAATGTGAAAGCAGAGTGTAAAGCTGATTTTGTGTAACATCTGTGAAAAGTTTTTGCTTTTAATAGGGCTTCGGGATGGCAGAAAAGCTTTACATTTTTTGACCAAATCAAGACAAATAGTTCTGTTAAAAATATTTCTAGATTCATCTCCAAGTAGTGCAAGAGAAATAAAAGGGAGGAAAGCATTATTCACAATGAAATTCATAAATGTGGACAAACTTAGAAAAAGATTGTCTGCCCATTCAGACAAATCAAAATTACAGACTCAATATTTGCAGTTATTCCAAAGAATACCAAATATAGTTACAAATTAAATAGCTCTTTCTATGGATCTCAATGGTGAATCAAAATATCTGTTTATGAGCATATAAAATGCTTTTGCATTTTTTTGATGGCTTTTCAGTGGAAATTTCTTTAGATTTTTCTTTAGCATTGCTATTTAATAGTCCTTTACATGCTTCAATGTACAACCCTTCAGCTGGCTTGACATAGTCTCGATCAAAAAAGGTTGGAAATCACAGTGAGTCAGCCAGCATCTGTGGAGAGAGAGCAAGCTAACATTTCAAGTCCAGATGGCTCTTCATCAGAGCTGCCGCGAAGTGATGCCAACTCTGGTGAAGAGTCATCTAGACTCAAAATGTTAGATTGCTCTCTCCCCATGGATGCTGGCTGACCCACTGTGATTTCCAACATTTTTTGTTTTCAGTACACATTCCAGCAACTGCAGAAATTTTCTCCAACAGCGTTTCAATAAAAATGCTATCTAGAGTTTCTTCTGTAGACTGTATCAATACATCACAAAATCCTTTTTCAACAATATGTTTTCATTAAAGCACTATATAGATACTATATATCTTCAAGAATTGTTCAATTATTAGTTTGGCATCACTATATATCATATTAGTGGAAAGCGGTCTGTAAATGAATTTCCTTCAACTTCTGCATTCTTCATAGAGAAATAAATTCAAAAATTGAATTGATGAGGGAAAATGCTGTAAGGGACTTTTTAAAATTCATTAATGGGATGTGGGCATCGCTGGCTGGCCAGCATTTAATGTCCACCCCAGTTGCCCCTGAGAAGGTGCTGGTGTGCTGCCTTCTTGAATGCTACAGTTCATTTGGTGTAGGTAGACCCAAAATGTCATTAGGAAAGAAGTTCCAAATAATGTTTTGAGAGGTTTCCCCACAACTGAAATAAAACTGATTCGTCTGTAATTGCTGGGCCTGGTTCAACATTTTCTGAACAAGCACATAATTTTTGTAATTCTCCAATCCTCCAGACTCACCCTGAATCTAGGTAAGATTGAAAAATCATTGCCAGTGTCCTTGTAATTTCGACTCTTACTTCCTTCGACATCCTGGGATTCATCCTCTCTGGTCGTGATATCTTATCAACCTTACATATCCACTTATTCAATATATCCTCTTTATCAATTTTAAACCTTTCTTGTGATTCAGTTTCCTTCTCGGTCATCATGACTGGGCAGCTTCTACATCATAGATAAAGACAGGTTCAAGGTACTCATTTAACACTTCAGCCAAGCCTTTTGCCTCCATATTATTTTCAGTTCCTAATCAGAAGTACTCCTCCTTTTACCATGCTTTTCAGTATTCATGTGCTTATGAAAGACATTGGGCTTTCCTCTTGTGTTGGCTGCTAATCTTTACTTCTCTCGTTTGCTATTCCATGTCCCTTTTAAACATTGTGTAATCAGTTTTGTTTTCAATTATATTTCCCTCCTCACACATGTCATTGCACTCTTTTCATCTTTTACGTAGTTTCTATCTCTGTCATCCAGGAAGCTCTGGATTTGTTTGTTCTACCTTTCTCTTTTGTGGACCTGGGACCAAAACATCTCCTCCTTGAAGGTACCCCATTGCTGAGCTACTCTTCTCTCACCAACCCTTGGTTAGTAGTCTTTCCATTGCATTGAGCAATGTAATAGTGCCCCTTTTATTCCTTGGTTCTAGCTAAATCAATTCTGCCCTTTAACACTCTCAAACATTGTCTTTCTCCAGTATACAAATGCTCTCCAGAACCACATCCCTGCCTTTCCTTTTTTTGCCGACAGTGTATTTTCTGAATACCTTGTAATAAAGAAGATCTAACCTCTTTGAGCCAGATCTCTGTTATCAACATCATTGTAATCTCACATAGCAACCTGTGCCTGTAACTTTTCAATTTTATTGACTATACTCTATGCATTCACACACATGCTGATTTAGATGTAATTACTTTCTCGCCTATCCTGATGCCACCAATTAACTTACTGTTCTCTATTTTAGTGCCATCTGTTCCCCCAGCATTTCGTGCACACTGGTATGAGTTCCTAATATTCCATCTTCGTTTCCACACCATTGCTGAGTTAGTTTACACCGTTGCCAACAGCATGAGCAAAACACTGGCAAGGAACTCAGTACTTGGGCTACCAGCTGGTCACCTATTTCCTATATGTCTGCCTGTTCCCCAACTTGTAACATGACCAGCTGATTAAATGTGTTATTCACATCATTCTCCACTTCACTGCTGTGTCTCCAATACTCTAGTCACTGTCAAGCTCTCAAACTCAGAGCTCAAGTTTGTGTACTCACTGCACTTAGGCTCATCTGGGTCATGAGAATGAATAGTGTCTTCCCACATGGAGACAATGGGCTTTCCACTGTTCCAAACTGCCACACCATACTTTAACCTTTGCTTTAAAGCTACTTTACCTACTTTAACTTCAAGTATCCTAAAAATACTTTATCTTACTTTAAGCCCATCCTTATACAAATAACTATAAACTGGAGATTAGTAGAAAGGAGAAATTGTTTGCTGCTGCTTTCAAATCAACTCTCTCCCTTGAGCCTTTAAAATCTTACTTTCCCTCAACTAATTTAGAAATTCCATTTTTCGAAATTATTGGAGTTGAAACAGAGTATCTGGCAGTGGCTGCTGAAAAACCAATCAAGTCATGACTTTCCAGTAATGCCACTCTTAGAATTTTTGCTCCTGTTCCGTTGTAGTTTTATCTGCTCTGTCTCTCCTTCTCTCTCTGTCTCTCCTTCTCTCTCTGTTTCTCTTAGTCTCTCCTTCTCTCTCTGTTTCTCTGTTTGTTTCTCAATGTCTCTCTCTCTCTGTCTCTCTCTCTCTGTTTCTCTCTGTTTGTTTCTTAAAGTCTCGCTCTCTCTCTCTCTGTTTCTCTTAGTCTCTCTCTCTGTTTCTCTCTGCTCTCGTCTGCTTTTCTCTCACAGCCACATGCTGTTTTCCTGTCACACTTTTCTTTAATCTAGTTCTTGCTCTCTCACATTGTTTTATATGATGCCTGCTCTCTCTTTCTGTCATTTTTCTTTATCTGATTGTTCTCTTTCTCTTGTGCTGTTTTCTCTGGTCCCCACTCTTTCTCATGCAGTTTTATCTTGCTGTGTTATTTGGTGTCCACTCTCTCATGTTGGTTTTACCTGATCAGCTACTCACTGGATAAACTCACTGAACCATCTGAGGAGTTCATCAGTGTACTATGAATCCTGTTCCCAAAATATCACCCAAGGTCAGGTTAAATCCTTGAGGATTCCCTATTTGTGTGCAAGTCTCTATCATTAGGCATCAAGGTATTGTTCAGACATGAGATCTTCCCATATAGTAGCCTAATGATGGTTGTACAAAGTAATTCCATTGCATGGCTAGGCCATTTGATCTTAATGAATTAATCCATCACCATTGTGCACTGCCTTTACTTTTCATTATTTGAAAATAAAATATTCAAAGGTGGATTTTTTTGTGGTCAAGGTGCATGCGATTGGGAACCAGGAGAATGGCCAGGACTGAGAGAGTCAGGTCTGGCAGGGTTGGCCAGCGACAGGAGCTATATAAATTAATGGATCTGAAGGGGTTAATAGTCATATGACATTGGCTCATTCCGTTCACCAGATTTCACACAAGCAGTGGTTGGAGACAAAGAGTTTTACTTTAACTATTGAAGGGAAAAGATGTATCTGCAGCAGCCCTCAAAGGTTGTAGTGATTACATCTGGCTGCATGTAATTGTGCTTATTGCTGGCATTCAGCAAACCTCCTTGTCATTTAAGAACAGTGCTCTTTTGGAGATATTCGATGGCGGTGTATGCTTCACCACGAATCACTAGATAAGCCCAAGACAAAGCAAAAGCAGTAAACTGGTGGAAGTGAGCTACCTCCAACATCCCTCACTAAGTATTACAACAAGTAGAGGTGGTGGCAATGGCCTAGTGGTATAGTCACTATTAACCCAGAGACCCAGGTAATGTTCTGAGGACCTGGGCCTAAATCCCATCCTGGCAGATGGTAGAATTTGAATTCAATAAAAAAAATCTGGAATTAAGAATCTAATGATGACCATGAATCAATGATCAATTGTTGGGGGAAAACCCCATCAGGTTCACTAATATCTTTACCTGGCCTACAAGTGACTTCAGACCCACTGCAATGTGGTCAATTCTAACTGCCCTCTGGGCAATTAGGGATGGGCAGTAAATGCTGGCCCTGTCGGTGATGCCCTCATCCTGTGAATGAATAAAAAATGTTAAAAGATCACATGCTGTGGTCATTTAGGAAAACACTATAGAAGATATTAACAGGGAAGAGCAGGTAGAATTCACCTGAAGCAGTGCAGCATGATTGCTTCATAGAGGGCACTTGTGGTATTGTCATAGTGTCCCTATCTCAAAGCCAGGAGGCCTGGGGTCAACACCTACCTGCTACAGAGGGTATAATGAATCCCTGAACAGGTTGATTAGAGAACATACTATGGGCTATCAGCTAATTAACTGCATGTTGTGACATTAACTAAAAAGCAATGGGGAGCTGGTGGTGTTTTGGTAATGATATTGGGCTGGTAATCTGCAGACTATGGTTCAAATCTCACCATAGCAGCTACTGGAGCTTAAATTCAGTTAATAATTCTGAAACTGAAAACTAATCGCAGCCATGGTGATGATTAAACCATCATCAATTGCTGTAAAAAAAAAATCCATTTCACAAATCTTCTTTTGGGAAAGATGTCTGCCATCCTTACCTGGTCTGACCTACATGTAACTCCAGATTCACACTGATGTGGTTGACTCTTACTGCCCTGAAACGATTTAACGAGCCACCCATTTCAAGGGCAATTGGAGACTGATAAAAATTGCTGACTACGTTGGTGATTACCTATCTCAGAATAGAATTTTTAAAAAATGTGTCCTATGTAATCATTAATTATTTTGACAAGACTTGCTGGTAACATAGGACGTTAGAACCTTTTAAATCCTTGTGTTCATCATCTTTCTAATCCACCCAGTGGTCAAATCTTCAGCAAACTCTGCACTTTTCCAATTCTCTAGATTCTACTGTGCAGTAATTGGAAGCAGGTGGATCACGTTGACTGTGAGATCCTTGATTGAGGTTGTTAACCTGGTCCAATCAGGAAACCCAGGCTGAAGAATACAAACAGGGGATTGAGAATCTCCTCAGCTCAGGGGGACTGACTCTGATCTGGTTGTCACTGCTAGTGAACTGTGCATGAGTAAATGAAGGGTGATCAGGTAATGGGACGCTGGCCTCTGTGTAGTTACTTCATTCTGCATTTCATTGCTCCATCAGTAGTAGCTGAGTCTCCAGTTGTCTAAGCTCCAAACTCTGGAATTTCCTCCTTAAACACCTCTCTTCCTTTAAAACTGTCCTTAAACTGACCTATTTGACCAGTCTTGGCCATTTATACTAACAACTCCTTATGGGGCTCAATGTCAAGTTTTACTGATTCTATGAATGGCTGTGAGGCATTCTTCAATGTTAACGGCTTGATGTTAAAAAGTCTTGACAAAGATGGAAATTGGTCTGCATTCTATTTGTTACTGAGTATGGGCAAATATGTTTATATGTAGTATCAAACTTCACTGACAATGGAGTGTAATATTTCGCCATACTCACTACTTTCAGTGAAAAAACATAAAGCACCTCTGGCACTCGGGGCGGGGGGTGGGGGTAAGAATGAACAGCTTCAATATGTCAAAAGTTACCAAGTTTCTTAAAAAAATTAGTTAGCTTTGTTTGATGAGGAGTTAATATTTCTGTGCATTATTCACCTTACAATGATGTCGCATCAAGTGTTGCTCTCTTATGATTTATATCAGAGTTCAAAAAATTTCTGTACATAAAAAGTTCCTTTATCATTAATGAATGGCCATTAACAAATAAAAAGGTGACAAAATATGAAAATAAAATTTAGAGCTCCCAGAGGAAGGGATATGGACATCTAGTGGCCTCCTTCATTTTCTGGTCGTTTTCTTTGGGGATGAAGTAAGGGCTACAATATTAGAAATGTATTTGGGCTTACTACAGTCTAGAATCCTCGTCTAACTTAATCTTACTGACACTTCACGACTTCCTCCAGGAAAGCATCAGTGAGTAGTGATTATTGCTTCCAGTTTTGAAAAAAACCTGCCCTAATGAGGTTCTGTAAGCACAAAGGAAATTTGATGGCCCGTCATGTTTGCTTATCATTTGCTGTTGATATTCCAAGTTGTGCTCACTATCAAATGAAAATGATAACATCTTAAATAAGGATGCACACTCTAAAATAATTGGTGAGGTCCCTTACAGCACATTGGTAGTGTCTCTGCCTCTGAGTCAGGAGGCCTGGATTTAAGTCCCACTTGATCCAGAAGAGTTTAATAACATCTCTGACAACAGGTTGATTTTTTTTTTTTTCTTGTTTACTCGTGGAAAGTTGGAATCACTGACTAGACCAACATTTATTGCCTGTTCCTAGTTGCCATTCAGAAGGTGATGGGGAGCTGCTTTCTTGAACCACTGCAGTCCATGTGCTTCAGGTTCATCAATGACCTTCCCTCCATCGTAAGGTTAGAAGTGGGAATGAGTGAGTTACTCACTGCAGTCTTCCTAGCCTCTGACCTGCTCTTGTAGCCACTGTGTATCAATGATGAGTTTAGCTCAATTTCTGACCAATGGTAACTTCCAGGAAGTTGGTAGTGGGGTTTCAGCATTGGTAACACCAATGAAAGTCAAGGGACAGTAGTTAGAATGTTTCTTTTTAGAGATAGTCATTTCTGTGGCGTGCATGTTACTTGTCAGCCCAAGCCTGGATATATACCAGATCTTGTTACATTTGAGCATGGGCTGCTTCAGCATCTGAGGAGTCACAAATGATGCTGAACATTATGCAATCATCAGTGACCATCCCCACTTCTGACCTTATGATGGAGGGAAGGTCATTGATGAAGCGGCTGAAGATGATTGGGTCGAAGACACTACCCTGAGGAGCTTCTCCAGAGATGCCCTGGTGCTGAGATGATTGACCTCTAACAACCACAACCATCTGATGAAGGGTCTAGGCCCGAAACGTCAAGTTTTCCTGCTCCTATGATGCTGCTTGACCTGCTGTGTTCATCCAGCCCCATGCTTGTTATCTCCCATCTTCCTATGTGTCAGGTATGAGTCCAACCACCAGAGTGTTTGCCCCCTGATACCCATTGATTCCAGTTTTGCTCGGGCTCCTTGATGCCACACTCAGTCAAATGCATCCTTGATGTCAAGGGCTGTCACTGTCACCTCACCTCTGGAATTCAGGTCTTTTGCTCATGTTTGAATCAAGGCTGTAATGATATCAGGAGCTGAATGGCCCCGTTGGAAGCCAAACTGGGCATCACTGAGCAGGTTATTACTGAGAAGGTGCTGTTTGATAACACTGTTGATGGCACCTTCCACTACTTTACTGATAATCGAGAGTAGACTGACGGCACAGTAATTGACTGGGTTAGATTCGTCCTGCTTTTTGTGAACAGAACATACCTGGGCAATTTGCCACGTTGTTGGGTAGATGCCAGTATTGTAACTGTACTGGAACAATTTGGGTAGGGGAGCGGCAAATTCTGGAGCACAAGTCTTCAGTACCATTGCTGTAATGTTGTCAGGGCTCATAGTCTTTGTAGTATCCAGCGCCTCCAACTGTCTCATTATATCAAGTGGAGTGACTCAAATTGGCTGAAGACAGGCATCTGTGATGCTGGGGACCACTGGAGGAGGCCAAAGTGGATCATCCACTCAGCACTTTAGAAAATATCTGAAATAATTTGGTTCATGTTATGACTATACTGAAAGCGCAGGACCTTTAGAAAGAACAAAATTGCAGTCTGTTGTAAAGGAGATGCACTCATTCACTGTACTGCAGCATGAATTAGTTCAAGAGAAGAGGGGTGAGAAAGTGCTTTTGTAAGCAATTTCCTAATTCTCCATTTTTCTTCGCTTCAGGGGATATTTACCCCTCAAACTTACTGCTCCTTAATCAAGACTTCAAGTGTCTGTTTGAATCCTATCCATAAAAAAATTACTTTAAGTTATATGATATCATCAGTGTTATTTTGCAAAGAAAATCTGAAAGGTTGGACAGGGAAGGTAATTTGGCCATCTGCCCCAATTTTTAAAAAAATAGGCTTGTATTTAATAAGACCCCAGCTCATGCCACAAACTTTGCAGCCACTTTTGTCGTCACTGTTGTCATGTCAGATTACCCTATTTCACCCAGCCTGTAGTCTGTTAATCTGATCATGGTTGACATGAGAGTGTGAACAATACCGATAGGCAGGACACATGGCTGTCAAAGTTAATATGCACTGAAATGCCCGCCCCAAGTTGTCTGCAGGGTCAAAGGTGGGTCCCATGCAGCATTTCAAAAAAGATTTAAATAGACTAATCACACTAAAAAGAAATCCCAAAGGGGAGAAATTGAGCTAGTTTTGAATGGCTTGTGTAGGCCAAATAAATGGTTCACATTTTGCCTTGTTTTGAAGATGTACTTAATGTTCAATATATTCAACCTACAGCTTAATTCATGCAATTAATTTTGGGTTAAGCTTTGTCACCTGAATGTCGCTTTCATGTTATTTAATAACACTTTATGAATGTGAAACAAATCTCGTTAGGGTACCATTGGAAGAATGAGAGGTGAACTTCTGAAGTATATAAAATGCTTAGGGTTCTTGACAGGTGTGAGAACCCTCTGTGATTTTTTTTGTGATCTGCTAATGTGGTATATTGTATCCGCTGTTCCCGATGTGGCCTCCTCTACATCAGGGAAAACAAGTGGAGGCTTGGAGACCGCTTTGCGGAACATCTACGCTCATTCGTGACAAACGACTTCACCTCCCAGTCGCGAACCACCTCAACTCCCCCTCCCACTCCTTGGATGACATGTCCATCCTGGGCCTCCTCCAGTGCCACAACGATGCCACCCAAAGGTTGCAGGAACAGCACCTCATATTTCGCTTGGGAACCTTGCAGCCCAATAGTCTCAATGTGGACTTCACAAGCTTCAAAATCTCCCCTCCCCCGACCTCATCCCAAAACCAGCCCAGCTCGTCCCCACCTCCTTGACCTGTCCTTCTTTTCTCGCACCTATCAGCTCCTCACTGACCAAGCCCCACCCCCACCTCCTACCTACCAGCCTCATCCCCAACTCCTTGACCTGTCAGTCTTCCTTTGACTGACGATCCCCCATCCTAACTCCCCACCTACGCTCACCTTTACTGGCTCCATCCCCGCCTCTTTGACCTGTCTGTCTCCTCTCCACCTATCTGCTCCTCTATCCACCTTCCATCCGCCTCCCCACACTCTATTTATTTCAGAATCCCCTTCCCCTCCCCCATTTCTGAAGAAGGGCCCAGACCCAAAACGTCAGCCTTCCTGCTCCTCTGATGCTGCTTGGCCTGCTGTGTTCGTCCAGCTCCACACCTTGTTATCTCAGATTCTCCAGCGTCGGCAGTTCCTACTATCTCTGAGTGATTTTTTGCTTTTGTTTTGCTAGTTTTGATTTGGAGCTGTGAACTGAGAACTGTGACCTTTGAACAGTGGGCAGCAATTTGTGTTAATCACAAAGGAAGAAAGAACAAACAAGCCGTTTCAGGGATAATAGGAACTGCAGATGCTGGAGAATCCGAGATAACAAGGTGTAGAGCTGGACGAACACAGCAGGCCAAGCAGCATCAGAGGAGCAGGAAAGCTGACGTTTCGGGCCTAGACCAATGTTGTTGGGTTCTGAGGCCAGGCCTGGGAGCTAATTACAGGTTGATACTTGATCAAAAGGTTCTACAGAAGCTTTGACACCAAGCAACAGCATTCTTTTTAACAGGTAGCAGATGTTTGGTACACTAATGATATCAATATCTGGGAACTGGTTCCATCAAGTCTTGGAGAGACTTTATGCTTAAGCAAATGGCAGATGTTGAATGGTAATTGGGACTCGTGGTCAGTTTGACAGGGAGTGGCCAGAGTTTTGAACTATGTTTAATGTGAGGAGGAATTTGTCTGTTGATAATGCAGTCGGAAGATTTGAAAGGTCCTGTCTGACCTCCCACAATCAGCTATTGGATATTCAGGGAACATGTTATGAGTATCACTGATGTCCTCTGAGTGAACTGAGAAGGTGATCTTCTGAATTTCAATTGAGAAACCTTTACTTCTGCCTGTGGAACAACACACTGTAAAGTCCACATAGATAATCTGGCCAGTTTTGTTACTATCTTTTGTATATCCTTTAACTTGTTTTTCTTATAGCGTGATTGGGACTGAAATCAAAAGTTATTGGGTTTAAATCATAGGTATTAATCAGATAACTTTGTTTTTATTTAATTTTTCACTGCTAAAGTTACTGCATTGCTTCTAAATTGCTAAGTCTTTTATTTTAGCTACCACCCCAGTGTCTAGAATTGATTATTCGAAGCCTGGGATTGCTCATTCCAAAATATGGTTAGGAAATATTGGGGCCAATTTTGAGAGTCTTTGAACTGTGTTGTGAATACAGAGGGAGGAAAGCTGCTTTGGTTCAGCTATCTTTCTCTACACTGTAACACAGGGAAGATGCGGGAAGGTTGTTTCCCTTTGTAGCACAGTCTGGGACCAGATGGCATAATGTCAGTCTAAGGGGTCACCCATTTAATGTCAAGATGATGAAGAATTTCTTCTGTCAAAGATATTGAATCTGTGGAATTATTTGCCACAGAGGGCTGAGTCACAAATACATTCAAGGCTGAAATGGACAGATTTTTGATCGATAAGGGAACTAAAGGTTAAGGGGAAGCAATAGGAAAGTGGAGTTGAGGATTATCAGATCAACCATGATTTCATTGAATGGCAGAGCAGACTTGAAGGGCTGAATGGACTAATTCTGCTCCTCTGTCTTGTGGTCTTACTGGCCAATAGATAACTAAGTATTATTTTGTATGTTTATTGCATGAATTTCAAGGATTTGTACCAGGGTTTTTTGAAGACTATGTTTCACAGTTTTATCAATGTTTGCATAAAAACCCACAGTGATTACACCTGACCTAGAACATTACTGCACGTGTATCCCCATCATGTTGAAAAGTGTAATGTCATCGGTTGAATTCATCCACAATGATGTAGATTAAATATGACAATAGACCTTGTTCTTGAGTAAGCAGATGACATTTAAATTGGTTCTTGTTTATAAACGTATGCAAATAATTATGTAACTCTTTTTCTCTCATTCAATTATGAAGAAATAGCTCCACACAATACAAATTGTGTTCCTGCGGCAGAACAAAATCCTTTCCAGGGAAATCCAAAATTTGAATAATTGCTATGATGCGCAGTTTCACCTAACATGAAATTTGCAACTATGCATTTAAATGCATTATGCAAGGCAGCCACAAAAGAAAACAGGATACAAATAAAACTTTGAACAGATGTAATTAGAAAACACAGAATAATGGGAAGAAAAATAATTTTCAGATGAATCCCTTGAACTGACAAATTTATTAAATTACACAATGTCACAGTGAATTTTAAGTGAATTACAGATATAAAAGGGGTTGAATGACAAATGAAAGGCTATCTTAGTAAACACATGAAGCCTATCTGTATGTAGAAGATGTATGTTTGATGACAACATGAATTATGGAATTATTTCTTCACATGAAGTTGTTTAGCCCGTTGCCAAAGTGTAATCACAGATACAGTGACATGGATTTATACCATAAGATCGAGGAGCAGAATATGGCCATTCAGCCCATCAAGTCTGCTCTGCCACTCAATCATAGAATCCCTACAGTATGGAAGCTGGCCATTCGGCTCACCAAGTCTACACCCAATCCTCTGAAGAGCATCGATTTCTAACAGATATGTCAGGCATGACCCCCTCTTGATGAAGCTGTGCTGACTCAACTCTATTTACCATGTACTGATAAGTACTTAGCAATCTCATCCTTAATAATGGATTGTAAAATCTTACCAGCCTATAGTTTCCTATCTTCTGCCTCTCTCCCTTCTTAAGTAGGGGTGTTACATTAATTGCCTTCCTGTCCTCTGGGAATGTCCCTGACTCCAGTGATTCCTGAAAGGTCACCAACCAATGCCTCCACAATCTCCTCCAATATCCCCTTCAGAACTCTGGGGTGTATTCCATCTGATCTGGGTGGTTTATCCGTCTTCCCCTGCACCTTCTCCTTAATGATGGCTGCAACACTCACCTCTAACCCCTGACTCTCATGAAGTTCTGGTATGCCATTGGCATCTTCCACCATGAAAACTGGTACAATTCAGTTCATCTGCCTTTTCTTTTTCTCCCCATTATTATTTCTCCAGCCTCATTTAACAGTGAACCCATGTCGATTCCTACCTCTCTCTTATTTTTGAAGTATCTAAAAATAACTCTTGTAATCTTCTTTTGTATTACTTGGAAGCTTATTCTCGTATTTCATCTTCTCCCGCCTTATTGCTTTTTTAGTTATCCTCTGCTGTTTTATGAAGGCTTCCCATTTCCCTGGCCTCCCACTAATCTTCACCACATTGTTTTCATTGTTGCTTTCATGCTGTCCCTGACTTCCCTTGTCAGCCATGTTTGCCTCGTCTCCCCTTTAGTTACTCAATTGTACATAGTCTGATTCCAGCTTCTCCCTGTCAAACTGCAGGGTGAATTCTTCCATATTATGGTCACTGTCCCCAAGGGATTCCTTCACCTCAACCTCCCTAGTCAAGTCTGCCTCATTACACATCACCAATCCAGAACTGCCTGTTCTCTAGCGAGCTTTACCACAAACTGCTTGAAAAAAAAACCCTCTTGTAGACATTCCACAATTTCCTTTTCTTGGGATCCACCACCAAACTAATTTTCTCAGTCCACCCGCATTTTGAAGCCCCTCATGAAAATTGTAATAGTGCCTTTCTTACATGCCTTTTCTAGCTCCTGATTTATTTTCTTCCCCACATCCTGACTACTGCTAGGAGGCCTGAACACAACACCCCTCACAGTCTTTTCTCCTTTGCAGTTCCTCAACTTTACCCACGCAGACTCTACACCATCCCACTATATATCACTTCTTGCTATCAACTTAGTTTCATTTCCTACTAAAAAGGCAACCCTGCCCCTTCTGCAAGTCTGTGACAAGGCCTGTATCCTTGAATATTTACCTAGCCCTGATCCCCTTGCAGCCACATCTCTGTAATACCAACAACATCATACCTTCTCATTTCAATCTGTGCTACAAGCTCATTTACCTTGTTTTGTGTACTGTGCACATGTAAATAAAGGGTGTCTTGGTGCGAGCCTCCTTGGAGTTATTTCACCTTGCCTTTGCCAGCCAGGAAACACCCTAAAGTGGACAATAATTATTCATTTGAGGGTCTAATTAGTGGTGCTGTTGGGTAAGGCTGAAGATATAAGATCTTTACGGTGGGCTGAACTAAACTCAGTCATTCAGGTACAGCGACTCTGCTGAAACTGATTACCATATAAGGACTGTAGCTGGAGCAGGGTGAGCTGACTCCATCTGGTCAAACTATTTAGGCTGTGGGCCAAAAGAACGAACAATTCCAAATATACAGGGTAGATGAAGTCATACACTGGACAGAGGAGACAGAGAGATCAGTGATGGCTCCAGAGGCCAACCATCATGGGGGCATGAGGGAACCCCATCTGATGTGATGAAGACACCGAGATGACTACAAGAACAAAAACAAAGTTGCTGGAAAAGCTCAGCAGGTCTGGCAGCATCTGTGGAGGAGAAAACAGAGTTAACGTTTTGGATCCAGTGACCCTTCCTCACAACTGATGGTGGCTGGGAAAACATCAGTTTATATGCAGAAAATAGGGAGGTGGGTGGGGTAGGGAGTAAACTATAGGATTGAGCCCAAAGAGAGAGAAAGACAGTTGGACAGACAAAGGAGTTGCTAACGATCAGGCTGGGAGGGTGAATAGTTGTTAATGGGGGCTGTTAGTGTCTTTCAGAGATGGGCAACAGTGTGGCAGACCACCTTAGAACTTCCCCATGCCATACAAAATCACTGACAGGTTGGGAAAGACGGCAGAGTGATGGGAACCACATCGGGAGGTCTCTTTGCCAACACCCCATCCCCCTACGTGAAAATCACCAGCAGGAACGCATAAAATTCCGGCCCAGATCCCACCAACAAATGCACCGTTTAAATGTAAGGTGAGAAGTAAGACCAACGCTGGGGTATGAAAGAAAAAGAACACAAACATGTTTCCATGCAAATACCGATCTTGTTATAGGTTTTTGGCAGAACACAGCAAGATGGCCAAACTAAATGTAGTAGAATTTGATTTAAAGCCCAACTAAATCGGCTAACAGGTATATGTTGAAAGTGATTTAGTAGGATCGACAATGAAAAGTGTCTATGCAATGGTTTGCACATCATTCCCCTTCCCGCTACTCTCAAAGGCCCACTCTAGAACTGTGTGGAGCACCAGGAAGGTGACAGAAAGCATCTTCAATTTATTTAAGAGAGAGAATGAACCCATAATCTCGTTGATAACAAGCCTGGGGCTGGATGAACACAGCAGGTCAAGCAGCATCATAGGAGCAGGAAAACTTGACGTTTCGGGCCTAAACCCTTCATCAGAAAATTTTCTGATGAAGGGT